>PXOB01000108.1:27445-78289 GCA_003012115.1 Trichothecium sympodiale | reverse complement strand
AAGTATTTAAAAATATATATATTAAAGAACTTAATAATAAAATTATAGTCTATTTCTTAAGGCTAAGGCTATTTATTAAAGGTTAAAGATATTATAAAAATAATAGCTATTATATATATATAAAAGAAAAAGAAAATATATATAATAAAAAATAAAGATTGTAAAAAACTATAAGAAGCTTTTATAGATTTTATATATAATATACTAATATTTAATAATTATTAAAAACTTTAATTTATTAAGTTTTATTTAATCTCATTAATTATTATTAAATTTAAAAGCTATTTAAATATATATAGTTTAATTATATATTATAAAGCTATAGCTTCGGATTATATTTAAAGAAGACTAAGCTTCTAGCTTTATACTAATAGTATTAGGATTTAGAAGTAAAAAAAAAAAGAAAAAAATAAATAAATAAATATTAAAAAAGATATTAAAAGTTTATATTTTAAAGTTATTTTTTTTATAATTAAAAAAGTTTTTATTATATTTATTAATTTAAGATTATTATTAAAAAGAAAAAAGTTAATAAAGTTATATAGTAAATAAATAAAGAATTAAAGCTTAAGGTAAAATTAATTTATAAGCTTAAAGCTAAGATAGAATAATTAGGTTTTTATAATTATTTAAGCTATAAAAGTAAAACAAATATAAAATAAAATAAAAAGTAAATTTATAAAAAGCTTATAAAATAACATTAATTAATATTATTATTAAATAATAATCTTAATATTTAAGCTATTACTTTTTATAAAAAAATACTTTTATATAAAGCTTAATATAATTATTTAAAAAAATAAAGCTTTTATATATAATTACTATATTTAATAATATATATATAATATATATAGAATTAATAACTCTCTTTAATAAGATTCAAATATTATTAAAGCTATATAGCTTTATATAAAGAAGAAAACTATAAGTAAAGGTACCTTAACCTTATAGGCTTAAGTAATAAAGGCTTAGAATAACTATTAGTAAGAATTACCTTAAGAAAAGATTTATAAATAAATTAAATAGTTTTTAATATATATATAATATATTATCGAGCTAGAAAGAAATAATTATTATTATAAAAGCATTAGATCGAAGGCTAAGATATTAAATAATATTAATAGGTTAAATTAATTGAATTAGCTATTATAGTTATATTGTAGTTAAAGCGTGTTATAACTAGGGACCCTTGCTGACGAAAACTTTTGGTAGCGCCCTCCGTACTCGCTTGATCTTGGGAGAACTGGAGACTTCCACTTCCCACGAGCAGGACTCAGTTCCACTCGCTAACTCGCTAACTGACAGGCAGCGCGATAACCAGGAAGAGCATGGCGCGCTTCGGGCGCTGCTCTGTTCTGGACCTGATTCGCATGGTGCTTGTGATTTGATGAAAGGGGAAAGACGGGGACCGGCAAGCTCAAGGCGCCTCATTATCCTGACGTTGCGATCGATCCAAAAGGAGGCTTTTTTTTCCACCCCTATGTAAGTCGCCATCACAGGTCGCCATCACAGGTCGCAGGTAAATTGAAGACCTGAGTGCGGGCCGTGTGCCGAGAGTCGCGGGGAAAAGGGATGGACATGTGAGAGATTGGAAGGTTGTTTCGCAACTTACAGTACTCTGTACAACAACGATGTTATTACAAGCGATTGTGTGGAGATTGGCGATTGAAGATGCAAAGGATCTAGTCGAAACAACTGTGAATGTGTCGATGACGTAGGTGGGAAGGTAAGACAAGACAAAAAAAGGCCGGATTCAGGATCACGGTAACCTCATATACAAGTACTTTTTGCGACTCGTCGATTGCGACTCGTCGATCGCGACTGCCTCCTCAACTGTTCAGGCATTGCTCCTCCTCCCACCGCGCGATCGCTCACTCGACCCTTACAACTTAGCGGAGTGGTAGCCTCTAGAGCCTAGCGTCTTGGCCACAGGCGCATGCCATAGCAGTGTCCCGGCTGCAAACAGTCACGGTTAGAAGGGAATAGCCGGCAGCAATACTCCGTACATACTACAAGTACTCTAGAGAGGTCGCTTGCGCATCTCATTTGGGACCATTGGCAAACCATCTAGAGACCATTGCAAGTTGTCCAGCCCGACTCGTCAATAACCCCAAGTGCTGCGCCGCCAACCAAATGTCTTGGTCACCAGGACTCGAACAGGAGACAGGTCAAGAACCAGGCGTCCAAGCCATACAACATCCACACACACTACCTACCCGAAAAAGAAATGATCCCAAAAAGAATTGGTTTTCTTTTTGGGTGTGGAGTCACCGGACTCTTTGCAGTTCGAGTCCCCAAGTCCTTTTTTTTTTTTTTCCAAAAGTCAACGTCTTCCAGAAACGGCCTCGATGTCCAGCAAACGTTAGACCTCGAGGCTAGTCATCACCGATTGTCGATTATTCCTTACCATTTCCGGGTGGTCCTGGGGGCAGTGCTAATAGATCATCGTGCAGCTGATATTCGGTCATCGGCCACACCCGGCTTCGCAGTTGATGTCGACCACTACCTATCATGTACTTGTAATCCCCATACCACGATGTTGTTTTTTCTCTCTTTTTTTCTTGCCACTCAACAAACATGAGAGAGATCTTAACGAGAGCTATCATTTCTATCACCCTGAGGATACCTTTCTACCACCCAGTAGGTCCGCTAATACTAAATAGGAAAGATATCTCTATAAAATCAATATTGAATTTATCGTATAGTTGCGGTATAATAAGATATAATAAGGTAGCTCCGACCTGCTGACCGCGGCTGCGCAGGTTATCGCGAGAGAACGTATTCTGCTTTAATCTACCGACTGTAATTGCGTAGGTCCTCGCGAGAGAACGCATACTACTTCAGGCTGCCGACCACGGCTATATAAGTCGTCGCAAGAGAACGCATTCTGCTTCAACCTGCCGACTATAGCTACGCAAGTCTTCGCGAGAAAACACGTTTTACTTTAACCTACTAACTATAGCTATAATTTATTCTATAGAATACTCTATAGAAAGTATTAAAGAGTCTCTAAAATAAGCTAATATATATAAAGAATAAGCTAGAAGATGCTTTCCTATTTAGTCTTAGCAGACTTACTAGGTAGTAGAAAGGGAGAGCTTTTATTTTCATACCCCTAAAGTAACCTTTCTATACCCTAGTAGATTAGCTAGTATTAAAAAGGAAAATAATCTTCTACTTATTCCTTATATAAATTAGTTTATTTTCAAGGTATTTTTTAATATAATTTAATTTAATTTAAGATTGCGTAAATAACAATAGCTATAAAGGCTCGAGCTTATAGCTTATATAAGCCCTATAAATTATATAAGAAGAAAAGACTTAAAGGGAATTTAAAATAAACTTAATATAAACTTAAATTTTTCTTTTTTTAAATAATTTAATATTATAATATATACTTATTTATAATTACTATAAGGTTAATTTATTATAATTAAACTATTTTATAAAAAATATTAATATTAATTTAAATTTTTAAAGAAAGCTTTTTAAAAAGAAAAAGAATATATTTTATAATATAATAAATAATATAAAAAGTTTTAATAATATAGAATTATATATAAGCTTAAATTAAAATTAAAACTATAGCTCGAGCTATATTTAAAGCTTAATATATAAAAATTATTAAAGCTATTTATATTTAATAAAATTTAATTAATAAATTAAATATAAATTATTAATATAATAAAATTCTAATATTATTAAATAAAAACCTTATTTTTTTTATTTTTATAAATAAAATTCTTAATATATAAGTAAATAAAGTCCTTAAGGTTTTTATTATATAAGTATATAAAATCTAAGCTATATTTATATTAAAATAATTTATAAAGCTTATTATTAAATAATTTATTAAAAAGTTTTTATTAATAAATAATTATTATAATAATAATAAAATAATATATAATATATAAAAAAAAATAATATAATTAAAATTTATATAAAATATAATATTTATTAAAAATATAAAAAATAATTTATATTTATTTTTTAAAATTTCTTAAATAAAATATAAGCTTAAGTAATAGCTTATTATAAATTAAATAATAATAATTTTATATTAAATTTAAAAGATTTTTTTTAAATATTATAATATTATTTTTAAAAATCTTTATTATTAAGAAATTATTTTAATAAAATTAAATTAAATTAAATTTAATAAAAAAAAATAAGTTTTTTATTATTTTTTTTCTTTAATTTAAATAGAAATTAATATTAATAAGAAATCTCTTATAAATATAAAAAATTAGATTTTAAAAATTATATTATATATTAAATAAAAAGCTAAAAGAATATAATTTAAAATAAAGAATCTTATATAAAATAAAGCTATAGAATTTAAATTTATAAATTTAAAAGAAATTTAAAAAAATAAAAAAAAGATTATTACTTTAAGTTAATTATAATAAAGATAGTAATATTATAATAATAAGTATTAATATAAAATATATAAAAAAAATAAGAATTAGTAATTAAAGAAAAATAAATAAAAAAATATTTAAATTAATTTATAATAAATTTAATAAATAATTAATAAAATTTTAAAAGCTTAAAAAATAATAAAAAATTATTTATAATATAAGAAATAAAAATATTTTATTTTTAAATATTTATTATTATTTAAAAAGTAATTTATTAATATTTAAATATTAAAAATAAGTAAAAATACTTTAGAAATAAATTTAAAAAATAAAAGTTTAAAAAAAAGGTTTTTATAAAATCAAATATAAAAATAAGAAAAATTAAAAATAAAATTAATTTAAAAAGAAATTAAAAAATTAAAATAAAAATAAATAAAGTATTATTTTTTATTTTAATATTTTATTAATCTTTTAAATTTTTTAATATATAAATTAATAATAAATATAATTATTATAAAGTAATAAATAAATAAATTATATAATATTTTAATTTAAAATAAATAAAATTATTAAAATAAAAATATTTAAAAATTATTTTAAATAAAAAAAAATAATATTAATAATTTATATAATAATTAAAATTAATAAATAATATTTTAAAACTTTTTTATATATTATTTTAAGATTAGCTTATAATATAATTTTAAAAAAAAACTATAACTTTAATATAAAGAAATTATATTAAATATTGTTAAAAGCTAATTATAAATTAAAATAATAAAAAATTTAATAATTAAAGAAAAAATATAATAAAATAAAATTAAAAAAATATAAAGGATTTTAAAATTAATATTTAATAAATTTATTTAATATTAATAAAAATAAAAAAAATAAAATATTATTTTAATTAAAATAAATATTTATAAAATAATTTCTATTTTAGAAATAATAATTAATATAGTAAAGTAAAAAGCTTTAAAAAAAAGAATTTATTAAAATTAAAAAACTTAATATTAGCTTTTAATAAAAAAAAAGCTAATAGTTTATTTCTATATTAAAAAATAATAAATTATTATATAATATTAAAAAAGAATTTAAATAAAACTTTATTTAAATTATTATAAAAATTAATTTATAATATGTTAAGAGATTATTTAATTATAATTTATTATTAAATTATATAATTTATAAAAAAAAATAAATTTAAATAAGCTTTTTATTTATAATAATATTTATATTATTAAATAGAAATTAAAAAAAGAAATAATAATTTTATATAAATTATTAAATTTTTAATAAAATAATAAAATAAAATAAATACTTTTTATTATTAATAAAGGGAATATTATAATCTTTTTCTAAAGTAAAGTAATTTATAATATTAAAATTTATTTATTTTTTATAAAATAAATATTACAAAAAATAAAGAATATTTTATAGCTTTTTATATTAAATTTAATTTATTTAAATAATTTATATATTTTTTTAATTTAATAAAAACTTTTATAATTCTTTAAAAATATATAAATAAGACTTTAAAAAATATATAAAAAGATTTTACTATAGTTTATTTAAATAATATTTTAATTTATATTTTAAATAATAAAAAAGATTATATAAAGAAAATATAAATTATTTTAAAATAATTATAAATAATTAATTTTTATTTAAATTTTAAAAATTATTAATTTATTATATATAAAATTTAATATTTTAATTATATTATAATAATAAATAAAAAAATATATTTAAATTTAAAAAAAATTAAAATAATTTAAAAATAAAAAATATTAATAAAAATAAAAAATATTTAAAGCTTTTTAAAATTTATAAATTTCTATAAGATTTTATATTAAATCTTTTAAAAATAATAAAATTATTATATAAATTTATAAAAAAAGAATAATATTTTAATAAAATAAAATATAAACTAAAGCTTTTAAAAAGCGTAGAAAGATTCTTATATTATATTTAATTTTAATTTAATAAGATTTTAAAAAAAGAAAATATTAAAAAGAAATTATTTAAAAAATATATTTAAAAAGTATTCTTTTTAATATAATAAAAAAGATATTTTATATTTTATAATATATTATTTAATCTAATTATATAATTTATAATAAAAAGCTATTAATAATAATAATATAATTAAAAGAAATAATTAATAAAACTTTAAAATATAAAAAGATTATTATTAATATTTATAGATTATAAAAACTTAAAGTATTTTATTAAATTTAAATTAGTTTTTTAAATAATAAATAAAATAAATAAATTCTTTTTTTTAATTTTAAAATAATATATTAATATAATTTATAAATAAAAAGATTAAAGATATTTTTTAAAAAAAAATAAAATTAAAAAAATAAAAAAATAAAAATAACTTAAGTTATATATTTAAAGAATATTATAATAAAGAATATATAAACTTTATTAATTTAATAATATAAAATTATTATATTTTTTTAAAAAAAAGAAATTAATATTAAATAAAAATAAATTTAAAATAAAAGACTATAAAAAGTAATATTATTTTTAAAATTATATTTTTAATTATAATAAAATTAAAATATAATTTAAAATTAAAATTATAAGATTTATTCTAAAGCTATAAGAAATATAATATAGAAATTCCTAAAGGAAATAAAAATTAAAAAGTAAATTATAAATTATTTATTTAATATATAAAAAATATTTATATATAAAGGCTATTTATAATTATTAAAATAAATATTATTTATAATAATTATTATATAATAAATATATAAATTAATTATTTTAAAATATTTAAAAAAAATATAATTTTTAAATTATTATAAAAAGATTATTATTAAAATAATATATTAAAAAATATAATATATTATATTAAAAGTTATTATTATTATTATAATTATATATTATAATAATATAAATAAAGTTTATTTTAATTAATATTAAGTATAGATTAATATTAAAAATAAATTTTTATAGATTTTATAATTAATTTATTTATTAAAAATTAAAATTAATTATAAGATTTATTAATTACTATAAATAAATTATTAAAGTTTATTTAATTAAAAATAATATAAAGTATATTAATTAAAATATATAAAATAGTTTTAAAATTATTAATGAAAGCTTTATAATTTCCTTTTTTTAAATTATTTTAAATAAAAGATTAAATTAAATAAAATATTTTTAAAAAATATTTTAATAATTAATAAATATTAAATAATTATTTTCTATATTATATTATTTTTAAATAAATATTAAAATTAAATATATAAATTAAAAAATATAAATAATTCTATATTATATAATTTCTTTTTTATAATATAATTAAATATAATATTTTTTAATTTATTAAATAATAATTAATATAAGATTATAAAATAAAAAATAAAGAATTTAAAATAAAATAAATATTAATAATAAAGAATATAAAAAATAAAAATAATAAATTTTAATTAAATAAAAAAACTATAATAATTTAATATAAGAATTATTAAAAGAATTTTTAAATATTTAAATATTAAATAAATTTAAAATATAATAAAGTAATATTAAAAAAATAATAAATTATAATTAAATTAAATTTATAAAAATATTTTACTTATTAAAAATATTATTTAAAAGATTTTTAAAAAAAAATCTTTATAATTTTAAATAATAAAAAACTAAAATTAAATAAAAATAAAAAAAATATATAATAAAAATAATAATAATAATAATATTAATAATAATAATAAAAATAAAAATAAATTAAAAATTCTTTAATTAAAATAAGAAGAATATAAGAAAGATTTATAAATATAAAAAGAAAATTAAAATATATAATAAAAATAATTAGTATTATTATAAAATTATTATAATATTTATAATAATTAGCTTTATTAATTTAATAGAATTACTTTCAATATATTTAATAAAAAAGATTAATAATATAAAATTAATATAAAGAAAAAAATAAATATTTTATAATAATATCATAATAAAAAATAAATATAATATTTATAGCTATTTAAATAAGTTATTATTATATAAGCTAGCTATAGTTATAAATAAAAATAAAATTAATTAAAATAAACTTAATAAAAAGCTATTTATAAATTAAAAAAAAGTTATTTTAAGTAATTTAAAAAATATAAATAAAGTAAATAAAAAATAAATTTATAATAATAATATTAAAAGTTTTATATTAAATATAAATAATATTATAAAAAGCTTTTAAAAAGACTAATTTAATATTAAAAATATTACTTTATTTAAATATATAATTTAAATAATATAATTATTAATTTTAATAATTGAATAAAGGTTTTATAAAATATAATATAAGATAAAAGTATTAATTAATATTAGCTTAATTTAATAATATAATAACTTAAGTTATTAATAATAAAATAATTGATATAAAGTAAGTATAAATAAGTAATTTATTTAATAAAAATAAACTTTTTATTAAATAAATTATTTTTAATAAAATATAAATTTAAAATATATTTTTATAAAGAATTAATTAAATAATATTAAAATAGGAATAATTAGAATTTATATTATTAGCTTTATAATTTAAAAGATTAAAACTTTATCTTTTATTTAAAGGAAAAAGTAAAAATAATATAATAATTATAAATATTAAAAAATTAATATAATTAAAAAGAAATAAAAAATATAATTTATTTATAGTAATAAAGTAAAGATAGGTAAGGAGTAAGGTAGTAAAAAATAATAATTATATATAATTTAATAAATAAAAATTATAAAATAAATAGGAAGTAAAATAAGAAAAAAAGTAAAAGAAAATAAAAGAAAAGTAAGAAAACTTTTCCTTTTTTTAATAATAAGAAATAAAAAAGAAATTAATAAAGCTATAATAAAAGTTTATATTAATAATTATTATTATTATTATTAATAAAGTAATATATATTTATTTATATAATTATTATTTATAATTAAAATATAAATTAAATTTATATTAAAAGAATATAATAGTAATTAAATTATAAAGTAAAAGTATAAAAAAGAAAGTATATAAAAGCTTAAGCTTATAATTTATATAAGCTTTATAGATTATATAAAAAGAAAGGACTTAAAAAAGACTTAAGATAGATTTAATATAAACTTAAACTTTTCTTTCTTTAAGTAATTTAATATTATAATATAAACTTATTTATAATTATTATAAAGTTAGTTTATTATAATAATTAAGTTAATAATTAATATAATATAATATATTAAACCTTTTTATTAATTAATTATAGTAATATTTTTAATTACTTATAACTTTATTAATTTAAAAGTATTTTATAATATAATAATAATAGTTAATAACTTTAAGATTAACTTTTTTAATAATATTATTTTTATTGATCCTAGAAATATAATTTTATTACTATAATATAATTAAGCTAATAAAGGTTATATTATTATTAAAACTTAAAGTTTAAAAACTATTAAAATATTATTAAATATATTAATATTTAATACTATACTAAAAGTACTTTATTAAAACGTATAAAGATTAATATTAAAATTAATTATTTTTTTCATACTTTTATATACTTTACTATATTAACTTCTATATACTATATTAATATAAAGAAATCTTAATACTTATATAAACTTATTGCTTATAATATAAGCTTAAATAAGCTATAGTTACTCTTATTATAAGTATTTAAAATTCCTAGGATTTTAAAGCTTATTAAAATATATTTTAATTAGCTTAATTAAAGTACTTAAGATATAATAGTATTTATTAAAATAGCTTATAAAAGCTTTATTTTAAGCTTTCTTAATATTTATTATTATTAATAATAATTATAAGAAATAACTTATAATATATTTTTAAATATAAAAGTATTTATTAAGCTATTTAAAAAAGATTTTAAAGTCTTTATATATAGTATAAATTATAATAATAATAATAAACTTAATAACTTTTTCTAAGCTTTTAAGTCTTATATAAATTAATAGAAATATAGTATATAATTACTTATTATAAATATAACTTATAACTTATAAAGTTAATTACTTTAAATTTTTATTATTTTAAATTATTAGCTTAATTATATTATATATAACTTTTAATATTAAGTTTATACTTATTATAAAAGAAAATAAAAGCTCTTATACTTAAGTTATATAATAACTTTATATAGTAATTATAATTATAATAATTATAATACTATAAGTTATTATTATTAACTTTAATATAGTATTAAAATAGCCTTTCTATAGTCTTTCTAAAAGTATAATAATAATTATATATTTAATATATTATAAAAAATATTATTTTATATATTAAATATAAATTGAATAAATAATTAAATAATATCATTATTATAAGTTATATTATAGAAAGTTAATATATTATATAGTAAGTAATTAAAATTAAAATATAATATTAAGTTACTAGCTTTAATAATAACTTTAACTTTAATAAACTTTTAGTAATTTATATATAATTTCTTATAGAAAATACTAATGCTTTATTTTTTAAAATTATTAAATAAAGCCTTAAGCTTATTATAGTATTTAATAAGTAGTTTAAATATAACTTTAATAGCTTTAATTAAGTATAGACTTATATAATATATATTAATATTAAGAATAAATTTAAATAATATTAATAAGCTTTAGAAATATAGTTTTTATACTAGCTTATACTTATTAAATATATTAAAAATATATATATTTAAATAGCTTATTAATTTACTTCTTTTATAATTAGAAAATAGTAAAATTATAATATAAAAGTAATTAATTAAGCTAAAGCTTCTTATATTTTCTTTAAGCTCTATTTATAAAACTATTTCTTAAACTTATATTAATTATCATAATAAATATATAAAATAATTAATAATTAGTAATATTATTATTATATAAAGTTTTAAGTTAAAATTACTTATTATTATTAAAATTAAAAGATTATTAAAGTATTAATAAAAGAATTAATTAATTATATTAATTATATAGCTTTTAATTACTTATTTAACTAAATAGTAATAGTATAAGACTTCTTTAATAATAATAAAGTAATAATTAATTATATAAAAAGCTTTATAATATAATAAAAGCTACTTTATTATATTATAGTATTATTTATAATAATAATTAAAAGCTTTCTTAATTTATAAAATATTAATAGCTATTAATAATTAAAAATAATAATAATTAATTTTTATTACTTACTATAGCTTTATATATACTTAAGCTTAATAATAACTTTATTTTAATTTAATAATAACTTAAATAATAATATATAATTAATTAACTTATAATAAACTAGCTTTATAATAATTATAGATAAATATATATTATAATATTAAATTATTTAAAAAAAGAAAAGTTTAAGTTTATATTAAGCTTATTTTAAGTCTTTTTTAAATCCTTTTTTCTTATATAATTTATAAAGCTTATATAAACTATAAGCTTAAGCTTTTATATATTCTTTTTCTTATACTTTTACTTTATAATTTAATTTTTATTATATTCTTTTAATATAAATCTACTTTATATTTTAATTATTAATAGTAATTATATTAATAATTATATATTATTTTACTAATAATATTAATAATTATTAATATAGACTTTTATTATAGCTTTATTAATTTCTTTTTTACTTTTTATTATTAAAAGAAAGTTTTTCTTTTCTTATTTTTTTTTATTTACTTTATAACCTTTATTTATTAAACTATATATTATTATTATTTTTTATTATTTTATTCCTTACTTATTCCTATTTTATTATTATAAATAATCTTTTTTTATTATTTTTTAATTATATTAATATTTTTAATATTTATAATTTTTATATTACTTTTACTTTTTCTTTTAAATAAAGAATAAAGTTTTAATTCTTTAAGCTATAAAGCTAATAGTATAAGTTTTAATTATTTCTATTTTAATATTATTTAATTAATTCCTTATAAAAAAATATATTTTAAATTTATATTTTATTAAAAATAATTTATTTAATAAAAAGTTTATTTTTATTAAATAAATTACTTATTTATACTTACTTTATATTAATTATTTTATTATTAATAATATAATACCCTATAGATTATAGAATCGTATATAGTTACGTAATAAATCTACTATAAATACCCTATAAGTTTTCTATAAGTAATTATACTTAAGAAAGAACTTAAGTTTTAATTACTATATAAATAGAGACTTACTTTCTTATACCTACCTAGCTTATCGTACTTTTTATATATTATAATTTTAAAGCTTTTACTAAACGAGCTACTTAAAATAAGATAGCGAAAACGAAACGAAACGTTAATACGATAGTAAGACTTTCGGAAGATATTAAAACGCGACCTTTAAATTAGACTAAAGTAGAATTCTAATAAGTCGAAAGAGAACCCTTAAAGCGAGTTAAAGAAAGACTTTAAGAAAATATTATAATAAAGACTTTAATTATTAAAGAAAAAAGCTTTTTAATAAATAAAAGATAAATAGATAAAGTAATTAATATTATATAATTTAAAAAGGAAATAGAAAAATAAAGAATTTTTATAATAAAATTATAAAAGCTTTAATAATTCTAATAATAAGAAATTAAACTATATTAAGAATTAATAATATAGCTTTTTAAATTTAAAATTATATTATTAATATATAAATAATAACCTTAAGATTTTTTAAATAGTAATAATAATAATAAAGTTAAAATTAAAAATATATTAGAATTTATATTATTAATTAATTATTAAAAATATAAAGAATAATTAAATTAAATAATTTATAATATATATTTAAAAGAAATTATAAGTAATTTAAAAAAGATTTAAAAAAGATTCTCTTAGCCTTAGACTATATAAAGTATAAGTATTATATAAAATAGGATTAATACCTTAAAGATTTCTTTTTAAATATAGAGTAATAAAAAAAAAATAATTAAAGCTTTTTTAAAAAATAGATTTTAATTCTTTTAAAAGGTATAAATAATTATTATTATATAATTATTAAATAATTAAATAATATATATTAATATAAAGGTTAATCTCTAAGGGAATTCTATAATTAGCTTAACTCCTTAAAGAAATATTTCTATTTATTCTTTAAAAATAAATATACTTTTCGATTTTATATTAAATTATAAAATAACCTTTAATAATATATACTTTTATATATATTTTTATTATTAAAGATAAAAGTAAAGATAATATAAGTAATTAAAAAGTTTTAGGAATCTATAGGGGCTAATAAAAAGAAAAAGGTAAATACTTACTAAAACGCTAGACTATTTATTATTAAAAAATAAAAATTAGGTAATTCTTAATTAGTATTAGTATTATATTAAAATTAAAGTAAATAATAAAAAAAAAGAATTATATTTTTAAAAACCTTTTAAAAAAAAATAATAAGCTTATTAAATATTACTATTATTAAAGTAATTCTTACTTAAGGAATAAGTATTTATAAATATTAAAAATATAATAAATTTTTATAAAAACTAAAGAAAAAGGGAAAAGGTTAAAATAAAAAACCCCTCTCCGACCTTTATACTTAAAGTATTTCTTAAGATCTATACTAAAGCTAGGGTCTAAAGGAGAGAAAGGCTTTAAGAGGTTACTATTAATTTAAATAATAATATAAAGGTCGACTTTATTAATATTAAATTTATAAAAGAAAATAAATTAAAAAGAAGTAATATTTTAATATTTATTTTTATAAATATTAATTAAAGTAGCCTATAAATTTAAAGAATTTAAGAAATCTTATTTAAAATTACTAATTCGAGAAATATAATTAAAAAGTTTATATAGCTATATATTAATATATATTATAATAATTCTAAGATAACTAGCCCTATCTTTTTATTAGTAATTATAATAAAAAAATATTAAATTTACTTTAATATAATTAAAAAGGAATAATAATTTAAAATTAATTAAGATATAATTTAATTATATAAGCTATAGGATATATTTAAAAAGTATTAAAATTAAATATATATCTATACTATAGTTATACTTTAGGAACTTATATTATTTCCTAATAAAAAAGAAAATAAAAGTATATTAAAAAAGATCTTTAAGAAGCTTAATAAATTTAAAAATATATTTAATATAGATAATATTATAATAATCTTATATTATAAAGCTATAGATTATATAATTAATATTAAAAAAAGCAAGAGCTTACTTTATAGACTTATTTATTTACTATTACTTATTAAATTATATACCTTAAGAGAGTATATTAATAATAACTTAAAGTTAAGCTACATTAAAAAATCTAAGAGCTTAACTATAGCTTTTATCCTATTTATACTTAAGAAAGATAGAGGTCTTTAATTATATATTAATTATAAAGGATTAAATAAAGTAATAATTAAAAATTATTACTTTTTATTTCTTATTTTAGAGATTATAAATTAAATAATAAGTATTAAATACTTTATAAAAGTAATTATAAAAAATATTTATTATAAGATCTATATTAAGGAAAGAAATAAGTAAAAAATTACTTTTCGTATATAATATAGCTATTTCGAATATATAGTTATACCCTTTAGACTTATTAATATACTTATAACCTTTTAAAATTATATTAATTAAGTATTAAATAATCTTATAGATATAATCTATATTATATATTTTAATAATATTTTAATTTCCTTTAAGACTAAGGAATTATATATAAAATATATTTAATAAGTCTTCGAATACTTAAAGATAGCCTAGCTATATATTAAGCTTTTAAAGTATAATTTCTATAAAGATTAAGTTAAGTTCTTTAGGTTTATTATCTTAATAAGAAATATTAAAATAAACCTTATAAAGGTAAAGATAATCTTTAAGTAAAAGGAATTAACTACTTACTATAAGATCTAGGTATTCTTAAGATTTTATAACTTTTACTATTAGTTTATTACTAATTACTTTAAGATAACTCGACCTTTATATAAGCTTATAAAAGGAAATATAAATAAGAAAAAACTAAATAATATAGTTTTAAATTAAGAAAAATAAGTAATATTCTATATATTAATAAAAGCTTTTTAAAAAGCTTTTTTATTAATATATTATAACCCTTAAGCTTTAATTTAAATAGAAATAAATATATTTAATTATATTATAGTAAGTATTTTATTTTAATTAAATAAAAAAAAGAAATAATATTTAATAGCTTTTTAATTAAAGGGATTTAAAAGAATTAAATTAAACTATAGAATGCTAAATTAAGAAATAATAATTATTATAGAATTATTTAAATATTAAAAGTATTATATTAAAAATACTAAGGAGCTAGTAGAAGTTTTAATAAATTATAAAAACTTATAGAGTTTTATAAGCTAATAGAAATTAAATAAGAAATAAGTAAGGTAGTATATATACTTTATACTTTATAATTTTATAATTAAGTATAAGCTTAGGAAAAATAACCTAGTAAATAGACTTTCGAGAAAGCTAGACTATATTAAAAAAAAACCTACGATAGATAAATTAATATTCCTAGAGTTATATAGTAAAATAAAAATATACTAAAGTATAGATTAATATAATAAGATATCTTTATAGGTATAATAAGCTTAAGTTAATTTTTAGCTTAAATAAAATAAAATATTTTTAAAAAGTAAAATACTTTTAATTTAAAGGGGGAATAAGATTATAAAATAATTAAATCCTTAAAGAAATATAATTAATAGACTATAAATTATAAAAATATATTAAAATAATAAAGAATAATAGCGATAGAGATTAAATTAAAAATATTAAAAATCTTATTAAATTTTAAAAGAAAATAATAATCTTAAAAGAGATATTAATTTATATAAAACTTTTATATATTTACTATAATAACTTATTAACTAGCTATTTTAAAGTAAAAAGAATACTAGACTTCTTTAAAAAAAAGTTCTAGTAAAAGTAAATAAAAAGAGATATTAAGTAATATATAAGGGACTATTAAGTATATTAAGGAATTATAATAAGAAGATATAAGCTTTATAAAAAGTTAGAGTTTTTAAAAAGACTTAATAAACTTATAAAGGAATTAATTATAGACTTTATTATAGGATTATTAAAAGTATATTTAAAAGAAAAAGAAATAAATAATATATTAGTTATTATAGATAAGTATATAAAATACTTTTTATTTTTTATAATAAATATATAAAATAAAATAAAAGATCTCGCTATATTATTTTATAATAAAATAAAATTTATTTATAAGACTTTAAAGGGAATTATCTTAAATTAAAGCTTAGTATTTATAAGCGAGTTTTAATTAAAAGTATATTATATATTAAAGATTAAATAATAATTATTTATAATATTTTACTTTTAAATAAATAGATAAATAGAATAGATTAATTAAATATTAAAATAATATTTAAAATACTTTATAAATAAGAATTAAATATTATGGCTAAAGTTATTATATATAATATAATTTATATATAATAATATAAAGAATATAATAATTAGGATAAGCTTAAATAAAGTATTAATAAAGTATAAACTAGACTTCTAATTATATATCGAGGATAATAGTAATAAGAAAAAGGTATTAGAGGTATAAGTAAGAATATAAAAACTATTCGAAGTAAGGAAACGCTTAGAAAACTATTAGGAAACTATAGTATAAAGATAGGTAAAGTATTATAATTAAAGATATTAAATATTTAAATTTAAATAAAGAGATCTCGTAAGCTTTTTAATAAAGAACTTAAGATTAAAAAGGGAAAAGAAAAAGTTAGTTCTAAGATATATAGGATTATTTAAAGTTTTCTAAAAAATTAACTTTTAAATATATTACTTTATATTTTTAAAGAAATACTTATATATTTATAATATATTTTATATTAATTTATTAAAACTTTAAAATAGAAAAGACTACTTAAGCAAATTGCTTTTTATATTTAATTTAAAAAAAGAAAAAGAAAAATAAGAAATTAAAATAATTAAAGCTAAGAAAATCCTTTATAGGAAAAAATACTATTTTATAAAGTAAATAGGCTAGCTATTAGAATATAATTAATAAATACTAAAAGAAAATATAAATAATATATAATAATTTATTTAAGAGTTTAAAAAAGTTTAAAAGAAAAAATATAGTTAAGAAGACTATAAAGAATTAATATAAAAAAAAAGAAATTATAAAAAATATAAAAAGAGAGATTATTAAATCTTAAAGGTAAATTATTTAAAAGTAAAAACTAAAAGTAAAAACTATTTTATTAGACCCTTATAAATCTTACTTATATTAATATTATCTTAATTAAGATATATTAAATTATTATTTAATCTACTTATTCTATATATTATTTATATTTAATATAAAAAAGGCTAGTAAGAATACTTTACTTAAGAAGAATTATAATAATATAATAAATAAATAAGGATATAGAAGAATTCTAGCTAAAATACTAAAGATTATTCTTTAATAAAGAAAAGATAAGATATAATAAGCAAGTAATCTTTTAACTTAAAGTCTAGGATTAAATTAATAAAAAAAGAAAAGTTAAAAAAAAGAAAAAGGAAAATATATATAGTATTTATAAAAAAGTAATAATATTAAAAGAAAGACTTTCGAGGTAATAAGCTATTTCTTTATTATAATAGTCTAAAGCCCTAATAGTAATTTATTTACTAGCCGAGCTATATACTTTAAAAAAGTAATAGTATACTATTTTTATTTTCTAGAAATTATTATAAAGGTATATAGAAAAAGTAATAAATAACTATCGAATACTTTTAGAAAGAAAAGAAAAGAATATCTTTTTTACCTAAAGTATTAATAATAAGAAAAAAGATAGGAGAAGATATTTAATAAGTAAATAAAATACTTACGATTTAAAAAATAAACTAATTTAATTTATCCCTATTACTAGCTATTATTATAATAATATTAATATAAGTTTTATTACCTTTAGAGTAATAATAATAAAAGCTTATAGTATATTAAAAGTAAAGAATATAAAGAATCTCTATAAGGTAAGACTTATCCTTATAGTTAATTATAAAAGAATATATTATAAAATATAAATACTATATATAATATTAATTAATATATAAGAAATATAATAATAAAAGTTAAGAAAGGTTTATAAAAGTTATAAGAAAATCTTATAAAAGAAAAATAGAGATTAGTATAAAATTTACTATAAAAATAAGAGTTTCCTTTACTTTAAGAATAAGAGTATTTTTTACTATAAGAATAAGAATAAGAATAAAGGTAGGAATAAAAAGAACTACTATAAAAGTAGGAATAGATAGAGCTATAAGAGCGAAAAGAATAATAATTAAAATAATAAGATTATTAAAAAAGATATACCCTAAGAACTTATAAAAAGTAAAAGGATAGTATTAAAACGTTAGAATTATAGTAAGATTAATATTTAAACCTTAAAGACCCGCGAGGGGGGTAGAGATATCCCGCGCTTATATAAGGGAAGTAATTTAATATTTAAATTTAAAGATTTATAAAATATTAGTAATACCCTATAAAAAAGGGTTAAGACGATTTATATTATAAATATAATTAATAAAGAAAAAAAGATAGAAGATAATTCTTTAATATATCATAGAGCTAGAAAGAAAATATAAATATAGGAATAATAAATATAGAAAAAGTAATAAGGTCTTACTTTACTAAAGGAATAATATTATCCTTACTATTAGAATCTTAATTAATAAAAAAGGAAGTATATACTTAAGATAGAATACTAATGCTATATAGAAGCTATTCGTAGCGAGATATAAGCGAGGGGGGGAAAATAATTTAATTAAAAAGAATAATAAGAAGAATAAAAGTAGAAGGGATAAGAGGAGATTTATTAGGTTTTTTTTTATTTTATTCTTATATATTAGCAATAGGGACTAAAAGCGATTAGCTTTTATATATTTTTTTTTAATAATACTATAAGACTAAAGAATATTTATTAATATATAAATAAGAAGTATTATTATAAATAATATTAATTAGCGAAAATATAAATAATAATAATTTAAAAAAGAAAGAAGGGTAGATTTAGAATATATTTATAAATAAATATATTATTATAAAGTAATTAGTATTTATTATTATAATTAGTATAGTAATATTAAGACTTATTAGGTAATAATATAAGGATATATTATAAAAAGGGGGGGATAGTTATAATACCTTACGGATTATAGAATTATATATAATTATATAATAGATTTATTATAAATACCCTATAAGTTTTCTATAAGTAATTATATTTAAGAGAGAATTTAAGCTTTAATTACTATATAAATAAAGACTTACTTTCTTATACTTACCTAGCTTATTATACTTTTTATATATTATAAATAACTTAAGTTATTATATTATTAAATAAAGCTAAATATATATAAAGTATATTAAAATATATTTATTATATTATTAAATTAAGCTAATATTAATTAATATTTTTATTTTATATTATATTTTATAAAACCTTTATATAATTATTAAAATTAATAATTATATTATTTAAATTATATATTTAAATAAAGTAATATTTTTAATATTAAATTAGTTTTCTTTAAAGCTTTTTATAATATTATTAATATTTAATATAAAACTTTTAATATTATTATTATAAATTTATTTTTTATTTACTTTATTTATATTCTTTAAATTACTTAAGATAACTTTCCTTTAATTTATAAATAGTTTTTTAATAAATTTATTTTAATTAACCTTACCTTTACTTTAATTTATACTTATAGCTAGTTTATATAATAATAAGTTATTTAAATAATTATAAATATTATATTTATTTTTTATTATAATATTATTATAAATTTTCTTTTTTAATATTAATTTTATATTATTAATTTTTTATAATTAAATATATTAAAAGTAATTTTATTAAATTAATAAAGCTAATTATTATAAATATTATAATAATTTTATAAAAATAATAATTATTTTTATTATATATTTTAATTTTCTTTTTATATTTATAAATCTTTCTTATATTTTTCTTATTTTAATTAAAGAATCTTTAATTTATTATTATTATTAATATTATTATTATTATTATTATTTTTATTATATTTTTTTTATTTTTATTTAATTTTAGTTTTTTATTATTTAAACTTATAAAGATTTTTTTTAAAAAAATATTATTAAAATTAATTAGTTTTTTTTAAAAATCTTTTAAATAATATTTTTAATAAATAAAATACTTTTATAAATTTAATTTAATTATAATTTATTATTTTCTTTAATATTATTTTATTATATTTTAAATTTATTTAATATTTAAATATTTAAAAATTCCTTTAATAATTCTTATATTAAATTATTATTATTTTTTTATTTAATTAAAATTTATTATTTTCTTTTATAATTTTTTATTATTAATATTATTTTTATTTTAAATTCTTTATTTTTTATTTTATAATTTTATATAAATTATATTAAGCTTAATTATATATTAATCTAAGTTTATAATAAGTATAGATTATTTATTATTTTCTTTATTAAATTAATATAGAATATTAAATATATATTATTAAGAATATTTAATATAATTATAAAAAATATTAATATTACTATTACTTTATATTTAATATATAATTAATTTAATTTCTTATTTAATTAATTTATTTTAATATTCTATAATAAAAGCTATATTTTATTTCTTATTTAAAAATATTTTACTAAATATTAAACTATATTTATTATATTTTATTATTATTATTATATAAATATAATTAATAATTATATTAGATTTATTTTATTTTTTAAAAACTATATAAAGTTTAAAGTATCTTTTTTAAGCTAGCTATATTTTTCTATATTTTTTTGAAATATAAGATTATTTTTATATTATAATTATAAAATAATTTATAAAGACTTACTTTCATTATAAATAATTTTTATTATTAAGTATTATTTAATAAGCTAGGAAATATTATATTTAATTTTATTATAAAAAAGAAATTATATAGTATAGAATTATTTATATTTTTTAATTTATATATTTAATTTTATTATTTATTTAAAAATAATATATTATAAAGAATAATTATTTAATATTTATTAATTAATAAATTATTTTTTAAAAATACTTTATTTAATTTAATTTCTTATTTAAAATAATTTAAAAAAAGAAATTATAGAACTTTTATTAATAATCTTAGAATCATTCTATATATATTTTAATTAATATACTTTATATTATTTTTAATTAAATAAACTTTAATAATTTATTTATAATAATTAATAAATATTATAATTAATCTTAATCTTTAATAAATTAATTAATTATAAAGTTTAGAAAGATTTATTTTTAATATTGATTTAGAATAAATATTAATTAAAATAAGCTTTATTTATATTATTATAATATATAATTATAATAATAATAATAATTGTTAATTTATTTCTTTTTATTTTTATTTTTAGAAAATCTAATATATATAATATAAAGCTAAAAGGCTTAATCTTTTAAGATATAATCTTAAGCTTTAGCTTAATAATATAATTAAACTATATATATTTAAATAGCTTTTAAACTTAAATAATAATTAATTTAATTAATATAACTTAATAAATTAAAGTTTTTAATAAATTATTAAGTTTTATTATTATTATATATATAAAGAATAGTATAGCTTCCTATAGCTTCTTTTTAATCATTACCTTTAATTATATATATATATATAAAACTATAATTATAACTTATAATTTATAACTTATAACTTATAACTTATAACTTATAATAATAATTATAATTAATAAGATAGTAATAATTAAACCTTTAACATTAAATAATATACTTAGCTTAATATTAATAATTTATAAGTAAAATATTAATTTAATTAATTTAATTAATTTTAATAACCTTTATAAATAGCTATAAACTACTAAGCTATTTAATTAGCTTATTTTAATTATAATAATATAGCTTTTATTAATATTATAATTATTAATATTAATTAAATTTAAATATAGCCTTAAGCTATATTTAAATATTAGCTAGTATTTTAATAATTATTAATTAAATTTAATTAATATAGCTTATATTTTTTATATAAGCTAAAAGATATTATAAGCTTTAGTTTAAATATTAATATATATATTAAGTAATACCTTTTAAAGGGAGTATTAAATAATCTTAATTACTATTAAAATAGTCTAGGTTAAGTTAAATTAATATATATTAAAGGATAAAAATAATAAGAAAAGATAAGGTATAAGAAATATAAAGCTTAGGGATAAGCTTAATTTAATAATATAAAGTAAATATAACTTAATAATAATATTTAATACTATTAAAACTCTTATAAATATATACTATAAATAATTCTTAATATAATATATTATATTTTTTAATATATTATTTTAATAATAATCCTTTTATAATAACTTAAATATTATATTCTTCTTTAAATATTTTAAAATACTTAACTTATATATTTATTATATAATAATTATAAATAACCCTTATATATAAATACTTTTTATATATTAAGTAAATAATATATTATTTATTCTTTAATCTTTACTTCCCTTAAGAATTTCTGTATTATATTTCTTATAGTTTTAAAATAGATTTATAATTTTAATCTTAAGTTATACTTTAATCTTATAATAATTAAAGATATAGCTTTAAGAATAATATTATTCTTTATAGTATTTTATTCTAGATTTACTTTTATTTAATATTAATTCCTATTTCTTCTTTTTCTTAAAATATAATAATTCTATATTATTAAATTAGTAATTTAACTTTTATTATTATTATTATTTTTTATTATTTTAATATATTTTTATAATTTATAATTTATTAATTATATTTTTTAAGAAATTATGGAAATAATTTATTTAAGAAATTTATATAAATTAATTCTTTTAATATAATTGATTTTATTTTTTAAATTAAAATTTATTATTTATAATTAATAATATTTTTTATTTAATTTAAATATCTTTAAAGATTTAATTATTTTATAATTTTATTTTTTTTAAATTTGAAATATTTTATTTTTTTTAAATTAAAAATATTTTATTTTATTTAAATTAAATTTTAATTTAAATTTATTATATTTATAAATATATTCTATTATTTTAATTTATATTTTAATATATTCTTATTTTATTATATAATTTTAAAAATATTAATTTATTTATTATTAATTTTCTTTTTAATATAATTTAATTTATTTATTAAATTATTTTTTTTAAACTTATATTTATTTTTAAAATTATAAAAAATAAAATATATATATTACTTTATTTAATTTTTATTTAAGTTTTATTAATTTATTAAAATCTATAAGCTTTTATAATATATTAAAGCTTTAATTAACTTTTTAATATTTTAAATATAGTATTTTTAATATTGAAATAATTTTATAATAATTTTTATTTTTTAATTTAATATTTTATAATTTAATTTAATTTTAAACCTTTTTAATTAAAAAACTATTAAATATATTTATTTTTATTCAAATTAAAGCTTAAAGGTTATATTATATTAATAAAAAAGCTTTTTAAAAAGTTTTTATTAATATATAAAATATTATTTATTTATTTTAATTTAAAAATATATTATTTAATTTTCTTTTATTTATAATTTCTTTTATAAATTTATATAAAATTAAATAATTTACAATAATTAATAATAAATTAATAAATAATAAAAATTATAAAATCTTAAAAATTAAATAATTTTATAATAAATAATTAATTCTTTTTATTTAAAGATTAGTTTTATTTTTATAAAATCTATTTTAATATTTCTTATTAAAATAATAAATCTAAAATATTTAATTTAATTTTTATTAATATTATATTTTAAAAGCTTAATATATACATATTCTTTAATATTTAAAAACTTATTAAATATATTTTATATATAATCTTTTTAATTTTAAAGAAAATTAAAATATTAATAAAATATATAATATAAATTATATTTATAAACTTATATAATATTTAATTAATATAATTTTAAAAAGATTATAAATATATTAATAAGTTTAAAGAATATAATTATATATTTAAAATAATTATATTATATATAAAAAATAAGAAAAATAAAAACTATTAATTATTATTTTATTTAATCTTTTATAATTAAAATATAATTAAAGATTTTTATCTTTTTTAAAGATAAATAAAATAAAAACTATAATTAAGCTTTTAAATTCTTTAATATAGCTTAACTTTAAGTTCTTATTAATATACTACCTTAAAGTATATAATATAATAAATAATAATAAGTAAATAAATTTATAAAATAAACTTTTTTATTATATTTTTATTTTTTTCTTTGTTAAAAAATAATATAAGTTTTAAGAATATAATTATAATATAAATATATATTTAATTTTAATATTCTTTAAATATTTCTTATAATTTTATAATTAATTTATATTTTAATTAATTTTAAATTCTTTTTTTTTAAGTATAAATTTATTAATTTTTTTATTATAATTATTAATAAAATAATAAAATTAATTATTTTAGAATTATTATAAGATATATTAATATATAGCTATATAAACTTTTTAATTCTGTTTTTTAAATTAATAATCTTAAATAAAACCTTTAAATATTTTAAGTCTATACCTTATTTTAATTAATATATATAAAAATATATATTAAAATAATTCTTTTTTAAGTTTTCTTTTTTTATAAATTTAATATTAATAAAATTAATTTTATATTATTATATAATTAATAATAAACTTATAAGATTTCTTTTTTTTAAATTTTAATTTTAATATAAATTTTAAAAAATATTTTAAATATAAGAATTTAAAAAAAGGATTTATTTTAATCTTTTTTTATTATTTATTTTAATATTAATATAATATTAATATTGATTAAAATTATTTAATTTTTATTTTTTAATAATAAATAATTTAATATTTTAATAAATATTTTCTTTTATTTATTTAGCTTTTATATATTTTTAAAACTTTTTAATTATTTATATTATTTTTATTTTTATTTTAATAATAAATATATATATAAAAATATATATTATTAAAGGCTATTTTATAATTTAATATAAAATTAAAAAATATATTTATTTTTAAAAAATAAATAAAAATTTATTTTTAAAAAAATTAAAATAATTATAAAATCTATTTAAAAATTAATTTCTATATTAATATATATTATTTAATTATTTAATAATTATATAATAATAATTATTTATATTCTTTAAAAAAATTAAAATTTATATTTTAAAAAAACTTTATTTATTTTTTTAATTATTATTTTATACTTAAAAAGAAATCTTTAAAGTATTAATTTTATTTTATATAATATTTATATTTTATATAATTTAAAGTTAAAAAAATCTTTTTAAATCTTTTTTAAATTATTTATTATTTCTTTTAAATATATATTATAAATTATTTTATTATTTTTTATTTTTTTAATAATTAATTAATAATATAAATTTTAATATATTTTTAATTTTTATATTATTATTATTATTATTATTTAAAAGATCGTAAAATTATTATTTATATATTAATAATATAATCTTAAATTTAAAAAACTATATTATTAATTTTTAATATAATTTAAATTTTTATTATTAAAATTATTAAAAGTTTTATAATTTTATTATAAAAGCTTTTTATTTTTTAATTTTTTTTAAATTATATAATATTAATTATTTTATGTATTTATTTTTTATTTCTTAGAAAAGCTTTTTTTTAATAATTAATATTTTTATTATAATATTTTTTAAAGCTTTTTTTTAATTTATTTTATAATTTATTTTTTAATTTATTATAATTTTACTTTATTATAATTTAAAAGTTATATTTTAATATTTTTTAAAAATCTTATTATTATATTAATATTTTATTTTATTTTTATTATTTTATTTTAAATAGCTTATTTAATAAAAACTTTAAAACTATAATATATAAGAAATATAATAAATTAAATAAATATAATAAAATAAATATTTATTAATATAATAATTAAAATTTAAATTCTTTTTTAATTATAATTATTTATAAAGAATTTATGAAGTATTTATAATAAATTTACTATATAACTATAAGTAATTTTATAATCTATAGGTTATTATAATTAGTTATTATTATACTAATATTACTATAAATTCTATTATTATTAAAGTAATAATAATAAAACCTTATAATATATTAAATATAAAGAATATAAAGAATTTTAATAAAATAAGATTTATTTCTATAATTAATTATAATATACATAATATTAAATAATATATATAAAATATAATAATAGAAATTAAAAAAAGTTTATAAAAGTTATAAAAAAATCTTATTAAGAAATAGAAATTAATATAGAATTTATTATAAGAATAAGAATTTCCTTTACTTTAAGAATAAAAATACTTTTTATTATAAAAATAAAAATAAAAATAAAAATAAGAATAGAAAAAGCTATTATAAGAATAAAAATAAATAAAACTATAAAAAGAAAAGAAATAATAATTAAAATAATAAGATTATTAAAAGAAATATATTTTTAGAATTTATAAAAGGTAGAAAAATAATACTAAATATTAAAAATATAATAAAATTAATATTTAAACTTTAAAAATTTATAAAAAAAATAAAGATATTTTATATTTATAAAAATATAATAATTTAATATTTAAATTTAAAGATTTATAAAATATTAATAATATTTTATAAAAAAAGGTTAAGATAATTAATATTATAAATATAATTAATAAAGAAAAAAAAATAAAAAATATTCCTTTAATATATTAAAGAATTAAAAAAGAAATATAAATATAAAGATAATAAATTTAAAAAAAATAATAAGGTTTTACTTTATTAAAAGAATAATATTCTTTTTATTATTAAAATCTTAATTAATAAAAACAGAAATATATATTTAAAATAAAATAATAATATTATATAAATATAAAGAAAGAAATAATTTAATTAAAAAAAGTAATAAAAAGAATTAAAAATAAAAAGAATTAAAAAAGATTTATTAAGTTTTTCTTTTACTTTATTCTTATATATTAATAATAAAGATTAAAGATAATTAGCTTTTATATATATATATATATATATATATATATATATATTTTAATAATATTATAAAATTAAAAAATATTTATTAATATATAAAAAAGTATTATTATGGATAATATAATAATTAGTAGAAATATAAATAATAATAATTTAAAAAAAAGAAAAATAAAAATAAAATATATTTATAAATATATATATTATAATAAAATAATTAGTATTTATTATTATAATTAATATAATAATATTAAGATTTATTAAATAATAATATAAAGATATATTATAAGAAAAGGGGGGATAATTATAATACTTTATAAATTATAAAATTACTTATAATTATATAAGATTTATTATAAATACTTTATAAGTTCTCTATAAATAATTATACTTAAGGGAGAACTTACGCTTTAATTATTATATAAATAGAGACTTACTTTCTTATACTTACTTAACTTATTATACTTTTTATATATTATAATAGTAAATATTATTATTTTATATATATAAAGGTAAAGGTTAGAAGAAAGCTATAGGAAGCTATATAAGATTTTATATATATTATAATAATAATATTTAATAATTATTAAAAACTTTAATTTATTAAACTTTATTTAATTTAATTAAATATTATTAAGTTTAAAAGCTATTTAAGTATATATAGTTCGATTATATATTATAAGGCTAAAGCTTTAGATTATATTTAAAGAAGACTAAGCTTCTAGCTTTGCGCTAATAGCGTCGGGATTCGAAAGTACAAAAAAGAAATGAAAATGAATTGACATTTCTATATTGAAGGGCGTTTCCGATGCACCATGTACACAATAATCAAGTTTCTTCTCGGGACTGACATTAGTCGGCCCCAAGACATGTAGTACTACCATGTTTATAAGGATGATTTTGTTTACTTCAAATCTCCTTCAATTTGTCAAGTGTTTCAATAATATGTTTATATCCGCACCGATTACCTGCAGCAGATACAGTACTATAATTAGGCATATAATCACTTATCCACTTGCTCTATACAATCCCGCAGTCAGCGCCGTAGATAATGGGCAATGCCAGCCATGTTCACAGCGGGCTCCATTCAGTCTCGGCCGTCGCCCCCACGCCGGAATAGACGCAAACCCACGGCTCTTCTCCCAGCAGCACGACGCCGGCCGGGAAACGCGGGGAATGTGCCGCCGCCGTCATGTCCGGAAAGTCGGCAAGACGCGGTTGTAAAATCATGTCGGTAAGGGCCTCGTCGATCAGGGCAGATACTCGCCCGCCCTGGCCCCCCTTTTGCGTATAGGTTTGAATGAACAAAGACGACCTCTTTTTCGCCTGCCCAGCCCTTCCCATAGGGGCTTCAGGCTCTAATTTTGCCAAATCGACCCCGTCTCGGCCATGGTAGGATAAGACTACCGCTGCGTCAAACGTAGGGGCATCTGGTACCATGAGATATGCATCATCGAGGTCACTGACGATTTCTTCATCTTCAGACGCTGTCACGGGCAGGAAGAAATGGCCGCACATGTCAAGCCAGCCCTCTAGGTTCGGGATACATCATGCCAGTCTGTATGGGTTGTAGATTGGAAGGTAATAAAGCGAGTGATGGAGATGTGATGAACGAGTTTCTTCCATCGTCAAAGCTGCCTTGACAGGAGAGTGCAGTAAATGCAATCATTCTCTGGCCTGTTTTCGAATTGCTTTGACCCGGATATCGGATTGTTGACTATAGACTTGGTCTTGAGTCCGTGAGGGGCGTCACAAAGCCGACTTTAATCAGTGTTCATCATTATATTTGGCCAAAAAAGGCATGTTTTATTAGGAAAGATGCGTCGTCTCTACGTGACCATGGTAACTAAGAGCCATAGCAATGTCGCAGCTAAGAAGAAAAGGTAAAAAAGAAAACAAAAATAAAGAAAAAAAGAAGAGAAAAGAAAAAAGTAAACCTGACTCTATATAAAATTATAAAGTCGATGACTTCGTCTATAAAACCTCGACTGATCGGGCGCGGCATTTGGTGTATACCCGCAGAGTTGGGAACGTGGCTTATTGTACATGCATCGATGTGGCGACGTCGACATCCGTCTGGCTTTAGATCCGAATACATGTCGATGCAGCATATATTCGTTAGAAAGGAGGCCGCTTCCGAAGGATGATCATTTTATCACAAGCACAGTCACGAGGTAAAGTGTTCATGCCGGGGGCTTCATCTCGACCTCGCGAAGCAACATGTCGAGCTATTGGACGTGAAAAGGGAGCCTAAATACCGCCAACCTTCTTCCCTATAAGTGTTACGCCGCACTTGCCATGTTTAGCTAGATTTCCATCGTTCTAAACGTACCAAATACTTGGCGATCAACCAAAGACTCCCATAACATCGATCCCTATTAGATCTAGCGACAGGGCTCCTTGCGGGGAAATGTCGATATAACAAACACTTCCAAGGTGTCTCGCTCAAGTGAAGCGGGTCGCTATATCTCTGGCGATGTATTACGGAGTACTTCATACGAAGCAGCTGCCTCGAGATAAGGGAGATGAATTGACATGGGGACAAACCCATTCACCTGAATCCATCTCCTTTCAACAACGGAGAGTGGGATTCTCCCTCAAACCTAATTGTGCGGCACAGATCGGCGGAAATGTTGAACTCCGTGCCCTTTTCCTATTAATCCTTGCCGGGTCGTTAGCCAGGGGGAGAGGGTCATTCAAAGACCAAAAGTCCTTCTTCGCCTTCTAAATACTCCGCAAGAGTCATGTAAATCGCAATCAAGGTCAAAGGCTCGGACCTCTTCTTGCGCGCGTACATAACGGTGCGGGGTTCGAGCGTTTGCCCACACTCGTAGGGTAACGTCCCCCCACCGGCCATTTCCCTCTTGGTACGGAGAAATGCAGTTCTGCGAGATGGATCGTCCCGGAGGGGTTACAACGGTTCTGTCCAATCTCTTGGTAATAAGGGGAAATCAGAGGGCCGTCTCCACACGGATCATCAGATTCAGGCATCACAACGGCGGCTATTTCGCACTACAGCCAATGTGTGCATATACGATCACGGAGAAAATCATTTGCTTAAACTGTTATTGTTGTACAAACTTTTGTTGCCCATTGCAACTGGATATCCCATAGCCCGCTAAAACCAAACCCATCAAATCATAATCGTAAATTCAAGATTGTAAAAAACCCGCAAACCCGCTATTGACACATTCTGTCATGGCCTTGTAATACTTAGGTACACCACCTAGGTAGATGAGACATTCCCGCGGTTTCCCAGGGATATTGTCACCCATATACCACTGTAAAAAAAGCCGGTTGTCAGTATTCATGTTTTAGGTGCAAGTGTGCATAAGCTTATTTGAATGGTCACTTACCGATTTCGTAGAAGGCAGTAAAGTAGCGTCTGCGAATCTGCGATTGTCCTCGACCCACTTCGACTCGGCTTTCCCTTGAGCGACGATCCTCTGGAGGCCGTTATCCGTCATGTGTCTCATCACCTCCACAATGAACTCGCCCTGTGATTCGGCGCATGTCGGGCCGTTGCACAACGCTGTAGGCGCCTGAGGCCCGTATGTGAAAAACATGTTGGGGAAGTCTGCCACCGACATGCCCAGGTAAGTCTTGGTGCCGTCCTGCCACTTCTCCGCGAGACTTGCCCCCGAACGACCACGGATGTCGATATCCTTCAAGCCACCAGTCACGGCATCATAACCGGTGGCGCATACGACACAGTCAAACTCGTACTCCCTCTCAGCCGTCTCGATGCCACGCTCCGTCACTTTGACGATGGGCTCCGTGTTCACGTCGACGAGGGAAACGTTGGGCTGGTTGAAACACTCGTAAAAGCCATCCTCGAGTGAGACGCGCTTGCAGCCAAAGTTGTGAGGCTGCTTCTCAGGAGCAAACAGTTCCTGGAGACGCGGGTCATGGATGCGAGCCCTCGTCTTCTTCTTCCAAAACTCGTAGGCTTCCTTGTTGGCCTCGGGATCAAAGAGCATGTCCTGGTAGTTTGCCAGCCAGAACTTGAAGTCGCCCTCCTTCCACAGCGCCTCGTAGGTAGCTTCACGCTCCTCGGGCGAGTCGTCAAAGGTACCTCTGGAGAGGAAGTTGTAATCGAAGCCGCCGAAGCTCTTGTAGCGGCTTGCAAACACCCTGGCGATGCGCTCATCGGAGAGTGGCCTGCTGTTCTTTGCATAGTCGACTTGCTTCATGGGCAGCGCCAGGTTGGGCGTTCGCTGGAAAAGGACAAACTCGCTCGCTACCTGGCTGAGACTCTGCGTGAGCTGCAAGCCAGTAGATCCCGTGCCGATGACGGCAATCTTCTTGCCCTTTAGGTCTGGTGATTCCTTGGGCCAGTAAGAAGGATGAATCCACGTGCCTCTGAACTTGTCGATTCCTTCCCAGTTGGGGAAGTGACGCTTTGCGGCAAAGCCAGTGTTCAGAAGAAGGAACTTGGCGTGGTAGATCTTGCCATTCTTGGCCCCGACAGTCCACGCCGCAGACTCGTCATCCCAGTGAGCGTAGGATATGTAAGTCTCAAAGTCGGTATCCCTTCTAAGATCCCACTTCTCGGCGACAAAGGTGAAGTAATCTCGGAGCTCCTCACCACCGGGGAAGCGCTGCTTCCAGGACCACTCCTTCCAGAGATCTGGGTCAGAGTACTCGTAGTGAGGAACGCCGCTGTCGACGCGGGCTCCTGGGTACCTGTTCCAGTACCAGACTCCGCCAAAGTCGGTAGATGCGTCTACCATCCTGACGTGATAGCCGTCGTCGCGGAGACGTTTGAGCTGGTATGCACCTCCGAAGCCCGCACCGACGATGAGGGCATCGAGGCAACCGTGAGCTGGGGGAAGACCCATGCTGACGGGCTAGTCAAGGAGATGGGATGGAGAAGATGTGATGGAGAAGATGTGATGAGACGAGATGGGTCTTTACTCAAGTTGGTAGTTGTGAAGAGTCGGGTGGTGTTGGTGGTGTTGTTGTTGTTGTTGTTGTATAATCTGGTATTTTGCAGCACCAAACTGCTTGCTTTATACCTGGATGATATCAAGCCAAGGTGTGGTGGTTATTATCAGGAATAAAGAGAATGATGTCAAGACGCCTTGTCTTTTTCCAAAAGCAGAGAACGATGAAGTAATAACCAGAAGAAAAACAGGGAACGAGATCGAGAAGGAAGCAGCCTTTGATGTATTTAATTGGTGCCACATGCGTTGCAGAAGCTGACGATGCCCAGTACGGACTAACACGTCGACGAGCTGAACGTCTGAACGTCAGTGCCCACCTTCAACAAACGCACTAAAAGGCCATCACACACCTCTGATAGGCTTCTGCGCCCGCACTTTCATCATGGCGGCAAAAGAAAGTGTGACTGTGCCTCTCCAAGACCTTGACGAGCACACCCATCTCTGTCATTGATCACAATACGCACAATACGGCACCTGGCAAAATGGTGATCGCTGGTCGTGAATGACCCGAGCCAACGGATATCCGGAGGAAGAAGGGTCTTGGTCTGTTTCTTGCTTTGCGGGCTGTGATTGTGGGAACTTGGCATGGAAATTCCTTGTCAGACTTGATCACAAGCTCAAAGTACTGCGTACTCTGTACTTTTTTGCAATTTATCGAGGAGGCCTGCAGTTGCCAATCAAGTCGATGTTCATGGTCCGTGTTCCTTCCAAATCGAAGAAACCCTGGTTTGCCTTTAAGCGCATAATAGTCTAAAATGATCCTTGGAGGCGTGGGAATCGGTCGACGCGGTGACTCGTGACTCAATAGGGTAATCATTGATAACTTGGTCACCCTGATTCAAGTGGCCTGGTTACGGAGTATACCCATATTGATCGCCATGCATGGATAAGGAGTACGACGATTGGTCCAATGGCCGTGAATGATGATATGTACGGAGTATCTTTTCCCTTTTTCCCAGACTAACATTATGTGTAACCCGAGCCTGAATCAAACCTACAGTACTCCGTAAGCCACTCTGCATAGTATGTATGTAAGCGCACATGATTTGATAATTTGAAACTGTGCCGCACGTTACGTTACGATGTACTCCATATGATGTTTTTTGGTCGATAAGTCAGCATAAACGTTAGGGGACGATGTTTGATCTCTTCGTTGATATGTCAGCAGAGATCAAAAGAAAAGAATAACAAGACGTGGTGCGTGTCTCCTCACGGTTCTTTATACCGTGCTAATAATGGACGAACAAACAGAACAATTCGCCCATTCACGGTCTTGGCGCTGCTGACACGAAGCCAAGCAAAGAATCCTCTTGTCCAATCATCAAGGATTGCAGGACAATTACGTACGCCTCGTAGTTGTATGGCATGACGCTGCCTTGTCTTTGCACGGCACCGACAACTTCTACGGATACTCGTCTGAGCTTCAACGCCAACCCCCGCGACGAACCAATGACTGTTGTCGGAACACTTCCGATGAGGCTGTTCAGCGACCTGGCCTCTGACCAGATTCTGGCTTGGTCGTTGTTCAAGGACAAAGGCGACCTGGAAAGTCTGTCATGATCCGCGCGAGGTATGTACGGAATACAACGTCTGCCCCGGTCTCGCCGAACCGCTGTGCCGGTGCCTTTTGCGCGTTGACCGGGATAACCTTGGTTAGGTGCAAGGTACGGCGTACTCCGTACTCCGTACTTGAAACAAAGCTGAGGTCTCTTACCAGAGAAACAAGCAACTGCAGGTGCACACGGTTCAACTCGGTGCGGGTGCACATCGGGAAGCAAGGGAAATACCCCCGGTCTGAACGGAGAGTCGGGTCGATATACTTGTACGGAGTACGTATGCAGGCACTTGGGACGCAGAATGTCGGAAATTATACTCCGTACCATTCGGCCGGTGACTGCAGGGTGCAGAGTGAAGGAGGATTTGGAAACCTCCACAGTCTTCTCGAAGGTGAGAGGAAGGGCAACTCTGTTGAAATTTCCCCACTGTGAATTGATCAAACCTGTTAATCCGTACTCCGTACGCCGAAGCGGTCAGGCGGCTGCGCCTCTGCGCACGCGCCTCCGTGATCCATGTTGTTGTTACCGAGAATCCGCCATCCCTGCCGATATCACCACCAAACTGGAATCGATATTAGGCATGATTGCAGCGAGCACTGTTGCTCATGTCGAGCTCGATGGTGCCACGCAAAAATGTCATCGAGCCTACGAAGCTGTCCTTGATTCCCTCGAGTGTAAGTCGCACGGCTTCCTGTTACGAGACTGAAGTCATCGTCATAGAAAAGGGGCTTTAATAATTTGTCAAGTTGCATTATATATGTACATACCCTATACTTTGCTGTTAATTCTTCCTTTGACAATGAAGGAGATTATTTGACCAATATTGAAATTCCGAGTTTATGAACGAGGAGTTTGTCAAGAGCTGATTGCCTAAAAGTCCTTGCCCTCCACCTTGAGGGTCCTCTATCGATTACTCTGGCCGGTAGCTCTATATAAGAGGTATATGATATAATCTAAGCAATCTTTACAGCCATAACCACTTCTTGAGGAAAAGCTCGACCCTAGAGTACGTAAAAAAGAACTCGTCGCCGATTGTAAAGCTATATGCCAGGCTAACCTATATATCATAGGTCCCGTCAACATGTAAAAATACGAGGAGATTATGAGTTTAGTGCTCTATTATATCGTAATAGATACTAGACTTGAAAAATTTAGTCATTGATCCTGAGACATGGAGTTGTAATAAATCATTGAAGCAGCGATAATGGAAGTGCATGCTCTCATATTATTATAAGCGAAGTAGCTGGTTTGCACATTATCGCCAATCAACACCACCTCTCGATCCTGGAGTATGCCTCGTAAGACGGCTTGCAAGTAATACAACAAGGATTTCCTGCCCCTGCAATACTGTGTGGTTGTCTAAAGCCAAAGCCCAATAATTACATACAAAGTCTGGACTCTGTGTGTTGTCGCCCTGCAGAGAAAAGCCGATAGCAGCTCCGTTGACCTTGAAGTCGGCATGACCTCGCAAATTCAGAGCTCCTCATTTGTTGTATTATGCCTAGAACACCCAGATCGCTGCGAGATGAAGCGAGATGAGAAATGGCAATAAACTGGCGATTACCGAATGGCGGCCCAGTTCCACAGCGCAAGGCATCATGGCCAAGTCCATTCAAGACATTCTTTCCAACACACTTTTGCATGCCATTAGAGCGAACGGAAGACTGGCTCAGACCTCGCCTGCTGACCCCCCTGATGGTCGAAAATATGCTCCGCTGTCCGTACCGTCAAGCCCGATCGATGAAGAGCCAAGGGACACTGTGTATTCAGAAAGATGGAGTATCTAAACCGCAGGCTGACTTGAAGCATGTCATTGATATCTTGCAGGCAAGTATCGACTGCAAAGCGCGAGGACAGCAAATGGAAGTTTGGGGACTAGAAGAGACGGCGCGATGCTTCTGTTGGCATTGCCAAGTTACTGAATCTGTCTCATCCCTGGACAGAGGAGCAGAAAGAGCAGTGGATGTGCACGCAAAAGGACATCCAAAGTATAGCGTCATTCTTCATAGACTCGCGCTGGTACAATCGAAACTGTTGCCGGGCACAGCTTGCACTTTGCTTGCACGATAAACACCTTTGGCAAGGGAGCATGAGCCATTTTCTAGACAGAAGTCGCTACTACCGGAAATCAAAGGCGCCTGATCCGCAACGGCCACATTGATGGGTGTCACTGATGGTAGAAATATGGGATGTTACGATTTACATCTCGTCTCCAGCGTCAAGACCTGCTCCAACCCCGTGGGTGAGCATGCTGTTTGCTATTAGGAATTGGGCCCCTTGAAATGAGACAGTGGGCATGCGGACTTTGGAATACTAAGCACTCAAGATGGCGATGATGATACAAGGGTTCACTCTTGATGGCTTGGACAAGGCCACAAGTTTGCTCGATGAAGGGCAGCAAGTCAGACCTGGAGCTAGTATTGAACTTTGCCAGCCAGGCCGTTGAGCTAATTTCTTCAGATACTACGGAGTACTAACAGCGCTGATGTAGCAAAACAAGTTCGACAAGGCCCTTCCTGTAGTTCTCAGAGGCACGAGTCTTGCTCTCCAAAGCCAACGGTTTCTGATTCGCAGACCGCCGCCCTTTTCCCTTCATATTCACGAAGAGAACAACGTCAATAAAACGTTGGTGATTCTGGAAGAGGGCAGGGGGCATCTTTGACGAGTTCTGTGTGTGACCTGAGCATAGACAAGGCCAGGATTCCGCACCATCAACAAGATCGATCGGGGGCTCGCCGGCGAGTTTCATTATTTTCGCATCGCGCTCGGCATATCGGGAGGAGTAGGAGTAGGTGAAGCTGGCGGATAGTCTGCCCTGAGAAGGGTCGCTAGGTAAATTGACGCAGGCCAGCACCTGTGTTCCTTATCGAGAGCTGGAAACACAAGGACACCACATTCAATTTCAGTTAAAGATGTCTGGTGCCAACTATGCGGTACTGATGAAGAACAGGCATGTGGCTGTGAAGAATGTCATCTAGCGACGCGTTTCTGATACAGAACGCGATAGAAGTCATCCCGCTGCCTGCCCCTTTTCCCAAGCCCATTTTATCAAAAAGACGCAATATGGGGACTTGGAAAGCCTTTGGGATTCTCGAGTGGCTCCAGGACACAATTTGCAGAGCCCCGTGCTCAACGCGCTTTGGGTTCGTGCAGGCTCCGGCAAACATTCACTGGCTGCGTGTGTATATATATATTCTGGGTCGTGACGGGAAGTTGGAGCTTGAGCTTTGTCTTTATATGCAAATAGGGAACTCTCTATAATCCGTGAAATGTGTCAATTTCCTGGAGCCCGGGGAACCGCGAGGTTGCTTGCTCGTGAGAAGATCTGGATAGAGAAGACGATGGATGAGTCGGCAAAGGGGCTTGATGAAGCGGCGTGAAACTCTGCGAAATCAATAGCTCAACGATGTTTTCAACAAACGAATAGATGACGATCGTTCAAGGTATGGACAACGAGGAAGAAGAAGATGATGGCTGAAGATGCCGAGCTCAATGGAAGGAGGGTTTGGTAAATGCAGACTCAAGGGCGCTTAGAAGCAAAGGGACGTTATGGACGCGAATGAGGGACTTGGGGCCTTACGCGCCTGACCTACTGGTGGTGTGTGCAACAAGCAAACAATGGCTGGGACTGGGGGGCCGATCAGTGAGCCTTGCGTTCAAGTTGTCCCAGTGATTATGGTACATGTGGTTTTTAATAGGGCAAAAAAGAGAGAACAACCAACCAGTTGCGTATAACACAATAATTCTACAAACGATGAAATCGTTTCAGCTGCCGCAACAAAAGATGCAAATTATTGTCATCCCGAGCTTGATGTCAGGATGGGCTCAATGCCCTGGGCAAGCTGAAAATGTTCACTCAACACAGACACACTGTATGTTGATACCCATGCACGTACCGTGTTACACTGAGCTACGGAGTACCTACTACGCCGTACCAAAAAAAAAAAGAAGTCAACCTCACGCCTTTGATACCTCGCCCCCTTCCGTTCGGGTCCGAGGCCTGGAAAACACAGCCATGTCCCCGCATCTCTCAGCTGAAGAAGACAGAGAGGAAAGAAAGGCATATTTGGCAAATGACGATGGAAGCTGACGCCAATTCCGTAATGAAAACAATGTGGCATTGCAGGACATTCTGGGGCCCCGATTTACGACGCCGGAAGTGCTGTGTTCCGTAGAGGAGGGTGTGGCCAGGGGGTGAAAGGGGGGGGACACAACTTTTCCGCGGGACAGGGGTTTTTCTCCCACACAGAAAAATTATGTTTCATCGTTGGGTTGGGCAGCTGTGTTTGACGCTGCGCAGCATGGCATATTCCATGCTTGGTTGAGTAGCAGTGCCCTTTCGATCCGGCATGTTTGCGCTGCTGTATGCTGCGATCGGTCAACTGCATGAGAGATGAGGCAGTAAAGGTGTGGTTGCGAAAGCCAAGGATTTCGCTATTTGACGGATCGCATTTTGCTATTGTTTGATTCCTGCTCAATCACTAATAATAATAATAATAATAATAATAAGAGAAGTAAACGAGGGTTGAAACGTCGTCAGTTTGAGCCGTGGATGAATGCTTTCTGGAGCTGAACATGGCTTGTTAAGCTTGCTTTCGCAGTGTCCACTCCGCAAAGCGCGGTCCGCTCGTAGGGCTAATACTGGGCCACTGACCAGCTGCACTCCGTATTTGCTTTCATCATAACATCTGCGCTCGCATGTACGGAGCGGCAAGCGCGGTAAGGGCGGCTTGAGATGTAGTGCGTGGGCCGGAAACACAACTAGATATTCTACTCCATTTATCAGAGGCTAGAGCCAGAGAGTTTCGTTTTCAATGCCAGGTTGATGTTTTTCCAAGTGGATGCTTTGCCGGCTGGTCACCCTTCCGGCATCAACGTTGCCCACCTCGCGTCTCTGACTTCTTTCTACCAGTCAATCAAAATGTGGTCGTGCGCGACCCAATTCTTCCCCGATTGCGTCTGCGAGGAGGATTTGTGATAGCTCACTACAGAGTAAGAGCGCTGTCATAATGAGAATATCTGCGGCAGACAATGACCTAATCACGGTGCGCTATTGATACGGGGCTCGTAGATATAGGGGAGTGTGCCTGATGGCTGAGACTGTTGCTTTTTCTCAGGGCCGTTGATGTCTCACTCAGGGTATCTTTTCTGGGACCTCTTAAAGACTACGGACTAGCTCCTGGTCCAATATACGGAGTACCTACCTTTTTGCAGAGCAAACCCCCACGCTTATCACTAATAGGTACTCCGTAATCCCAATTCCAAACGAATCTTGTACTTGTACATGGGATATCCTTGCATGAATTTATCTTGGACAAAAAAAGTGGCTGATCTTGTCAATTACGTGACCGTGATCAACGCCAGGGATCTTTCCCTTATTTGCTGGGACTCCTCCTGACGGCATGGGGGGTGCGATCACGCCGCAGGCCAGTTCTCGCTTCAGCCCAGCAAAGGTTGACCTGAGGGGAATAATGATGATGCAGAACCCTAAAGACTTCTTTTGCTCAGCTTAGTATTTCACCAGCATGGTTGCTTCAGGTGTGGCTAAGGCCAACCGTTGCAGGCATACCTGAATGTCAAGTCTCGGCTGAAGTTTACGCTATCCATTGTCCATTTTACAAAGCTGTCGACAATAAGAGACGCTAAATATTCACCGAGGCTGACTTGTAGCTGCGCGCTGCGGGTGTCTACATAGGAAATCACACCAGCATCGACCCCCCCCCCTCCTTCATTCTTTGACAGGGGTATAAACGAGTCGGCCGCCAGCGTAGCAATGCTCAGTATGCCTCATCAGTATGCCTGTTTCATCATTCAAAAAAACGTTTTAGGGGGATGTACAAGTATGGAGTACCTTGAAGTTCCTCGCGCTCAAATCAGGTCGGCGATCGATGCGTCATGCATGCACTCGACCCAAGCTGCACGTGTTCCTTTCCGGCATTGTCGATCAAGGATTTGAGTTTTGTCACCAAAGCCTTGTACGACCCAACCTTTTCATCACTTTGATCAACCTAAAAAGCGCGCCTCATGATATCCAACAATAAATCCAAATGCAGGTGTCTTCTTTCCTATAGAGCCGTTGAGATAAACTTTTGGTACTGCACGAATCCGTGCTACGTATGTACTATTCTCTTCAACCTTCATGCCACACTTCAAGTCGTGCTCCCCTCCCCCATTCAGCCCCAAGATCTTTGAATCTTCACCCGGGCCCTGAACGGGGCGCCGGTCCGCCGTTGACTTCGGATGTGGGGGTGGAGGTGTAGTTTTAGTGACGGAACAAACCCCCCCTCCAGGAAACTAGGGATCAACCGCCATATTAGTTTGAGGAGTAGAAAAAAGAATATCCGGGGACTGAGTTCTCAGTACGGCGTATATCGCGGATTTGGGTTTTTCCCATTCGTTTGTTAATACTCCACTCCCAGAAAGCCACTCACTTAAAGATTACATGTCAAATGAGGGAATAGTTGCGATGAAAAGAGAAAAGAGATGATTACTTTAAAAAAGAAAAAGAAAAACCCGAATGTCTGAGAGCTTTGGTATCAGCCCCATGTCTTTTTATTTCTTTCTTTATTTTATATCTCCGCGGGGCGCCTGTTCATACAGTCTTGGCATCGACCGGAACATCTTCCTGCTGGTCAACTTCTCGCTAAACCCTGTCATGATCAACCTGATAAATCGCACTAACTGCTGCTCTGACACGGGGTTCAAGCAAAAGCCAAGTTGGTAGTAATACGGGGTAGCAGCGATGCGACCCTGACGTCGCGTACTCGGTCGAGCTGTCAAGCAATGTAGGCGACATGTAACTTTTTCAATACTATGCTCCGCTTGAGCTACGTTGATATCCCAGCTAGCTGTATTATACAAGTATGTTGACTTACAGATACTGCAAGGTATCCCTGCGGCTGAACCTCCTGGCGATGAGAAATTGATTTCGATGACAACTTTTCGACCAGGGTTCTGCGAATCGTATCTGGCCCCCAGCTTTGCTCATCTCAGCTTTTCCCAGTCTTCTCAGCTTTGGTCGGTTCTCTCAGCTTTGCTCAGTCCTCTCAGCTTTGATCCACAAAACCGAGCAAAAACATGTCGAAAAATCCTACTGCTTCCCAATCTTCATACGCGTAGTGCACAGATGGCAGCGGACCGCCACCCTCAGACGCACCTCAAGGTCTAGCAGCTAAGCTAAGGCTGTGCCATGCACCGTAGAGCGAAAAAGGGTGCCAAGTCCTGGGACACGAGTGTCCTTTTTTCCAGTTCGAGGAGCGAGTTTGCCATGTCTCAGTTGGATTCCTCCCAAAGGCGAACTCGGACTATCTCGTCGACTGTACAGCTGAACAAGGACCAGGAGACGAGAGAGAGAAAAGAGATTCAAGGTGGGGGGAGGGGGGTCAGGCGAATAGCCCTGGCGAGAAGATGATGATGATTTTGTTGACAAGCGCCGTTGTAAGGACAATGAATGTGTACATGTTCATGTACATGTACAATGCAGGCAGCTTTCCAAGTATATATATAAAGACTACGGATGACCCTGTTTCTATTCTCTTCATCGATATTCCAGTTCCGAACCACCAAGTACAAAGCACCAAGCACTAGAAGTTTTATACAGTAAGTTCTTTTCTCAGTATACACATGCTCTAGGCCCTAGCTTTCTTGAGAACTACAACGGGTAGAACCAACAAACTTCTCCGCAAGTCCAGGGCTGTTAGTCCATGAGCTAATGAACAATAGTGCCCGAAGAACCCCTCCAGTAAACAGATCATCATGGAGTATCAACAAGCTTCTTCATCGACAGTCTCATCCTCATCCACAACCAACAACACCCGGGCTAGCTCATGGACCACCTTAACCGGGTCGTGGACGACCAACACAAGTAATACTTCGACCCCCCCTGAGCAGCAACCCGCTGCTGCTGCCGCCGGCAACGGCGGATACAATTACAATCTTCCACTGGAACTGACTGGTGTCGGGACTCAATTCCCTGACGAGGCGGCGAGGGAACCGCACTACCCCGCGACCTCGGATGGGGACTAAATACAAGTCTTTGTGAACGATTGACGCTGGTGGAACCTCGAATGGTTCACATAAATGGCTCGGTTTGGTACGCTGCATATGGGAATGCTTCAAGGTTGCGATATGGCTACGTTTGTGTTTCAGGATATGATTTAAAGACATGATTTGAGTCAATTACTTCGGTCAACAATTTCGAAGTATCGTTGTTATTGAATATACGTTATGTTACAAGTCCATCTTTACGTCTATCTTATCTACGATTGAAGCGTCCACATCTATTATACCGTTGACCCCAAAATGAAGAATGAAGCAGACCGTAAGATATTCTCAGGGGATTCTGGTCTAAGCATCATTGAACCATCTCGTGTTACATGCTGAACCGTCAGCACAGAGACAGTGTCAACCTGATCCTCGCTGACTGTCCGCGAATGGCACAACGCACTCTGCCCGGTTGTGACAGTGGATCGGCCAAGGCTGAATCAACTCCGCCGACGTCCGATGACAACTTGCGGCCTCTAAGAAGCCAAATGCTGAGTCCTACAAACTGCAAGAGAGGAGTGATTGGTTCCACCGGCGTGCATGACGGAGCAAGCCAAGACGCCGTAAACCGCGCAGCAGGCACATACACGTGTGCTTGCAGATGACATTATATCCGGGAAAGCCTCGTCGGGATCTGCACCATTTAAACGAGAGACGTTGTGGCTGCAGATGAGGTAGGGGGGAACGGTCAGTCAGTATAATCAGACAAACTCTCCCCCCCCCCGGCGCATAGTACTCCGTTATCTCTTTTGCTACGATATAAGCTTCAGTACCGGCGTAAACTCTAAGGAGATGCAAGTGGACCTGTTGTCAGTACCGGTTCATGACACAAAGTCTGCCCTGAGGCTTGTCCTGTTAGTATCCGGCAGCCGTTGCGGCATTACTTAGTCGGCGCCCCCTACCCATTGTCTCTGAAGCTAATAACGCCATGTCTCAGCTGAAGGCTTACGCTACGCAAGCGCCTGACGGAAGAGCAGAAGGAGAGTGTGCCAGTGGCCGCGCAACGCTAGAATCATCCAGCTGTTTGTAATAGCGCCTGGTTTTGTTGGCTGAGCGGCCACCCGCCTTGCTGTAAGCCCCTTGTTTGTTATAAGAGTCAAAGCTACTGTATTTTACCGCCTTCAGCATTTTGTCAGATGGCTCGAAATAGTGTAGGCCGAGTGAAAAGCTTCCAACCCTTGATCCTAGCAGTGACGTCTGATGATACGCGTATGTACGGTCGGCTCGCTTGCAGTCGGCTTTATGTCAGGCTGTGATGTGTTACTTGTAAGACATTAGAGCTGACCCACGTTGCACCCATTCTGTGGTACTCTGACCGGGAGTTTTTCAAGGCTCCCTCCTGTTTGTAAGTACCTGAGTAGTTTGAGCAAAGTCAGTGTACAAATATTTTATGTGCTCGAGGATGTATTTCAAACGCCTTGATCTTTCCGTGATGCTTTTTTTTTTTTTTTTAAAAAAAAAAAAAAGGTGAAAAACAAGAATGATCACAGCCCCAACTATCATGGCCGGTTTGGAAGCCGCTGTCAAGACTCAAAAGCCGGTACTTGATTGATAAGACGGATAGCTAGACCACGAGAACATATTCACAGGCAGACTAGGCAAGGCAGAAGTCGTTGTCATATCTCTGCTATCTGGCGCCGCAGGGTCTTCGCCTGGGACTTGAGCCAGTCTTTGCGCGTTTCCTACAGCTTTACTGTTCTGGATAACATAGGTACAGCGACTGCCACAAGGTTGAGGCCGTTACCCCTGTCGCTGCCGACGACTTGCCTATGGCCTTCTCAAGTTCATCTAGACCAATGGCGTCGGCACCGTTGTCCCTGGACCCGAAGCACCTTCAGCTAATGACGTCGAGGGATACTTGCGTCAAGCTGGTGTTCCCTGCTTCAGTCCATCTAAGGTAGCTTCTAGATTTCATGGCAATGAGACCTACTTTAGCGATATATAGAAATATAATGCTCCTACCGCGGTATATAATGAATTCTCCGACTTCGACAATACCATTATATATATCGAGAGTATTAGACACCCCATTATTAAGGCGATAGGACTAGCGGCTGGAAAAGGCGTTGCCTTCCAATATGCCAAATAAGAATGAAGGAGACCTTTTAACAAATCAAAGTATACAAGGATTTTAGCGATGCCGGTTATTATTGTCAAGGAACTCCTTCTCGATAATAAGCTAAGCATCCTTACATTTTATGACGGCTACGCCATCGGCTCGCTGCCGTTTGCTCAGAACCATAACCTATCCTTAATGGCGACTCTCCTCAGCCGAAAGCGGCCTAGCAGAGATTCGTGACATTGCTATCGACGCCGTTGGCGGCTTCATCCGCAAATACAATCCACTTCAAGGGCATGTTCTTCCCGCGAGGATATCGCCCACCGCGCCTTTAGATCGTACGGGAAATGCCGCTACGACTTACACCCATGCTAATGCAGACATTCAGACAGCGAATGACCTTATCGACAAGATCAAACGAGCTCTTGCTAGTACCAAAGCGTCCTGGTACTGATGTCGAGGTTTGATACATCCAAGTGCGGGGTTTGCCTGACGGGGCCTATGAATTATGGCCTAGTGCGTTCCTTTCAAGATGCAAATACCAACCTTTTCTGCAAAATTATTCTTTGGTTGCTGGTAAAAGAGCTATTTTTCCCCAACCATATGGTGGTGGCATCGGATCATGGAATGTCGCAATCGAGACCCGGTTTTAATTTACCTGTCAAAACGCTTGGCGGCATAACCGTACTCCGTATGCAAAATAGAAAAAAAAGAAAAGAAAAGAAAAAAGTTCCATGTCGACTAACGAATCAGGTGAGGCGAATTTGATAATAACGTACCATATCTGGCAAAGGTGCCAAATGCTCTCCCGGCAAAAGCGGCTTCCAAGCCACGCCTCTCACCGGGCCGGGGGATCGGTCAACTGCCGGAGAACGCCAGTGAAAACAATTAAAGAAAAAGAGAAAAAAGAAGAAAAGATTTAAAAAGAAAACCGCCTTTATCATGAGAATGCAAATGAAAAATGTCATAGCATACATGCCCCGTAAGGAATAAACTTCGCGAGGAACCTTTGTGTACCGAAAGCTCTGGGCTTTCTCATGGTCGCACAAAAGGTCCCCCGGAGGAGGAGACACATAAATCTTGTCGCCACAATAGCCGATATAGTACCCTCGAGATTGAGGGGAGGGGAGGGGAAATTGCCAAAATGTGGTCAATTATGGTGCAACAGGAATCCGGCCCTTTTTGATTCTGGACCTGTTTAGGTAGGATCTGTGCCGGATTCCGAGGCAATGGAACAAGGGTCCTTTTTTTGGTGAAACCCTTTATAACGGGATATATATCGACGATGTCCATGCTTGGTTGAGCAGTTCTCGCCCAGTTCGAACAAACATTTAGCAGTTCTCTCTACTTCGACAGGCAGAGAGGTTTCATCCGAAACATGCCAGCCATCGCCCCAGGTGCACCGCTCGCCTCCGAAAGGCCAGAGGCCTCAGTGGGCGACGTCTTCCCCGCCCCTAGCAACGAGACGATCGACGAAAAGGACGGCGTGACGGTGAAAGAAGGGGCCCTCGGTGAGAAGGTTGCTCCGGCCTCTTCTTCTTCGTCCCCCGGTGACGGGAGTGACCATACCGACGATGATGACCACGTCATCATCACCGGTGCTGACGCATCTGATCACCTGCTGCCGATGCGGGACGATGGAGACCCGGCCATTACTTTCAGGAGCATCTTCCTGGCTTCCGTCATGTCGTGTTTCCAAGCCGTCGTGACACAGATCTACACTGTAATGAAAAGCATGGCTGTCGTGCGTATAAGCAAGCAACGACTGCTAACATAGTCCTTCGCCTCCCTAGTTCAAACCAACTCTCGTCACCATCCAAGGCACCTTCATCGTCCTCATCTCTTACTTCATCGGCAAGGCCTGGGCCGCCTTCCTCCCCCGCGGCGACAAGCTCGAGGCAAGATGGAGAGCAAAAAACGGAAAAAGAGAGGGCAAGGTCCCCCTCTGGATCAGCGCCGTCAAGTTATTCAACCCTCGGCCTTGGACCCTGAAGGAGCATGCCATCTGCTCCATCACCGCCACCTCGGCTTCCAACGCCTCCGAAAGTATCAAGGTCTTTGCGGCTCAGGACCTGTTTTATAACCTGCCCTTAAGCCCCACGACCGTCATCCTCAGCGTCATTTCCATCGGCCTGTTTGGATATGGCATCTGCGGCATCTTCAGGCCTATTGCCGTGTGGCATGTTGACGCTGTCTACTGGAGTACTCTGCCGACTGTCAAAACTCTCCAGGGTCTCCATTGGCATAACCTCAAGGACTCCAAGCCCCTTCGTTACTTCTGGTACAGCTTCACAGGCATGTCTCTGTACGAGTTCTTCCCCGCCTACATTTTCCCGTGGCTGAACTCCGTGTCTATCCCGGTATGTCTTCTGTCACTGACTTCCCGTAACACAACCTTGATCTGACGACTAGAGGGCAGTGCTTGGCAGCCATGAAGGCGACGGGCGACAAGGCCACTGTACTGACCAACGTATTTGGTGGTGCCACCAACAACGAGGGCATGGGACTGTTCAGTCTTTCCTTTGACTGGCAATATGTAAGTCTCACTCTCATCCCGACTGCAAATTCTCCAAGACCACAGCTAAGAGACAGACAGATCACCTCATTCAACACCTCGCTTCCACTTATCCTCCAGGCGCATTCTGCTCTCGGATACCTCACGTGCTTCATCATCATGTCCGCCATCTACTACACCAACAATGGCTGGAACTCAAAGGATCTCCCTTTCATGTCCACCCGGCTTCTCAACGAGAACGGAACGGCGTACCCCATCACCGAGGTCTTCAGTGGCGGTGTCTTGAACGAGACTGCTTTGGCCGAGAACGGGATCCCCAAGCTGGCTAGCACCTTTGCATTTGCATTGTTCATGGCCAATGCTGCTGTGAGTGCTTTTCTTTTCTCGTTTTCCTTTCGAATACCACTCTCTTGCGTGTGGAACGAGGGGCTGACCCTTCGTGGCAGATTGGTGCGCTGGTAGTTCACTGCTTCCTGTTCTGGGGAGGTGATATTGTGCGTGCTTACAAGAGTGCCAGACGAGGCCAGTTCGCCGACCGCCATCATGCATACATGGCAAAGACCTACAAGGAAGCGCCGTGGTGGTGGTACATCACCGTACTAGTCGGCAGCTTCATCCTCGGCTTGGTCGTTGTGACCAAGGAAAACGTTACCCTTCCGGTCTGGGCATACATTGTGTCTCTTCTGATCGGCACCTTCATTGCCCCTCTGGTAAGCCACCATGCTGGTTCTTTCTCTCGTAGGATATTGATTGATTTATCCATCTTTAGAGCATCCTCCTTTACTCTCGCTTCGGCAACGGCATCGCCACCAATAACTTGTCCAAGATGTTGGCCGGGCTCATGCTCCCCGGCAGGCCTGTTGGCAACATGTACTTTTCTGCTTGGTCGCACAGTGTCATCAGCAATGCCATCAACCTTTCCAATGACCTCAAGATGGGAGAATACCGTAAGAATCCCCGTCCCCAGGTCCAGAGACCAGAAACCGAATCCTAGGGCTAACAAGCACGATAAAGTCAAGATTCCTCCCCGTGCCATGTTCTTGACCCAGATATATGGCACGATCCTCGGTGGTTTCATCAACTATGCCGTCATGATTTCCATCGTGGGGAGTAACCGTGAGCTTCTCGCCGACGGCAATGGAAATGCCTCGTGGAGCGGCGCTACTATACAGTCCTACAACACAAACGCCACCTCTTGGGCGCTGGCGACGCATCTATACAAGATCGGCGCCCAGTACGAGATGGTGCCCATCGGTATCGCCGTCGGTGCCGGTGCAGTCGTGCTTCATCGCATCTTCTACTACGTGAGTCTCTGGAGTTGTTCGTTGCTGGCTGAGCCTAGACTGACTTGATGCCGCAGTTTGTTCCCAAGATCAGGAACTTTGACGTTTCCGACATCAACATGCCACAGTTCATCCAGTACGCAGGCTTTATCCCATACAACCAGAGCCAGACCTGCGTCATCTTTAGCCAGCTCATCTGCGGCTTCTTCGTCCAGTTCTACCTCCGCAACTACCGCCCCCGCATTTTCAAAGACTACTCCTACTTGGTCACCGGGGCCTTTGATGGTGCCAGTTTGACTGTCTTGTTCGTCCTTTCTTTTGCGGTCTTTGGCGCCGGTGGTGTTTCGCACCCGTTCCCGTTGTGGTGGGGGAACAACGCGAACGGCAACTATGATCTTTGTCCTACCGGGGAGTAGAGTTGAAGAACGACGTCGGGCTTGTGAATAAGGGGCGGCTGGGTCAAAAGAGAGGGTAGGGAGTGCAGTCAAAGCTACATTGGCGGCGCGAAAGATTTCCGTTGCCGACGTACAGCGTAGTGAGCAAAGGGTTCGCAAAGTTGCTACCAGAGATGTTCTCGAGGTCGCTCTTTTCGGCTGCCAGGGACTTCGGAAGAGGAAGCGCTCTTTCCGCTCGAGGCTGCCTTCGTAGGCTGCTATAGACAGGAGCTCCTTCCTTTTTAACCTCGTAATTGGTAATTGGAAGGTACCACCCTTTTTGCGACTTGATTTCGGCAACGACCAATAGCTCGTCTCTATTACTAAGAATCTCGACGGTTGACCAATTATTCCTCCTCGTTGCCCTCACGTGATGATAAAAGTCCTATAAGAAGAGCAAATCTGGCAGCTGCGTTTTAGCTCCTGCAATACTGAATTTGTAGAGCTACTGCGCAGTTTCGCTCAATCAACGAGCACAAGGACCTTCAGGTAGCAATGCGTTCCTTCTCATCCTCTGCCGTCCTTCCGATGAGCCTCATCTTCTCCCCCCAAATAAAAAGAACCGACGCCACGACGCCGCAAGAGACCGAGAACAAAAGGCCCAGAAGCGTGTTTCCCCAGCCGTAGCCCAACCGATGATACAGCTCCGGGGCGAAGATGGGAAACGCGAATCCCAGGAGATAGGTTCCCAGACGCGTGGCCGCACCCGCGCTGGCAGCTCTCGTGCTCGTAAACTCATCCACCTGGTACGCCTGGAGACCCTGCGTAAACATGAAGTTTCCGCATGTGAAGAAGAAGATGCCAACATCTACGACCACCCAGTGTACGTGCTTCTCTGCTGACCATGCATACCAGAATATCCCAGCCACGCCGGGAATAAGACCAACAATCATGTATGGAACCCGCCATTCGGGTGTAGGCTCCTGGTCAGGACGAGCGAATTTCATCCTACGCCACATGTAATCCATGATTCTGCCACCAGCTTGGGCACACACGAAGGCGCCGAGGGCGAGGGCGATGTAATGGAGACTTGATTGGGTCTTTGACTGACCGTATTGCTTGGTCCAGAGCGAAGCAAACGTCGACAAGACGAGCGTATAGATGCCAAAGTCTATGGCAGCTCCAAAGGCGATGATGAGGGTGACAGGGCGATGGGTGAGCAACCTGATTGGTCGCATCATTGCCGGACCTATGCGGGATGCTAGGTCGTGGTAGAAGTCGCCGAACTTCGCCCTGGTTGATTTTGCGGTACGATCCTCCGGGGCGCTCAATCTTGCCAGCTTTTCTCCTTTCCTGCGGAGCAAGACAGGGGCATAAGTCTCGTGGATGACAATAATACCCAGCGCGAGAGCCAGCGCGTCAAATGCTGAGAGGATCCAGAAGAGCCATGGCCACCAAATCTTCTGCGCGGCTAGACCTCCGACGATTGGACCCAGTGCGACGCCCAGGTACGGAAGCAGGCCGGCGATTGCTTGGGACTTGCCGCGGTCTTTGGCCGTATACATGTCGGACAAGGTAGGACCAGTCAACTATCAAATGTTAGCCTCGAGTTGCCCTCGCGCATAGGAAGGGAAGAACATGACGTACGGTAACACCAACACAAGCTCCGCAAGAACACAGAAACCGGCCGAGGATCATGAGGACCGGGGAAAAGCCTACAGGGCAGAGAGAATTCCACAGAATATACCAGACGTTGCCAATAATCCATATTGGCTTGCGACCATACATCTCGGCGAGGGCTGCGACCAGGAACGGTGCCAGGCCGAGGCCCAAGAAGAAGACGGAGAAGGCGATCTGGCCGGTTGACGCATCCATGCCGACATCTTCGAGGATCTGATCGAGAGCTGGGGCCATCATGCTGGCAGACATTGTCGTCACGAGCTGGCTGGCGGAACAGACGATGGCAACAGACATCTTGCGATGGGTCGGCCAATTGTATGGATTTTCTGCATCATCAGGTCCGTCCCAGGTTACCTGTTGGGGATGGATGTCAGCAACGTCATGCGTTTTGGCTGGGCATAACTTGTACCTCATGATCTGGTAGCACTGATCCCGGACCATTATTAAATTCGACTTTAGGCTGAGCCGCCTCGCTATCAACTGGCTGTTTTTCGGACTGTGGTTGCATCGTGCTTCTTGTCCTGCACCAAGAATCACATCTAGGTTTTAATAAGAAGAAGAACGTCTTTGCTACAAGGCATTATATCTGTTTAAAAAGCGTCCATACTGCTGACGTTAATGCCATGTCGTTCCCCAAAGTTGTGACCGACACGTTTAGGCGTGAACTTTTGTTGCTGTACGTTGTTGGGCTAGTCCGTTCAAGGAGAGCACCGAGTTCAAAGGCAGAATGGAATTGGTTAAGGATGCGAAGGATGTGATCTAACCATCTTAACGCCAGGTATTCCGTTGCGAATGACCCGCAAACGGCCGGAACAGCGTGCCGTGACTATTGTCCAAGTGGGAAGGTCGTCGTCGGCACTTCCTTGTTGCAGTGACGCTCGGCGGTAAGCGGTATACCGAAACACCCCGCATCTGATAAGATTTCGGCGGTACTATATCTTATCAGATGAAAACCCCCGGTCGCCGAGATCAGAAGATTACTTTGCCACTCGACCCCTTGAATTACTGCAAGCAAGTTCAGATATCAACCGAGGGTGCCTAGTCATGGACAGAATAT
>PXOB01000108.1:0-27406 GCA_003012115.1 Trichothecium sympodiale | reverse complement strand
AATATGCACCCAAATATGCGGCCAAATAAGGTCGGTGTATTTTGGTACTGAGTCGACAGGGTGTGAGGTCAAGAGTTGATTTAATAAATTATTACGCTACATAGCGCGATATTTATATACTTTTTCTTTTCTTTCCTTTCCCCCCTGAGCAGATGTTATTTTCTGAGGTATGCTGGGAAGAGATTGCCGACGCCGCTTAGAGGAGGAGTTAGTTGAGTGAGTTATTGGCTCCTCTGCTCGGAATCCGAGAACACCGTCGATATCCCGTTCACGGAAACACAGCTCGATCCTAGGATACCCTGAAAAAGAGGGACCCGATGAAGATTTATGAGAGTTCGACCATGGTTGAGGTGAAGAAGTGAGAGAAGAGAAGACCTCGCCATTGTAACCCTCCGTCATATCTTATCATATATCCTGCGTTATCCTCCTTCTTCAGGGTTCAATCACCCATTCATATCCCGATCGCGATTCCCCATCTACGCTCTCCGGTCATCGGTCATCGGGGCGCAGGTTGCACGACGTGCACCTGAAGCAAGGGTGCAGCGTGTGCTCCCCTCGATTTTCCCTCCGGCGCCTCATATCCAGGCGGCACCCGAACCCCATCAAGCAAAATGGGCACTCGGTCTGGTTCCTGAGCGCGCCGATGCAACTGGACCAGCGCTCAGACAGCCGCTCGTTCTCCTCGACGGCGCGCCGGGCGATTTCCGCCAGGAGCTTGGTCGGCACCGACGGCGCCAGGATCGTGTCCTTGCAGGACCACATGCAGGCTGGGACGACGGCCATGGCGACTTGCCTGCAGAGCGCGTCGTTTTCGGTCAAGTACGCGCCCTCCCCGGAGATGTACTCGAAAAATGGTTCGACCTCTGACGTGGACACGGACCTGGGATTGACCAAGGTTTGCGTCAACTTGATGGCAGAATGCTTGGCAAGCTTCTCAATCCCGTAGACATGAGCTATATTGTTGACGTAAAGGTGAGGAAGCCAGTCTTCCTTGCGTAGACAGCCCGAGGGCTTAAGTACTGATAGCAGTTAGACATAGATAGTTCATAATAAAAGAATTAAAGAAAAGAAAAACAAAAACCAAAACAAAAAATAATAAAGTAAATAAAGAATAGAAAAGGGTGAAAAAAAAAACAAAGAGAGGCTCAAGTACCTTGTGTGCTTTGCGCTTCGTCCTCTGATGGCCCGCGAGTCTCAACCTTGTAGTCGCCCGTGTAAAACCACTGTACCATGCAGCGTACGGAGTCGACGTCGTGCTCTTGAATGGTGTAGATACCCGAGGTGGCCTCCTTTTTCATTGTTAGTGGCGATCCGAAATCAAGCATAGCGAGGATACGTACTGTGAATGGCCCCTTCATGGCGGCCGCCAGCACGGGGCTCAGGTTGCATACGATGAGGCGATGGACGGGGAACTCGTGGCCCTGGCATACCAGAGTCATGTCGCTAAAGGATTTATCGCCGGTCTGCCAGACCGAACTCATGGCCGACGATACGGGAGTTGGGTGTGCCATTCTCAACGGGCTTTGGCATTTCAGATATGTTAGCACTCTTCTTCAAAACGTTTGTAGAGCTGGGTAGTACTAGATGAACTCACAGTGCTTGATAAACGGTGATGTAATGGATAGATGGGGATAAATAGATGATGATGAATAGATGACTGAAAAAGTGATGATGGTAGGAGAAGAAGTTTCGATTTTGATGATAGAGACTTTGTGTTATAAATAAAGGTAGTGGAATTTTTCCTTGGAGAAAGTTGTCAAGTGAGAAGAGGGAATCGAAATATATAGATGCGAATAACCCCAAAAGGTGCATCATATTATTAAACTTGTGCGCGCGTTATTGGTTTTCACAGACCTTGGAAGCCATTTGGCGTGTAAATGACTCTATTATGTATCACGAGGCTGAAGCCTCGGGAAACTTTGTACCATTGCACGGATAAATAAACCAAATGTCTGCTTATTCATTGACTTCTGCTGAAGTATTCAAAATAATGACGACCAACTTGCCAAAGCCATTCTTTACTTTCCAAAGCATCCGAGGTGATATTCTCCTGTTAGAGTGAAGTTTAACCTTCCTTGCCATACTGAATCTATTACCATATTACCACCAACTATTTCTTTTTTTTTCGATATCCGACGTAATAAGCGTAAGGGCATAATCACTTAGTCTTTTTATTATATAGTCCGAGGCGTTAGCCTCACGATATATAATCGAGCTACGTATACCCTCATGGCTTTTAAACTCTATAATAACTGTTAAGACGAACGGTCCCTAATAGAATTATTGAGGTTTTAATATTAATTTTTCTCCAAAATCTTACACCATCCTCTCAAACGTATGCTATGCTAATAAGAAATTTTATCTCTGATTGAAACATCTCTCATTAAAACATCCCTCTTCAAAACATACAATAATGCTAGATGAGATGTAATAAAACGACACACAAACACAACTCAATATATCCATCTTTATGTTACAACTCGTATCTTTTACAAACACGACTCATCGTCGCTCCTACGCAGCAAGCTCCCTCGCCAACCGATCCGCCTCGGCGACAACCCCGGCCATGTCCTCGAGGCTCAGCTCCGGGCTGAGGGCGCAAATCCTCAGCGCCACCTTGCCCCTGACCTTTGTCGTCAAGACGCCGGCGACGTTGCCCGCGATCAACCCCCTGGACACGGCCGCGTTGACCTCGTCCCGCCTCCCCCCCTCGGGCAGACCCTCGGGCGCGTACCGAAACGTCACGACGCCCAGGCTCGCGGCGCTCGTAATCTCCCAACCCGGCCGCCTCCTCAGCTCCTCCTCCGCCCTCTCGGCGAGGTGGAAGCCGTGGTCGAGGAGCTTGCCTATCCTCTCGGTGCCGAGGACGCGCAGGGTGAACCAGAGCTTCATGGCGCGGTGGGCTGGGCGCGTGAGCTCGACGGTGTAGTTCCAAAAGTTGGGAATGTCCTCGTCCTCGATGGCGACGCCGTCACGGAGGTAGTCGCCGTCGTTGGCGAAGCTGCGGACGAGGTTGGTCCTGTCCCGCACCAGGAGGATGCCGCAGCTGTACGTCTGGAAGAGCCACTTGTGCGCGTCCCACGAGACGCTGTCGGCGCAGCTCAGCTCCGACACGACGTGCGACCTCGACGCCGACAGGGCCGCCGACGCCCCGAACGCACCGTCGACGTGCATCCACACGCCGTGCCTCCTGCAGACGTCCGACACGGCCGCCAGGGGATCCAGGGCACCGACGTTGGTGGTCCCGCACGTCGCGACGGCGATGAAGGGCACGAGACCGGCCGCGCGATCATCCCCGATGGCCCTGTCCAGGTCCGCCGGCACCATTCGAAAGTTTTCGTCCGAAGGCAGCCACCTGATCTGGCTCTTCTGGAAGCCCAGGATGCGCAGGGCTTTGGCGACGGAGTAGTGCGTCTGATCAGACATGTACGCCACGGCCTTGTCCATCTTGCCCTGCGGCACGTTGCGGTCACGAGCCATGACAATGGCCATCATGTTGGCCATGGATCCCCCAGACACGAAGATGCCCCCGGACGTCTCCGTCGGCAAGCCTATCCTGCTCGCCAGCCACTCCGTAAGCCTCTTCTCCGTCACGACCGGCCCCGACGCCTGCAGCTTCGACGCCCCGAGCGCGTTGAAGGCGCTGGCGATCACGTCCCCCAGCCAGGCCACGGGCAGCGTAGGCGAAGGAATCAGCCCCATGAACCGAGGATGGTTGACCCGCATCCGGCGGTCAAAGATGTCAAACGCTTCGTCAATGACCTTGTCGACCTCCCGGGAGCCTTCCCCCGGCGTGGCAAGCTCTCTTATAAAAGGCACATCCTCGGGCGTGGCCACCTTGATGATTGGGTCGTTGGACACGTCTTGCGATGCCGAGACAAGACGTTGAGCAAGAGTCTGAATAGTCGATGTGACGCTCTCGAGCTGTTGCTGCAACTCAGGGCTGGCCGTTGTTGTTGTTGTTGTTAGGGGGCACATGCTTCCCATTGTGAAAGTGAAAGATGAAGAACGGGGTGTTCTTGCCAAAAAGAAGAATTGCTGATTTTTGTGTAGTCATCCATCTTCCCGCAACCTGGACTTCCTCCGTCTCTTTAAGTATTTTTCGGTCCGTGATGGTACGTGGATGCAAAGTGTTTGATCGTGCAAGAGGAATAACAACGCACAACAACCATACAGTATAGTCCACGACGTTAAGCCCCGGGGCCCCACGCCGCACAATATCTAAACATGTCGCCGGCACGCCCTGCCGTCCGCCCTCCGATATGCTCTCCACCAATTGCCCCTCAACAAGGTAGCAGATTCGGATTTTCTGAAGAAGAAAGAAAAAAAAGGAGTTTAGATTACTGTCTCTCATCATCGCCAAAAATATCTTCCTAGGCTCGTGCAGAAAGTCCCCATAAATCTAAACTATTTCCGTAGAAAGATCACTTCTTCTTCCCTAGTATGCCGTGTCTCCGTCCTATTTCACACCAAAGAAAATGGCTCGACATGAAGGGCGCACGCTTAGAAACGGGCCCCTAAGTTGTATGTAGGTCGTAGTTTATTGACCTTTTTAGGTTTAGGCCAAGCGAGTAGCCAAGTACCCCGACATGCGAATACGTGTATAAGCCGGGACTGTAAAGGCCTATACACCAATTCACAATCGTTCTCATGACCGCCTGCTGTCCTCGGCCAAATCTCATCTCATGCGTCACACGTGGCACCCGTAGCACAAATTGTACGTGAATCATATAGATCAAAGACAAAAGAGAGCCAAAATCATAAGCATCATATACGGTACGCGAATACCATTCAAAATATACAGACTCTTGTCAAAAGCCGCCCACGACACTTTCCTTTGATACAACTCTGCGTCTTACTCGCCAAAATCACCGCCATCGTCGCCATCATAATCACTGCCACCAGGGTCCGACGAGCTGATGCTGCTCCCGTCGCCACCATGCTGCTCACCCCCTCCATCGCCGTAGTAATTGTATTCGTCGTGACTGCCACCCATCATACTCCCCAGCGCCGCACCACCCAGCAAACCCGCGCCGGCGCCGGCGGCAAGAGGAAGGCCAAACTTGCTCTTCTTCTTCTTCTTCCCGTACCCGGTGCCGTACGGCATCCCGTGGCCACCTCCGTGACCGCCGCCATGACTATGGGCGCCATATGCTGCGCCGGCGGCAGCACCTCCTGCGGCGGGCTTTGTAAACTTTCCTAGGAGCTTCCCTAGAGTACCGCCCTTTCCTTTGCTCGAGCCCCCGGCATATGCATTCTGGGGTTGTCCCCCGTACGGAGGGTTGCTGCCGTACGGCGGCTGAGGACTGGGCGGGTAAGGACTCTGCTGTTGAGGATAGCCGCCGTACTGCCCGGGTCCGGGGCTCTGGCCATACTGAGGGGGATAAGGACCCCCCTGCTGGTGCGACCCGTATGCATACATGTTATTTGAATCGGGACGAGGCGGCTCGCCTCCCCTCCTCGCATCCTCCTCGGCTTGCAATTTGGCAGCCAGAGCAGCATCATCAGACTGGGGGCCGTAGCCGCCGTATCTGGGGGGCCCTCCATGACCTCCTCCCCCCTGCCGAGCATCTTCTTCGGCTTGTAACCTTGCCGCAAGTTCGGCATCGCTCTCGTACTGCTGAGGCTGAGGAGTATGCGACTGGCTGTGCGTATTATAGGGGTTGTTGCTGCCAAGGCTGGGCGACGGAGCGTGGTTCGGAGGCGGGGGCATGGGCGAGCCGCCAGGCGGCTGAGCGGGGTGCTGGGGAGCCTCCCACTGGGAGACGCTGGTGTACGTATTCACATAATACCTGAGAAACAAGTCAGCGACGCCAATTCGCTACTACGTTTGATTCATCGCCAGTTCTCTCCCGACTTACCATGTCTTGTACTGGTCGTTCCAAAGAGCGTGCCAGCCTGGGGGAACCTGAGGGGCACCGGGCGGACCCCCAGATGGAGGGGCGCCGTAGCCTTGCGGCTGCGGCTGCGATCCGTAGTAGCTCATTACAGTGGGACTTTTTCAAAATACTTGATGTGTGATTGAACAGCAATTTGCGTCGCTGTTGATGCAGAATTCGCAATAGGGTCGATGACACCGTGTGTTTATGTAGGTTTCGGAAAAGACAAAGGGTCGATATGACGAAAAAAGCGGATGGAAGAAGGATGGAAGGGAAGAGTTCCGAGTCTAATAAGTGGAAATGGGAGATATAAGAGTCTACTATAGCAAACAAGTTGCGTGCTACACTACTTTGTGCTAATCATCCCATTCTCAGCTTTTCGAGTAGGGGCGAGCAAAGCCCCCCTCCCTCTCTTCCGTTTAACCACCTTCGGTCAAGGCTGGCTCAAAACAAGCCTCGCCCGCTGCCGCGGAGTGCGAAAAGATCCCAGGCTCTTCTCAAGCAGGCAAGGTAGTGGCGGGGTTGCAATGGTTGACGTCGACATGCGCACAGCCTTGCGGGATGTGGCTGCTACGTCATGTGGGCTGCAAAGTCGCGATTTGCGACAAAGCGACATCATTTCGCCTCCTCACACTTCATCCCACTTCACCGAATCCCCGAGGCGAGCAATGAGCTAACAACCAAGATCGGATGCAGCGCGATGACCTGTGGCGGAAGCTCCGATCGAGGCGCTCCTCAGCCACACATCTTTTCTCAACGTGAGGTGAGGTGAGCTCGACAATGCTACCTAAACAGCAATAGAACCAACTCGTATTCCGGCTGCAAAAAACCCTGTGGCTGCGCTTAGAACAATATTTTGACTACAGAACCAAACGCTCCATAGTCAAAACGCATGGTCGGCCGCTGTAGAAATGCACACGCAGCCCTGCTCTCATGGCATGGCCGCACGTGGGGGCCACGAACTCTTCAAAGCCTCTACGACTTATGTATACCAATGTTACGTCCCGCTTACGCTTTCATTAGCGTAGAACCTCTGAGAACACCTGTAGCTCTCTGTAAAGCAATTACTGATATATCCATCGTCTATAATCATGCTGAATTACGTATGAGTAGAAACGCACACTTCTTATCCGTCAATTCACCGAGCCCAGCAAGCCAATGCAAAAACCCTTCTCTTCTCTCAATACCACTGGTGTCGTCTTAGGGCCTTTCGTAGAGATGCAAAGCAACTTGGTAGCGCAGCAAGCCGATTGGCTATTACTTGGCTACCACAAATCGACCACTGAGAAGAAAAATCTCAAATGCTACCTTGCCATCTTTCGCTGGAATATTTTTTGGCCAATCATGGTAAAAGGTCCTCAAGATTGTCATGAGATGTTGACAGCTTAAGCGGTCAGGGTTCGAGGCACATGCACATCTTCTTTCTTTGCAAGACTCGCCATCCATTCCTGTCCACGTGTGAGTGTCCGTAAAATGTAAGCGTCCTGTCCTCGGCACGAGGCAAATCAGAGCTTTCACGTCCCTGACCGCCCCCGTTACACATCACTCGCCATGCATTGCACAAAAATATTATCGACTCGGCAGATCTGTTGGCTTCACAAAACGGCATTTGGGGTGCGGGACATTGTACGTCTTCGTAAGAGGAGTTTGAATAGAATTCCAAGAAAAGGAAGCGCGGCTTTTTATGCGCCTCTCTCTGCTATTCCGACAAGTATAGTCTATTGTACAATCGCCATGTGCCCGTCTATCAGATGCCCCATATCGTAACAAGTTTTTTAAGGTACTGCAATTTAAGCAGTAGACTCCTTGAGGTAGCTGTACATCTTGTTAGCACAAATGTCCCATTTTGTAATTCAACGCTCTCCCCATGGTGTGTGTGTGTGTGTACGTACGCAATCAGGTCGTTCCTGTCCTTCTCCTTCTTGAGACCGCCGAAGGCCATCTTGGTACCGGGAATGTACTTCTTGGGGTTCTCGAGGTAATCGAAGAGAGTCTTCTCGTTCCACTCGATGCCCTTTTGCTTGTTGGCATCGGTGTAGGAGTAGCCCTCGACGGAGCCAGTCTTGCGGCCGAAGAGGCCGTGCAGGGCGGGGCCGATCTTGTTGCCGCCGTCCTTCTCGACGGTGTGGCACTGAGCGCAACGGGTCTTGAAGAGGTTGGCACCCTTCTTGCTGTCACCTATAAGGGACGCTGTCAGCGTTGCTGTTTCAAAAGAGCCGTTTGGTCGGTGTGGAGATGGAAGCCGGCCGCCAGAGGTGAAATGCCCATGCGCAAAAGAAGCAAGCCGTCAATCTAGCAAGCTATGCAAACCCTGCTGTTGTGTAAAAGGTCGAGTGAAGCGTTTTGGCTGAGGGCGTTTGGCAAGCAAAGGTGAAAATGGCGCAGCGTCGCTCATCTAACCCACACCTTGCCAAACATGTACCATCCCAACCTCGCAAGAACCTCCCTCGACCGATCCAACAAGGGCCGTCGCCGTTCTCTCCTAGACTGCAGCGCACTCGCAATGGCATGCCGATCGCCTCCCACCTTCTCAAGACCCCCCATCTCCCACCGTAGGTTTGTTATTTGCAAAAAGGTCACTTACCACCAGCCATTTTGACGGATTAAGGTATTAAAGGTTTAAAAGGTCGTAAAAGACGGTTTCGTAAGGAGCGTTAGCTCAAGAGGTTATTCAAGATGTACGTAAAAAAACGTTGGTGAATAGAGCAGGCTTGTAAAGAAAAGAGGGAGGGGAGAGAGAAATAAAAAAGGTTTCGAAAAATTTCCATGCTCGGGATTGTGCTTTATTATGACGAACAGGACTTGCTTTCCAGCTTTTTTCACCCCCTGCTTGCCGCCAGCAAAGCCGATAGGAATGTGTACTTTTTGGCCAATGAGATGCGCCCAATTACTACAGTGAGCAACTTTACTCCCGGGAGAAGTCGGAAGAGTGGATACCAGCGGATGGGGCCAAGTTGCCCTTTCGGCCGGGGGGATGATCCAGTTCCGGGCAAAGCTCGGGTTGACGATTTGTCGAAGAAGAAAAAAAAAAAGTGATGAATTCGATTACATGAAGGAAATGCGGGACTGATGTGAAGCCTGTCACGATATATGTACATAACCAAAATGGCGTCGAGATCAACCATACCCCGATTTCTCCTCCCTCAGCAGAGCCCGCTCTGGCGAGGCGTCCGGGCCTCCGCATCGCGAAACAGCGTCCTCGTCCGCTACGCCTCCGACAAGTCTGGCGATGGGAAGCCCATTGTGCTGGAGAAGCCGGCCAAGTTCAACCCGCCTTCGCACGGGTCGAGACTCAAGAGGAATGTGATGCCAAGGCACTACGCCCCCGAACTGACGCCTCAGGAGAGGGAGGTTCAGACCAAGAAGCATTATCCCGGCATGATGGCTCCGGAGGGGACCTGGCAGCACTTTTTCTGGCACAACCGTCTCCTCCATACCTTTATCACACTAGTGAGCTGAACCCCTCCATGACATTTGAAAAAAAAAAAAAAAAAAGTCTAATAATGTTCAGGGTACACTCTTCGTCCTAGGATTGACGACATTCTTCATGAACTATGCCCAAAACTCCCCCTTCAAGGACCTTGTCCCACCTATCTCCGACCTCTGGCACCAGCCCTTCCACTTCATCGACGCGTGGATCTCCGTCGTGGCCATGCACGAGCGCGACAAGGCCCTCCGCGCCTACGAGAAGCGCATAGAGTTGCAGAATGACGCCGCCAAGCGCCGGTACTACATGAAGATGCATGGCATCGAGCCCACAAACCCAGTCGAGGTCGTCTTCGGCAAGGCTGACGACGGCAAGAGCGTCGCCGAGATCGAGGCTGATGCGCTGGGCTACGAAGTTCCCGAGGGGGAAAAGACGACGCCGCCAAGGAGGAAGTGGTTTGGCATCTTCTGATGGCTGGGCCACGGTGTACGGAATATGTAAAAGAGTTTGTGTATGTGTAAACTAGGCATGGGCTTCGTTCATAACTCTAGCCAGATGTATCATTACAGAACCTGTAAAATGTATAAAATGAAAAATATTCTCCCATGAAAACCATGTACCCAACTTACAAGACGGACAACGCATCTCTGAACCATGATGTCGCCCCGATCATTCCGCACACCCTAGACAGAATAATGAATGGTTGTCTCAACTCTGAGGACTCTAGGGGATTGGGGAACTCTGCGAGCTGGCTGTCGGGATGTCTTGTTCATAAACATACGGCTATGCCACTTCTACGCCTTCTAGGCCGTCCAGCACCTCATGCGCAACGCCCCCCTTTCCTAGTACGGCCTCTATGATGCCATCCAGCACCGCAAACTTGGTTCCTCCCAGCGGTGCCTTCCAGACACCTTGAGGAGCTTCCTCCTCTCTCTTCTGCGACTTCCCCGCGGGCGCCCCGTCAGTCGCAACCCCGTCATGCGGCACGCCTGGCGGGGTAAGCCGAGACGGGGGATCAATCATGCGAATAGACAGCAATCTCAGCTGGCGCGCGGCACCATCCACCTCCATCGCTCCGCTCGCTTTAGCTGGTCTGACCTCCGATACCGACACCGCCAAGGCCGACTCCGCAACCGTCAACTCTTCTCTCGTCGGGTCGAAAATGATGTTGTCCCCGACGGCAATGACCAGCAGGGTGATCGGCGGCCGTGATGAACCGCCTCGCTGCTCGCCCGTGTCGCCTTTTCGGGGGTATAGGAATCGGGATGACTCCCAGTCGTCATCGAACATGGGATCTTCGTCGCCTTCTGACTTGAGCTTAGGTATCCTGGTCGCTAGCAGGGCTAGATGTGTCGTGAGGGAAAGGAGAGGCAAGGGGTATGATAGCGGTGGTGAAATGAGCAAGATCTGTCCCGTGTTAATACCCTCAATCTCCTTCAGACGCACCCGTGAAGCAAACATACGTCGAGATATAGCCTCCAGTGGAATCGACTGTTGATCCACAGCTTCTTTGCAAACTCCCCGTCCCCCAGCAGTGCTTCTCTCAACATCTCCCCCAAGTAAATTGTGGCGGCATCATCGTCCCTCACGCCGGGAATCTCAACCGCAATCTCTACCCAATCCCCCCTCACGCGCTCCGCCCTCTTCTTCTTGCTCTCCTCATCACCATCCTCGCCTATCAGAGGATCAACGGTCTTCTCAATCTCAGCCTTGACGCCAACTATTGCTTCCGTTCCGTCGGCAAAGCACACTCGGGCGCTGCCATTTGTGCCCGGCAGGATGCCCGTCTCGGCTGTGAGGGGTCGAAATTGCGTCGGAGTGCGGCCGTCGGTGCGAATGGGAGGATTGAGCGAGAGGGTGTTGTGAAGATAGGCAAGCTCAGCCGGCGAGAGGCTTTGAACGGCAGCCATGGCGCAATTGGTGCAAATATAGTGCTATACAATCATAGGACTAGATCCCTGTGCGAATGATCTCGGTAAATCGTGGCGCGACGGTTGCTGATAGTCGATGTAGCTGGCAAGGATTTTCTTGCTAAATTTTTGGTCAAGCTTGATGATGCTTTTCTTCCACTTGCAGGTTTCCTTAATTTGGTGGGGTAGCAACCACGGAATGTGGGGCAGGCCATTTGCTTGCCTTTGGTACTCCGTACTCCGTACTGCTGAGTCATAGCTAAATTCGAAATTCAAGATCACCCTACACGAAATTCAGGTCTAGATTCATTGCCGGAACAAGCTGCAATGACATCACGTATAGGTTGCCTTGTTGTATCGAAGCGAAAATTGATGACTAGTCTTGACGGTACTTTTTCTGAGATGATAAGGAAACCATCTACTTGTTCACCCAAAAAGAGAAAATTGGTCCTTGAAGCAGATCAGCATCTGATAAAGCAAGCCAACGACTCCCTTTCGTCAAAGCCTTATTCGACTTGCTTGTGCCTGACTTTGATCCAACCCCAACGCTCAACCATTGTCTTCCCCTTCTTTCTATTCACGGGTAAAATCCAGACATAAAACTTCCAGACACTCTGGACCCAATGCAGCCACCAGCTCTGCCACACCTGCCTTGATACTGGGCCACTGAGAAACGTTGCTGCCCTCCCATCCCACGAGGTCGCTTGTCTTGAAGAGAGGGCCAGTGCGCATCCCCTTCAGTGCAATGTGGTCTAGGTTGAGTGACTGCATGAAAGAGATTGAAGGAAGACCAGGCATGCTGGAGTTGAACAGGCTATGGTCACCATCATCATCCTGGTCTTCTTCCTGAACGAGCTCAACCTGGTTCTTCCCGTTGGTAACTCCAATAGTGCCTGGGTTCGCCTCTACCCCCTCCGATGATAATCCTGATTCTTTGCCGTGCAAGCTGACATATGGCTTCTCGTCTAGCAAGGCCAAAACATTCTTGTCAAGCAAGTCCCAGTGGTAGGTCTCCGGGTCAAGAATGTATTGGGGGCCGTAGTCGATTTTGTAGCGCATCTTTGGGCAGCTGTGAATATAGAAGCCGGGATACCAATATCGATAGCCATCCTCCAGTGCGAGCCCAATCTCGAACAACGCCCCGAGCTTTCCCATGGAGAACTTGTGAACATCTTCGTGGTAAAGGAAGTACACGGAGCTGACGCAGTCGGGAAGTAGGTCCAGAACACCTATAGCCACCAATTTTCCGTCGATACGGTAACATTGATGATAAGACCCGAGCCTTCGCATTCGACCATCATCTGCTCGCATGTCTCGTCTTCGTAGGGGCGAATTGCAAAGGAACCGTTTGAAGCCATCCCTGGTCCTGTCCTCGGGTGGGTCATTGTGAACAACTTCCTGGTAGTTGCTATACACCTGGAACTTTTCCTCGGTAAAATCGTCGGGCTCCAAGGTGACCTCGAGCTTGTGAGCAGGCTCAGGTGGGGTTTGGAGGCGGTCATACAAGGCCTCATGCACGCGCTCGACTATGTCAAACTCGTTATCGCGTTTCTTTGCTTCGGCCTTTGTCTTGGGATACAGGCGTGCAGCCTGCTTGATGTATTCATCTCCCAATATGAACTTGTTAAATTTATTGATTGTCTGCCGCTGAGCCCTTGATGGCTTGAAATCTTTACAGTCCAGTCGAATGGTGTAATGAGGGCAGCACGACCGTCGCTGGTCTGGCCTATACAAAAGGTTACCTGACCGACGCCAACAGCGGTTGAGGATGTGTTGATAAAAGCCTGGGCTGATGGCGGAAGATCTTGCGTAATACGAGAAGCCTACATGAAAGAGCAATTCAAGTTAGTTGCCAGTCATGAAGTGAAAGAGAATGTCAGCTGCTGTGGAACAATGTGTTGGGTGGGGGTAATAGTGTTTGTGTGTAACACTGTCGTAGCTACGACTAAGCTGTCCCAGAGAACAACAGTCTCCTAAGCCCCAATCGGGGCATCGGGCTACTGGCATGCAAAGATTGCGTTACAAACAAATGCTGTGGATGGAGATATATACGTTTTGACTGACTCTGCCCACTCTTTCCGCAATAACCACACCGAGCCGAGTTGGAGTACCCTAATATTTTCTGTTAGTTGCTCTGCGCGATAGTAGTAATGCCGATGCTAAAATGGTAGCGTGCTATTATTATAAGATGCATCTGTAGCTGTATGTATGTCCATCAACTTTAATAGGGGCAAGCCACATTTGTGGTGATGGTGTGTACCACGACATGAGGAATCGAGTCAAGGACTTGTTTGACTGGCCTCTCCCAAGAAATCACAGGGAAACGAGAAGGTGCCCCATAACAATGCTATGCAGCCGCTCTCTGGCATGATGGAGGGAATCATGCCAACGACACATCTTGGACGCGAGCTGGGATAGAATATGGAGCCATGCGATGCGAGGCGCGATGCAACGAAAGCTGTGATTGAGTGGATAACATCAACGGTCTAGGAGTGGCAGCCACTAGGCTAAGCCAAGATTCCCGTTTACCGATGAGGCCATGGCAAGCGGGAGGAAGAAGGGATAGACGGCCGGGTCCGCCAGGCTCCATCTGCACGGTCACATAATGGTGCCTTTAGGAGGAGCCAACGGTTGACGTTGAAGCAGGCACGTGTGTGGGGAGCGCAAAAGCCGGGGGAACACAAGACGCAAAGAAGGTGCAGAAATAGCAGTAGGGATGGCGTGAGATGCACAATGACGGTAAAACTCACCGACGGGGGTAATGTACTCGTATTCGCCGGGATTCTGCTGTCGTGTGCCACTCGGATCCATCTTCGCAAGAGGTGGGCTTTTGTTGGTGTGCTTCGATGCCCTAGTTGGCGTCCACAGCGGCTTTGTTGGAGGTGCCAGTACGGAAGTAGGCGCTTTGTGCGGCGATTTTTAGCTCGGAGAACCGAAGTAGATTCGAAATAAAATGCGTGAGGACGTGAGCCGAGGGGGTGGCAACGGAAAGAGAAGCTACAAAGGATGAAGGTCTCGCCACCCAATCATGGTAGGCTTAACGGAACGAAAGGAGCTGATGATGATGACGATGGGTCGACGATGGTCGAGAATTGTTGTCGATGCTAGCGATGTTTGCAGTGATAGTCGGTAGTGGTAGTGGTGATAATGAGTACCAGTGCTGATACTACGACGTGGCGCATATATCGTTGGGGAAGGATGAGCTGAGATGACGACGGCATGTAACGCTGATGTCGACCAGGCCGAGAAGCTTACAGCGCCGAGAAAGTCTGAGCACAAGAAAACCGGGTGATCTCAAAAAGAGGGGAGATCCGGATGAAGATTAGAGAAGGGGGGGGAATCTAAGTAGTAGTAAGGTAAAATGTTCCTCAAGGTTCCCGTCCGAAAGGTATAAAGTAGCTTCAAGGAACTGCAGCAGCTCCTAACAAGTTGTTGCACCGCACATCGTTGAGAAGCCAAGTGCCCTCTCTGGGGAGGGTGAAAGAAAATATGGCCCCAGTTCTCACCAAATATTTGTGGGACAATGGGTCGTGTTTTCTTTCACCCTCCTACCTCCCCCTACTTGCCTACAGCTAGGTGGGGTGGAGGGGTTGATAGGGCAGCGCAGCACAGTAGCATCCAGTAACAGCGCCAGTGTACGGAGTACTGGCCAGCGACCTAACCTCTGCCTTTTGACCGCCAAAAAAAGCGTTAGCAGTGTAGCACCACCGACTCAGTGGGAAAAGCGCAGGCACCAAAACCATCTGCTACGTGATTCTTTTCATTGGAGCACTTGCCCAAGAAAGCTCTAAAAACCCCCATAGACTGGCGGCTATCATCGTGTCATTCCACCGCTCTGCTTCATTCCCTACCCTGGTCTGCCACAGATCTGATCGCCTTCCAGCCCTGCCTAGGCAAAAGTCATTGCAGCCATTCAGTAACCCCCATGTGTTCTGTTCAGTGTCGCGCTATACACCGTATGTACAAAACGCCCATGACTCGCTACTAAAGTCTTAATTGGTCGCTGTAGCTGGGTGCTGCTGGCTCGGAATATATTCTGTCCATATGACTAGGCCAAGAATTTTCAAAGTTCCTTACCAGTTATAGGTCATATTGTTCCCTTTCGTCCCACCGCAACAACATGATGGAAGCTCTCTCTGTACGTACGTAGCGGTCGGCCAATATCGGTCTACACCTACGGAGTAACTTCTCTACTCTTCTCTCTTCCAATGTGGGGAACCGAAATCCGGAACGACGGTCATGGCTGACTGGACAAGTTGGCATGTGGAAGGGGCGCCTGGTTATGGAGACGGCATAAGCATGCTGGCTGATATATATGGATATGCAGCCAGAAGGGGGTTTTGTGTCTCGTGCCCCGTACTCCGTACGGAGTACGGAGTACATCAATTGACTATGTGCCAGCGCGCTACTCCGTACAGGTACAGAGGTTAAAAAAGTATTATGATGGCATTACATCGTGCTACCGACCGGTAATGAAGGGTCGTTGATCGGGTCGACCCAAGCTTGCAGCTTTAGGTTGTCGGTGACGCATATGCCAGCTATTCTCCAACCGTTTGCGCGCCAATACCCAGTGGGGGTGTGATAGAGTGACAGGCCCTTGCAGCACATCAGCCTCTTCAGTGCAACATAAGTGACGCCCCCTTTTGGGGGGCGGTAGTGTAGCTTTTCTGATTTCTTATGTTTCAAGTGGCAATACGGAGTACGTAGCGCGAAGAAGCTATATCGGCTGAAGTGATGATCAAGTTTGTTCCAGATCACCCCCCTCTCGTGAGACCAGGGCGTTTGTGAAGTGTTTGCACCACACAATTACTATGGCATCAAGGGCTCCGCATGCATTATTTGATTCGACAATGAATGAAATGACTTTGTAATCTCTCACAACAGTAATATCAGACAGCAGGGGGAGGGGGGATGGCAAGAAGCTTATTGTAGGACTGATGGACCGGGTGAGTAATGCCGTGACTTCTGACTCCTGCCTAAGCTTGTGAGCATACTTTGCCACCTTTGATCGAGGCAAAAAAGAACAGAAATGATGCATCACATAGTTGCCGTCACTTGATGAGTCCATTATTAGATTTACTGGTGATACATGGTAGTAAAACGTTAGCTCGTGAGAAGGGGGCAAGAAAAAAAAAGGATAGAGGGAAGGAAAAAGGAATGCTTAGATCAGGGTCATGCACTCATCCAAGTGTTGGCGATGCAGGTCCCACTCTTCCGATCTACAATCGAAAAGAAGCTTGAAAGCTGGAAGGGGTGCAAGTTATGTAAGGAAGAGAGTGTGTGAGAATAAGAGGCAATTTCACACTGCCCGCAGACAAAGCAACACCTGATTGATTAGTAGCCTAAATTCTCGAGGATCACCATTATAATCTCAGGAGGATGTTTCATCAACTTCTCCTATTTTTTTTCCTTCATCTTTTCCTTCTTGGGATGTGGCCTGGCGGTGGAAATTGGATGCCTTGGGGGGATGAAATTGGATTGCTACCTCACTCCTTCCCCCGAGATAACGCAGGTATCCGTACTCCGTGGAGGTACCTTCGTAGGGAGTATGTACTCCCGTACCTTGATTGAATGGTACTCCCGTTCCCTGTCCTGTCTTGCCCGCCCGAGATGCGCTTGCTTTTTAACCTACTTCTAACTGCCCGCTGCCCGGCCGCTCAGCCGGAGAGCGAGATGCTACTTACGAGTAAGAAGGTTGCTGCTCAGACCCATTAGCACACCCGACACTGACGCTGAAAAAGGTTGGCAAGTACCCACCCAACTTTTTTAGTGGCAGACGCCCTGTGTGGCAGGTGTAAAAAGGTTCGCGGGTTTGTTAGTTAGCAGGTACCTAACTTTCACTCTTCTTTTTCACCAACCAACCAACCAAACCCCCTTAGCGTCCTAGCATGACTTAGGCAGGGCCCTTGGAGGTTCGTCTAATTAAAAACTCGCGTGTCATCCCGCCGTAACTTCAACTTTTGCCCTGCAGCAAACCTTCTTCAAGGCTTGCCCTGCGCTGAGCGCCGGGGCTTTTCGCAGAAAAAAAACTTATCAATCTTTCTCTACATCCTTTTTTTTTTACTCTACAACTTTTTTGTATTAACCCTTTTCCTCTATCAAGGTTTCTTATCCTCCTTTATTCTTACCTCCCCCTTTCGAATTCCTGAGAAGAAAAAAAAAAAGGCTCGTGAAGATGGCGCTTTGATCGTTCGGAAACTCGCGCCCCCCAGCGAACGTCGCAACTTTTCGACTTGGGGAAACCCCATTGGTTTTCCTCCCGAAGAAGAAAAACGAACCCATCCACAAAGCCCTTTCCGACACAAACAATCCGCGCGCCCCCCGAGTTTCTCTCTTCCTCTGAGGGTTTAGAAGAAAAATCAGAAACAAAACCCTTCCAATTCCCTCCCCAAAAAGACTCATCACAAGACCCGCCCCCCTCATTATACCATGTCGGGCTCCGATGGCAATGGCTCCAACGGACGGTCGATGCAGTCTCGGACCGGGAGGAGTAACCAACGTAAGTTCCATGTTATCCGGCTGCTATTACTAGTTCCAGTTTGAGTCTGCTCCCCCAATTTGCGTGCATCTCTTTGGTTACATGCCAGGATTTCTTTTTCTTCTTTTTCTTCTTTTTTTTTCGCAGATCTCTTTCTTGGTTTTCCTTTCTCAGGCTTCGCTCTTTCCATTTCTACTGTTTGGCCCCCCTGCTATACTTTTCGCAAATGTCCACGTGCTCGCTCCGTCTTGTCTCTACGCATTCCTATTGCGACTTTCTAGAAGACTGACTTTTTTTCTTCCCTTCTTCTGCGTTGCAGGCTACAGTTCGACAGGCGAACGACTCGTCGCAGGCGTCGTCCCCTTGACGGCCGATCTCAACTATGTCTTGTTGATCCAATCGACGAGACGTAAAGGCTGGGTTCTTCCCAAAGGCGGGTGGGAGTCGGATGAGACGTGCGAAGAAGCTGCCTCGCGCGAGGCTTGGGAGGAGGCAGGCATCAGCGTGCAAATTGACTACGTCCTCAAGACCATAGAGGAGAAGCGCGCGCCCAAGCAGACCAAGGAGAGGGCAAAGTACTACTTCTACCAGGCTACCGTCCTGGAGGAGTACGCCGATTGGCCCGAAAGGCATAAGCGTGACCGCCAGTGGTTCACCTACAGCCAAGCTCACGAGCAGCTGAGCTCAAGACCAGAGTTGCAGGAGGCCCTTGAGCAGTCAAGCATGAATCGACTGTGACATTGTCGGGAGCTCACCTCGCGACAATCGGCACCGAAATCTATACTTCACCCCTTCTTAGCATCATAAATTACCCCCATTAGGCGGATCTGGAGCGACAAAGATAATGCTATATTCAACCTTCCCCACAGGAGGTCACTGAAGCACGGACATGGCTGGCGTTTTCTGGAGTGCATTGGTATCATAGAGTTTCGGCATAACTAACAAAGGCCGAGAATGGGAAACAGGGGCATCATCGTGTTGGTCCAGCATTTGGGGAGAGACCAGCAATGGCGCCATAACAAAGAACGCGGAATATTAGGCTGGGGGAGAGCAAAGCCCCAAGCCATCACACATAGACGTCCGCATCGGGAGGCATATGTCACATTGATAGATTAGAGACGCAAAGTTCCCGTTCGATGCACTCGCACCGCGGAGTCTTGCCCCTCTTGTCCTGTGGTAGATATGATTCCTCACCCATTTGTTGCCTACTCGTAGTATCCTGTAGTTGTAAGCCGTAATTGCGGGAGTTTCATAAGAGGGACTGAGAGTATCATGTACGTCAGTACGTCAGTTCGCTCGTAGTTGAATAACCCAAGATGTACAAGTCCTTTCCCACATACCGAAGGTGGCTCTAGTCCGAGATCGCTTGGGGAAATTGCCAGGTTGGTTGGCTGCGATTTCAACAACAAAGGCCGCGGACGGCCAATGAATTGCCCCTCGAACGCTCTTCCTGCATCTGCCCCTCCATCAGGCCGTCACTTACCAAAAGAGGAAATGCCCCACGCCCTACTTTATCTTAATAAATTCGGCTCGCAGCGGGTGCAGGTCTCACGTGATAATTCTCTTATCGCTACCTCCGTTTGTCTCGACGTCGGCTTGCGACTTGGCTTGCGCAGGGTCAAGCGCTGAGGCAGCCTTTCGAACTCTTTTGCCTTTTTTCTCACGCGCTGGTCGGTCATGCTTTTATGACGAGCGGGCCTTGACTGAACAAACCGACGAGCACACGACTTAGCGAATCGTACAGTTCTCCGAAAAAACGACGGCCTATGACACAATGGAAAATCTCTCCATAGCAGATGCCCCTCCTCAAGGGGCCGGGCCTGGAGGCCCTCAGGGTCCGCCGGTGCCTCAGCTGCCGCCGCAGATGTTCACGACGGCGGCGCAGCTGCTCGATCTCACTGACAGTATGGCACTGGTACCTCAAGTTCGGCGACGCCCTTGATTTCCCCCGGGGGGGGGGGGGGGGGCGTCGCTCGAATTCAACGTCTGACTAACGCTGAACGTGGCCGCAGAGAAGCTTATGATTGCTCTTCGCGATGGGAGAAAGCTCATTGGTGTGCTAAGAAGCTGGGATCAATTCGGTATGTTCCCCAATTTTTTTCTTTTCGGAGCAGTCGTTCTTGGACGAGGAACAAGGGGGCCTAACGCGCGAAACGCAGCCAACCTTGTTCTGCAATCTACGACGGAACGCATATTCGCCCCTCGACAGACCGGAGACCCCGACAGCCCGCCCGGTGGGCTCTTCGCAGATGAGCACCACGGGATATTCCTCGTTCGCGGAGAGAACGTCCTGCTGCTGGGAGAGATTGACCTTGATCGGGACGACGACCCGCCGCCGGGATACGAGAGGGGAGAGCTGGAGGCTGTCAAGAAGCTAGCAGAGGAGAAGAAGGCCGCCGACCGGGTCAAGGAGAAGAGCCGGCTGAAGAAGCTTGCCAAGAATGGGTTCGAAGGCGAGGGGCTAGGTGACATGGTACTCTGAGAGACTCTTCTTTTCACACGGAGGATGAAAGATGACAGTGGGGGAAAAAGAAGAAGCCCGGCGACAAGGTCCGAGAGGAAACGAGACTTGTCTTTTTAAAAGATTTTTTTTTTTGGTATTTACAAAGCCGCGGCTGCGGGAGGTCTTTGGGGGCAGAATATTGTGAAATGCTCCAAGACCAGCCAAGTTTGCAGGCTGATCGCCGTCTACTAGGTAAAGGCCCGCCATATGATGATGCATAGCCATAAATAAGAGGGCAAGCCTCTGGAAATCCACGTTACGGATAGTCACAATGTGCACATGAAGTTGTCTCTCAGCTAGAGCAAACATTACTAGTATTTGCGCAAGGCTGGACTCGTTGTATCACGCCCTAACATGCAAGCAAAAAGATGAAAATCACTGCAGCAAACACGTATGTATAGTGTGTGGTATGATGGGATAGCTAGCTGCATGTTCAAAAATACTGTACAAGATCAACCCAAATACTCAATGATGCCAATTTACCTATCCAGGCTTTATTTATATCTCCATCATAACGACTTCTAAGACAAGTAATTGGAATATCGCCTTAGGTCTGTATCAAAGACCTCAACACACAAAAAGCCAATTATCCCACTCGGTTACTATCAAACCCTCTTCCATCTCGGCCATATGTATAGGAGAGCCGACAGGACGTGAGCGTTTCGGCATGGTGAAACGGCAAAATAAAAGCTTTTACAAGCACAAAAACTGCGAAACACGAGGACAACAGAGGCAGGGCACAACACGGCCAAGGTGCCGCCCTGAATACCCCGTGGCAATGCACGTAGTGGCCCAACCGGTAAAAGGTAGCGATGCCCGCGACAGAAATCGGCAGCTCAACGCTTCTGTCATAGTGAAGGCCCAAGAAATGAATCCGGTCTATCCTCTCGGACTCCTAGATCGAGCAGCCCGGAGCTCTCCAGATCCAACCTCCTCTTCCTCCGACATTGCCAAGCCATATAAGACGTCTATCCCACCTTGTACTTTTCAAAGTCTTGTCGACAACGTGGCATCGGGTACATGATGATTTGATTTGTAAACCATCCGTCGGCGTATCGGGGGAGGTGGAGGGGTGTATCCTTGATAGTTGCAAACTCTATAATGCTACCCCATTCCGATGATTGCGCTTGGTTATCCGGAGCTGATGGCGAATTTTCTGATTGTGTATTTCTTGTATTTTCACAGAGTCAGTCTTTTGGAAACTCCAGAAACCTTCCGTGTCTAGGAGTCCAATTTTGGTCATAATCTGATAGAGTCGGTTTCGTGCTCTTCTGGATGATGGCAACTCATCCACTGAAAGGGCCCTCGGGCACTTGACAAGTACGGTGTTGCTCAGCTTCTTTCCGGCAAATGCTTTGATGCACTCGGCGGTTGGGGGGATCCATTCGGGAATCTCCATAGGCGGAAAAAGATTCCACCCTCCTGATGAGTTATTGTCCTGTGTCCCGGTCGAACCAGCCCGTTTTTGGGCTTTGCTGTTTTTGCCGCCCCCCTCCCCAACACGCAAAGTTGATGTTGAATCTGTCGTAATCTTGAGCCTCTAGGGACGAGAATCGGTGGGGGGGACAACTCGGCCTTTCACGCTCCATCGAGCTCTCTCTTCAGTATGGACTTGCTTGAGCTGCCATCTTGCCGAGCGAGTTTGTGAAAGGTGTCACCGTTGGCTTCGCCTTTCATGTTACCAGAGGAAGGAGGCTGAAGAGTTTGTTTACATAATCGGAAATGGTTTTCCGATTATCAGGACGGGCGTCTTTAGGGATCGCGCATCTTTTCAACAGCAAAGAAGAAGCCCGTCAACTGGTACAATGTCGAATGGGCTGGGGCGTATGACCCCGGCTGGATCAAAGGTGTTCTGCGGATGGGAATCGGATTCCTCAAGTGGCCTGCATAACAGCAGCTCTTCTAGGGAGCTAGGATCCAACACTCTGAGATGGCGACCTCGAGCTCGGGGTCGACGGGAGGCATGTAGATACGGGAGTTGGGCCAGGTAAAAGCAGATATGGCCAAGTATGAAAAGGTGGGAAATAGGGTTAGTGCTTCGTGAGATTTTCCACCAACGGGGCTAGACCGCTGAACTCTGCGTTTCCCGATGTGATGAAGCCATCGTTGCTTCCGTAAATCAGCGGAAGCAGAGATATCGTAGCAGGCATTTCTAGAGTAAATTCTAGAGTTTTCTTTTAGAAGTCTAGGTATACCTCCTTTACTCTGTAAAGTATCGAAGTTTGGGTCGGATTGACGGACTATCGGTCTTGCGCGCGGCATACTTCCCCTCGCTAGTTGATATGCTATTGAGCGTGGTACTTTCTTAAGAGTGTGCTACCTTCTCGTTAGCTATTAATCATTTTACTTAAGAGAGGCGATGTGAGACTATACTTGGACTGATCGGGGAACGGGCCATTGTCTTCAGCGAGTTCCGTGTGAGGATCGCACACAAAATAATAAAGAGTGCTCTGGTTTGTCCTTCCGAACGCGGAGGAGGACACGAACGATTCCATTTGTGACATGGGAATATTCGACAAATAGGCAAGATCTGGCCCGCTGTGTCGCGCAAAATGTGAAAGACTGTTGGGAATGTAGTTGGCGATGGGCGTTATTATCCATGTTCCGCGAAGCTTGTTCCTCCGATCTAGTTCTTTGAGAAGTCGTACGTGAGATGAAGATGGTAGATAGGGTATCCCAGACGTTTGGTGGAATCTCGTAAAGAAGATGTGAAATGTGGTAAAGATGATAAGGTGAGCAGTGAATCGCACCTGGGAGAAGCAACTCGCACCTTCTCTTCAAAGACGCCCGCTCGTTGAGACTTTGATTCATAGACGTTGTAAAAGAACACACTGAGTTGGATCCATTGTTGGGTCAATAGACTTTGTCTGACATGTTGTTCCATCCATGATCTGTATACATGCGGATAGCCATATCTCTTTGGTTGGAAAGAGCCCGTGGGCGCATGATGATGGAAAAAAGGTAGAGATGGTTGTTGCGGCATATCATGGTGGGCTGGACTTGCTAGTTCCGTACGTTTAGTTGGAAACCAGGATCTTGTATGTTCCAATACCTCATCGTAGCCATCCTCTGGACGTCCATGTGGCCACATTCTTGCGAAAAGTTCCCAAAGTAACATGGCATTTACCACATCCCAGTCCTTGCTCAACCGTTATTGCGCCCACGTGGTTGGGATCGGCGCCTTGGTCGAGGAATAGCTGAATTATTTCCGGGCAGCCATAGTGTATTACGGCGGGCATGGTAGACGCTGATCATGTCAGTGTCAGCGGAAAGCTTCGTGTCGTGGGAGACGCCGGCCCTCATGAGGAGCTCAACCACCTCGACGGAACCACGTTTGATGGCGCACAACATTGGCGGATTCCAACCGTCGTCGTGCGGCGCGCATCCATTCTCCAGGAGCAAAGACACCATGTCGACGAGGCCCACGATGGCTGCGAATGCGATGGGCCTCCTTTACTGATTCTCCCCAGCTCCCCCATGAAGACGTCAAAGTGGAGGTTTCAGGGTCTTGCAGCACGCCCTGTTTTAGTTTGATTGGTTTTCGATCCGGAAGAGAGATCTATTGCGCCTCGTATTTTGCGGCGAGAAAAAGCAATGTTCCCAAATGGGCTATGATGGAGGTCTCGGCGCCTCAGACTCTGCTCACCAGCGCGCGCCATAAACTGCGCAAACTCATTATTACCCATGGCTTGAAGATGAGGGGGAACGGGAGTAACAGCTGGGGCTCCCTGAGTCGCAGCACGACGACGATCTGTTCCGCCTAGATCATACGTTTTGGTAAAGGCCCGAGGATCGCGTTACTGTATCTGCAGAGCGGCCTGAAAGCCAGCACGAGCGCGTGCAAGGATCTATTCAACATGTGTTAGAACAGTTCTTTCACAGCAAAAACCGAGTAACTTACGCGCTTGGCACATTTGCCCTCCTTGAATTCCTTGTTGATCTCCACCACGTATACAGCAAAAGGGGCCATGGCCATGTTGTCCACCTTTGTCTTTGTCTCCATCGTCTTCTGAGAGACCAAGCGGGCATGGCATCTCCAAAAAACTAGAAAACTCGAGTAATTCCACTAAACTTGTTCCTTCTAAGGTAGGGCAGGTCTTTTCATGGTTTCAGACTTTACATATCTCCATATGGGATTTGCTCGGCTGGGAACTTCTCCCTGTAGTTCGAGAAAGTTCTCGACTTGTTTACCGTGGTGTATCCAATTACACCATCTGAATGTTTTGAAGTCTGAGTTTGATGGCTCGTCGGATCGGGGAGCTGCTAGCTTCCCCTGGATTTCCTCGAGGTTCTCGGGATCGCCTTATCATTCCACCTGCTGAGTGGCATTTCAGCGATCCAGGCTTGTTTCCTCCGTCATATTATCCTAAGACTTCTCTAGATCGACGTAAAACGCCCAGACCTTGCACCCATTACCAATCTCATGTGGAGGGCATCCAATCTATAGTTAGAAGGTTGATAATCAATTATTAATCGCTTTACTTCCGTTGTTCTTGATCCTCACAATGCTCACAAGCCTTCTGGCCCTTGGCTAGGACATTCTTGGCCATGGCATTGAAGTTGGGCTAGGAATAGGTTAGTAATGAATTAATAATTAATAAATTGTTACTTACTTCTCCCTTCCTGAAGTTCTTGCCAGAGGTCTTATACCTCGGGATGCTTTCCATGGCGGCAATGGCGATACTGGTCATACTTTGTGGCTGTGGTGTCCTTCTTGGACAACCTTACGCAATCTTTCCCGGCACAGAAGCAGCGGACACACTTAGCAGAAGCCTCTGCTAAAGGTCAGTAATGCCTGGCAAAGAAAGGGAACGCAACTTACTCCCGCTTGCTTTGCAGCACATAGGCAACTGGAAGCATGCATTCTCCATGTAATACATTCTCTGTTGGTCGCTGAAGACCAACACCTTTCTTTTGCAAAGGAGCCCCGATGCTGACCACACATCTCCAAAGACGTTCTTGCCATGGTCAAAGAAGGCAGTCTTTTGAGCCTTGTCCTGCTGATACGCATATTGTCTTTAGCAACGAGAGGCCAAAAGTATGTAAACGTGACTAGACGTTTTATAGCATGAAGTGCACCAGCACCATCGTAGGTGCACTGGTTCAGTGCTACGCGATTCGTACCGCCGATGGATTTTAACTCGATGAAGAAGTTGGCGAGAAGTAGGTCGGTTTTGAATTCTGCGCTCTGTGCGCCTTCGAAGGCCGAGAGCTACATCGACGTCACCAGGGCATCTACATGCTCCGACTTATCGTTGAGATCCTCCCCTAGTTTGGCCACGTCCACCGTCTGGTAGGATCGCGAGCGTTGGGAGATGGCCAAAGAAGAACTTTGGAGTTGGCATCTTCCGATACGCCTCTTAGTCGTCTCTTGTACTCCTTGAACTCCTGTTCCGAAGGGACGGATGCCCTAGGGGCATTGATCAACGAACGGATCTCTTGTAGGTCGGCGGGAGCGAATAGATTTGTCAACTTCTCTTTTTGGCTTTCTTTGGTATGAACTCAAAGAAGATTTTCAAATCTTCGGGCTTTTTCTCCTTTTGGTATAAGATGCGAAGTAGGAGGTATTGCTCGTGGGTAATGTTCGACGCAGAAGATCCTTTTCCGTAAGTATGAATACTTTCATCATTTACATCAAAGTCTTTTGTCCTGTGATGAACACTTTTATCCAAAAAAAGTCATTCCCTCCCAATCCGGGTTAACCAGAGCCCCCTCCCCCCTGAGAAAAAGAAGGGGCGGGGATCTTCCTCACCCTCAGCGCTACCAGCAAAAGAGGGGACGGGGGAAGACGTCCGACGAGCAGACGAAATGCTTACGACCTCGGGCAGATTGAACTTGGAAGTTGGCGCGTATATGGTTGATGGCATCTATCGGGAGCTGGGATGATGACATTATAAGCCTCGTCATAGCGATTGCGCTCTTGACCTTGATCCAGCGTCCAATCATGTCCATGTCATCGGCATGCTGTCCGCTGCGCTTCCCGAGTTTGATTGCATCCGTCCAATCGCAGAAATCGCGACAGTCGAGGACGGCCTCGTAGAGCTGCTCGGCATAGTCCAACATCCCGGCGTCAGACGTGGGAAAGGTGTCGTCGGCCCGGGGAATTGCATTGCTCCAAGTGTATTCCTAACAGGTGACGGGCTAACTACACTTTGAGATGACCTTGGCGATGGCAAAGGATCAGGTCGTTTCTATTCCGTCCGAGAAGTTTGCAACCAACAACCAATGTCTCAACTGTAGCATCGACGGGACATGCGGGCCACCGGCTTTTATCATGACCAGTCTCGACATTGCTTTCAAAAGGCGTGACTTTGTGGTTATGAAAGGTGGTTCGAGAACGAAACAAATCTAGTATCTGTAAGCTTGAATTTTCCCTTGATCCAATGCCGACTGAGGGCTTGACAGCATAGAGATCCCAACGACGTCCTCATCTGTTTCCGCAGACTAGAAAGTATTGAAGGAATGCGTGATTCATCACTGGACTTGAACTCTATAAAGAAGTTTGGCCAAACTCGAGAAAGGCCAAAAATCTACAAGTAGGCTCGTCGCTGTCGTCTGGTGGCACGCCTTTCTTCTCTCGGATGATGAGATGGAACGAAAGGTATAAGACAATGGGTGTAGTTGGATAGTCGTAATTGCCGACTTCCGCGTAACGTTCCGCGCAAGAGACGTTTCCGAGACGTGCGCCCTTGTCCAAACAAGGAGTCGGACGACGCTCTGCATCGACTTGGTAGACTAGCGTATATACCTTCTCGAGATCTCGAGATGGTGGTTTACGCTCGCTGCCCCGGCCCCTAGTGACTGCCGCGCAATGTAGTTGTTTGATTTCGTCTTTAGTAGTGGAATTCAGCCTTGGAAGTATGCCCCGTAAAGGCCGTGTCGAGATCGATGTATGTGGCAAAGTTTAACCATGCCTCGTCCCTATCTTGGGATGTTATCAGTCGGCTATCAATGATGTTAGTACGTAAATTTTAACATCCAGGTCAGTCTTGGATCATCACTCACACATGCTCACTCCTGATTCCCTGTTGGAGCTCCCTTTCCCATGTGAATTATACGCTGCCATCCATGAGTTTCCGGTCAGGGTTTATTATCACTGGTGAATTGGGGGGTGAAGGTTGCTCACGTTCCTTGAACTGTTGTGCCGTCGATAGTCCCAGTCGAAGTTTAGTGGCTCTGCCACTTTTCGTATCTCGTAAAAGCATTGGG
>PXOB01000107.1:0-277276 GCA_003012115.1 Trichothecium sympodiale | reverse complement strand
TCTCTCTCTCTGTCTCTGTCTCCATCTTTTTCTTTCTATTCTCATACTGACGACAGAAGATGGCGATCGAGGGGCCGATCCCCCCCGCCTGATGCCGTAAAGACTGACTTTCCCATGCGAACATCATCGTCCAGCGCGTCTGGGGCCTCCTTCTCCCCTCCCTGTTACTGTAACTCCGTACTGACGGGCTTTCTTGCTTAGGCATGGTTCCATCAGGTATCGTCGCGGGCCGCAAGGGTCCCAGCTTTCGGCGACTCAGCTAAATCACCAGGTGGCGCTTGGCGGTGCGTGCGGTCCGTTGCCCGCATTTACGCACACATTGGCTGCTCATCATTGAGCAAGGATGTTCTGCGATAGCTGGAAGAGAGGGGGGGGGGGGGACCGTCAGTCCCTCCTTCCCGGTAACGCCAATGACAAGCTTTACACAATTCTCTCTTCTCTCGATCCTTCCTTGCTTTGTCTCACACTATCTCACTTCCTTCCCTCTCTTCTCTTCTCTTCTTCTCGCGCGGAGAAAAAAAAAGAAAGAAAGAACCAGAGCAAGACTCGAGACGAGACAAAACTTAAATCGCTGGACCACGATACTACAATACTCCTAGCCCCCTTGTCACACTCTCCAATCCCATCTGTCAAAAGCCGTGCCGCACATAACGTTTGTCTTTGTCTCAAAACGTTTCCCGAACTTTTTCAGCTTTCGCTCCTTCAAGCCACCAGGCCCAGTTGCTTAGCCCTTTCGGACTGTCTCTCCGGTGGGTGTTGGAGTCTTGATACTGATCCGGTTTGGAACAGCGGGTTTCCGCACCAAACTTTCAGCTGCTCAATCCCGTTCAGCTCTTGCATGCTTTGGGAACCCTCTTCATCTGTAATACGCGCCAAACTAGACGGTCTTCACCGGGAATCTCTACTCAATCTTGCACCTACAAGTGCATCTTTCTTTGTTCTTGTTCTTGTTGTTGCTGCCGCTATCCTCGGTGGTGGCTTGGGTAAAACACCGGCATCAAAAATCAATCTCTGTGTGTGTGTCGTTGCCCAAGCTGGATGGGTGTATAAACCGTAGCCTAGATGGTTTCGGCAGCATCAACTGACAGGTTGGACTTTTGTCCTGGACGAGCATCTCTGGCCAGCACCTATTCTTGAGACGAACCACTCGACGCGGCAGCTGAAGATGAGCGAATACTACCAATACTTCCTGTCGTCGATGACGGCAGCGGGGAGAAACCACCCTAATGGTGATCTTAGCGACCCGAACACGTCACAGCCGCTTTACTACCCGACGAGCGGGACAATGTCCGTGGAAGTGTCACCTTCGCAAGCCCCCTTTGGAAGCGCAGGTTACTTTCCGGGCCCACAGGACGCGTTGACGCCTACGGACGTTCACAAGACAGGCACAGGGCGCTCAAGGGGGGTAGCCGCTATCGGGGCTGTTCACCACGATGCCGTCAAACATCGTCGGACAAGATCAGGTTGCTTTACATGTAGAAGCCGAAGAGTCAAGGTAAGGAAAGGGGGAAAAACTCGTCGTAATATAGCTCTGCGTACAGTTTGAGTGCTGACATCAGTAGTGTGACGAGGCGAGGCCTATTTGCGCTCGTAAGATCCCAAGACCAAAATACGTACATGCTTGAAGCAAAATCTGACGTTTGGCCAGGCTGTAAAAAGGGTGACCGAGACTGCATCTATCCAGACCCTCCCGGTCCGAAGGGGGCCTCGCGGAGTAAGGAATCCAACCAGGCTACACAACAGAAGAGCCCTGCGTCTTCCACTGGCGACGGAGAGGACGACGCGGGCCGCAAAACGAAGCTCGAGACTATTCGCGACGAAGACGAACTTGCGCCTGATGCAAGAACACCTCCACCCGCCCTACATACGCCCATAGATGCGGCAAACACACCTCCCGAACTGCTCAGAATAGACCGGCGAGATTCAGAAACACCGTCCCTCGACGACCGCAAAAGCTGCTCGCCATCAGCATCGACAGTCACGAGCGCAAGCTTCGCAACCGTACCGTTCCAACCTTCCGACTACGCCAAGCCCTCCGGGGGCCGCGCAGACCGTTCTCACCTGCCCTCTGACATCAGGTACTACCTGGACTGGTTCGACGACAATGTGTCTTGCTACCACTTTTGCCTAAACTTTGATCCCGACGACTTCTTCAAGACCATCTATCCCAATATCGCGCTCGAGCATGAACCCCTGTTGTACGCGCTTGTGGGCTTCGCAGCGTACCATGTGACGATTCAGAACCCGAATGGCAAGTTGGATGACTTTCTACAATACTACAACAAGAGCGTGCGGATGCTCCTGAGTTCGTTGCGGCGCCGAGAAAAGCATGGCATACTGACGCTGTTTACGATTCTTCAGCTTGCTACTATAGAGGTAAAGTGACGCGGTCTAAAACGGAGCGATATTTCCTTGCTACTATACTAATCTTGATTTTTTTCAACTTGCAGGAGTACTTGGGCGACTGGATCAATCTCATGGGACATCAAAAGGCTGCCCTGGCAATCTTCAACGGCCTCTTCACCCCACAAAATGTCATGGAGACGCCCCTTGGACGCATGTGTCTCAGCTGGTACGCTCGGTTCGACAGCTTCATAGCCATCATGGGTGGATTCCCTTCGAGCCTCGACCGGGATTATTTCTCTGTCTTCACCGGCTTCTTCCAATCACAGGTAGAGGCTCACCCGAACGAGATCAAGTGGAAGATTGCAGAGAAGGCCTCACACCTGAGGCGGGTCGGACACGACATGTCCTTGCTTTACGCCAGGGGATGTCGCGGGCAGATCTCCCCGGAAGAGTTCGCCAAGCAGCATGCCAGCTTGTCAGAGGTCCTGGACAACTGGAGAAGCAGTTGGGGGCCCGACTTGACGGATCCGAAACATCTTGTCACGGATTACTCGGGGTGCCCGCCGTTGAAGCCGAACGACCTATTCAACCCTTACGAGGCCGGCCTGCTGTACGAGGAGCCCTTGTTCTGGGCTAGCATCGTGGCCGTCGAGTGGGAGGGTACCAGAATCATGCACATAACACAGTCGCCGGACTTTCCTTCAAATCAGCTGCTCCATGACGTAGGACGGCGCGCATATTCGCTGTGTCAGAGGTTCGAAGCTATCGAGCGCTGGCCTGGAACCCCGAAAGGAGCCATCATCGTGGCTCAATCGGCCATCCAAGTTGCCGGCTTATTCCTGCCCCCTGATCCCCGTTACCGTAAGTGGTTGAGGGAGAAGTTTGCGCATATTGAACAAACAGGGTAAGGTTGAAAGCTTTATACCTCCATCCATTCTTTTGCAACATGCACCTAGCTAACCATTTATCTGCTCTTTTTTTTCTCTTCTACATAGATATATCCAACCCAAGGCACGTCGTGAAAAGATTGCGCAACTATTCGATGATCCTTCACTTGTTCGATGGTGGCTCCCCAACGACCAGGGACTCCCTCCTGTACTCGAAAGCATCAGAGCGTTTGCGGATGATAGGAACGCTGCGGCCGCGACGGCTCAGCAGGAGAGCGTCAGGGAAGTGAGACACCTTTTTGCGAAGCTAGAGTTGAGCGACGCTGGACAGAATAATGCGCAGGGGCAATGATTTATACTCAAGGTCGGAGTTGGGTGTGTGAGCACATGTATAACAATCAAGAGAAGGGAAGGGGAGAAAAGCCGTTGGGGGAATGGAGGCTGCGCTGTAATGAGGCAAATCCATATATAGGCTTTAGAGCTGTGACTTTTTGAAAGGTGTTTTCGGCGCAATGTTGGACATAGAATTGCGCGTTGACATTTTCAATGCGCAAAAAGGGGGATATCCAAGAGAAGGAAATCAATCTCTTGGGATTCAAAATTTGAGGATTTACATCTCTTTCTCATGCTGGTCATCATTAAAACATTTCTATCCGACCCAAAATATTATACATGTTGTGAAACCGCTCGTCCAGGGAGCTGGTCTTGGGGGAGGGGGAGAAGTATAAGACAGTTCCTCCGCCGTAGGGCCAACCCTAGGCAATTTTTTGTCGTGAAATAGTGCCTGCTATTGTAATGTGCTTGTAATTCTCATGCTTCATTGCTCATCCTCCTGCTTTGAGGTGGTGTCCTCCATTTCCTTTTCCTTTTCCTGATCCTTATCCTTATCTTGGTCCTTATCCTGGTCCTTATCCTGGTCCTTATCCTGATCATTGTGCTTATCGGAAGTATCTTCGTCAGCTTTGGGCTCATCTGACTCTGCAGCTTTAGCTTCCGAGGCTGATTCCTTGTTGGAATCGTCGGTATCAGAATCTGATGGTGTCATCTCTGACGGTACAGCATCTGTAGGCGCATCCGCTTCGGGCTCGGCAGGCTGAGGCTGAGGCTCGGGGTCGTCGACCCCTAGGACGGTCTGTTCTGTATCCGAAGCCAAGTCATCGTCTTCGGCAACTTTCTCCTCTTCAATGTCTACTGGAACAGGGGGAGGAGCAGACTCGGGCTCTACCATGACAGGAACGTCAACCACTTCTGGCTCCTCCGATACGGTTTCCGGAGCGGAGAGATGCATAGCCTTGATCTTGCGAGCGAGGGCCCCGGCTTCTTCTTCTTCGGACTCCAACACCGTCGTTACTGCGCTGCCCGTTGATGGGCTACTTCTAATATGTCGTCGAGTATTCGTGCGACCGACGGGGAAGTCATTATCGTCGTTATTCCGTTGTTGCTGTTGCTGCTGTTGCTGCTGCTGCTGCTGCGACTGAGGCTTGAGTATTTGCGGGATGGGCATCTCGGGCTCTGGCTCGACGACTGGCGCCTCCAGACCTTCGGCCTCGGGGGGGAGCTTGTAGTTCTCGGCGGGGAGGAGGTCGTACAGATCGCACACCGTCTTGAAGAAGACGTATAGCCCGGTCTGACCCTCGACTGACCAGAAGACGCTTCGGTGCTGGAACCAAGCATGCGCAAAGATGCGATGAAGCCGACGGAAGACGTTGACAAGACTCTTTACGCCGACGTTCTTGCCCCCTGAGCTGCCGGACCCGTGCGAATCCCCCAATACGACGAAGCGGCTGGGGAACAGCTTCTGGTCCGTCACGATGTTGGCGGCCCAGTCGAGCGTATGGCAGCAGTAGTCGATGGCGCAGCAGCTCTTGGGCTGCTCGTGCACGGCGCACAGGAACTGCCACTCGGAGGCGCGCATCTCGGGACACGTCGTGGCGCTGCAAGGAGGAGCGTCGAAGAGGAAGCCGACGATGAGGGAGTTGCACTGGGAAATGAGGAAGCGGCAGAGTTCGTAAAGCCAGAGCGTGCGATCGATACCGGGCGGGGGTTGCGCGAGCTGGTGTGCCGTTTCGCGGCTGATGGGTTGCGTGCCGCTGGCGGAATGATGGTGATGGAGGGCTGCGAGGTGTTCTTGGAGTTGAAACGCCGAGTCGAGCTTTTTTTGTAGTAACATCATCATCGTTAGCTGACATGCAACACATGTGAATGTTGTTTGGCGTGAGAACGCACCTCGTTCAGGGGTATCAGGGGCGGACCGGCCATATCAGCAGCCTTCGTCCCTGGATGTATCCTCCTCCGAGAGTTCGCGTCGAGGGTATCTTGGTCCATCTGAGTTGTCGCGAGAGCTGCCGCCGCGCCGCCAGAAGGTGACTTGGGGCCAAGTTGTATCTCAGCCGCAGGAGGAGGGCTAGGAAGCCGTGGCGAGCTGGGGGCTAAAGCGGCCATTGTCCAAACTTGTGACGGAGAATGATGGGGGCTGCCAGAGCTGTGACAAGCAGCTCGCGCCGTAAAAAAAAGGGGAAAGAAAAGAAAAAGTTGGAGAGAGAGTAAATGTGCGACCCGTGTTTTCTGCAGTACGTTATTTTTTTCTTTGTGACGAGGTTAAACTGGTGACGTCCGTAACCAAGCTAGCTCATGGCTAGGGAGAACCAACCCTTGAGGTATCGCGATGCTGGTTATGTGCATTTTTGAAAGTCGAATTGGTGGCTCGGATACGTGCATGGGCGGGCCTGTGCGCGCGTTTACCACGCGCGCTTGTGCACGGCATAAGGTTGTACGGATTACGGAGTACGGAGTATTACCCAGGCGATCAACGTCACAGGTATGGAGGGGCAAGTTGTAAAGTAAGTACAGGGTTGTCTAGCATAACGTCTTTTCAGAGCAAGGCTTACTTACTTACAAAAAATCAGGGAATTTTCGAAATTGGAAAAAAATCTCTGATTAATGCATAGTCCTTGAATTCGGTGTTGCAAATCATACGCGTTTATTTTTGTTCTCGCTTTCTGTCCTTTTGATTACTTCAATACTGCTGTGCTTTTCTCATCATGGATATGGACGATGATGCCCCTCCTGAGCTTGTCAACACAGCTGGCGGTAGCATCCCCGACGAGGTCAATGTCAAGGTTCCTATTACAATCGTCACTGGTTAGATTCACCTGGTATTTTACGTCAGATTTCCTTCTTCTGACTGATTCCAGGTTATCTCGGTGCTGGGAAAACGACATTGTTGAACTACATTTTGACAGCCCAGCATGGCAAAAAAATTGCCGTTATTATGAATGGTGTGTACATTGATGATGATGATGATGAAGAGAAATGCTGGACACAAGCTGACAAATACCATAGAGTTTGGAGACTGTGAGTAACGGTTATGATGAAAGAAGATGATGCCTATCTAAGTGACCCCCATAGCTCTTGATATCGAGAAATCCCTTACCGTTAACCAGGGCGACAAACAAGTGGAGGAATGGCTAGAAGTTGGCAACGGCTGCCTTTGCTGTTCAGTCAAGTGCGTCCTCCCGTTAGATGAGGTGGATTTCGATATTAACAAAGGCTAGGGACACGGGCGTCAACGCCATCGAGTCGCTAATGGAGAAAAAGGGCGCATTCGACTACATCCTCCTGGAAACCACTGGCTTGGCTGACCCAGGGAATCTTGCTCCTCTATTTTGGGTCGATGATGGCCTGGGCAGCACCATCTATCTCGATGGCATTGTGACGCTTGTCGATGCCAAGAACATCTTACTCAGTCTGGATGACCCAAACGACCAGACTACGATTCATCAAGACGACGAGCACACCCAAAAGGGCCCTTCTCTGACGACTGCGCACCTGCAAATCTCGCACGCTGACGTCGTCGTCATCAACAAGGCGGACCTCGTCAGCGAGGAAGAGCTGAACAATGTTAAGAACAGAATCTTGTCAATCAACGGCGCCGCCAAGATACACGTCACGGAGAAGAGCGTGGTACCGCAGCTGGAGGGTTTCCTGCTGGACCTCCACGCCTACGACCAATTTAGTGAGGCGGAGATTGCTGCCAAGGGACACAGTCACCTCGACCCAGTGAGTACTATTACCAATGACCGTTAGTTGCAAGGGAAACTGACGATGAAAAGACCATTTCGACCATTTCTTTTCCGGTAGATACTTTGCGGCCGGATCAGCTTGAACAAGTCGACCGATGGCTGCGGTCCGTGCTCTGGGATCACAAGCTTCCGGAAGGAAGCACAGAAGATCAGTTTGAAGTTCATCGCTCAAAGGGCCGACTGGTCTTGAATGATGGGCAAGTAAAGATGCTTCAGGGTGTTCGGGAGATTTTTGAGCTCATTGATGCACCCCAAGAGCAAAAGGCTACACATTTAAAGGGTAAAATTATTCTCATTGGAAGAAGTTTAGAGGGGATAGACTTTGAGAGCAGCTTCAATCAGATGGTGAAGTAGAGGGGAAACGAAATATAGTAAAGTAAAGCGAAAATATAGTAAAGTAGAAGGGAAATGTAGCAGAGGGGAAATATGGTGAAGCTTGTATATGGAATGTCAAGTATGCAAACAGCGCCTTGTCCGGCATGTCCATCTCGGTCTTTTTGGGGTGACAATAAATATCGATTTTTTTTTAAAGTTCTTCCGCTCTTGCGTCGCTCAAAGTTGTTGGGTCGAAAGAAGGTTGGCATGTGGTCGGCGCGGCTGTAGTATTTTATCCGACCAAAGACAGCCTTGGGACCAGGTTCCCCAGACAAGGCACTTTCAACAGCCTGACTACGGAGTACAAGGTAGTGTCCTCTCGTCACACCATACAATCAAACAACCTCCCACGATCCTCTCCGACTGCGACCATCGGTCAGCGAACCAATCCTTCGACGCGAAATATATCTCTGGGTACTTGTTCGACCTTGATACGAATCTTGATTCGAGGGCGCAAGCATCAGCGGAAGCGCTTGTAGACTTATCGCTGCCATGAATCGCCCAGGTACGAAACTCCTTCTAGAAATTTGAACATCGTTCTTGGCGACTACGCCAAGGTTCGCAAATGGATCGCGACGCGATCGAATTCTTTTTCCTTCCGTCAATCGAGGTCTGCGTCGGGAACTGGAGCTGAAGGTGGGCTGTGGAAACCTGCCACCCACGACATCGATCGAGCCACACACACACAAGCTTGCATTCGGCTCTTCTGCTCTGCAATCAGCTTCTAGCTGAAGGATGTCGCTTTGGATAGCCGATCGGATGTTTGAAATAGGCGCGCGCAGCTTGTTCCTGTGGTGATCGCTGGCTGGAGGAGCGTAGTGAGGGGCACGCGTTTCCGTTGCCCGGCATCATGGAACATGAACATGAACAGATCAGCAAAAAAAGTAAAGCGATGCTGACAGCTATTCTCCTTCCAGGAGCAGTACCGCAAACGATGCGAGGTATGCCAACTGGGTTTGGTGGCCAGCAACCGCCTCAGAAACAACAGGGAAGATCTGTCCCTAGTCGTCTACCCAATGGAAAGATGGGTAAGTAAATCTTCTTGATTTGGTCTATAGCGCCCGACTCATCATTGGCGATGTTTGTCCCGTTGGCTTCATTGCGCGGGACTTTGCATTGCGTATGACGGTTGGCTGCTGAAAGACCGGGCGGGAGCTGTTATTTATGATAAGCTGCTGACCGGGCGTTGTATCGCCTACTACTACAGCAAACAATAACCCTGGCTGGGCATTTGGCGGCGGCGTGCCCATGGGGGGCGTCGGGATGCAGAACGCAGGCCGTCAAATAGGCGGCAATGTCAGTTTCTCTCAAAGCTTAAGCGGGTCACAGCCTGCAACGCCTTTGGATCTTTCGTACGTGGTTTCCTCTTCTTCCGCTGAGATTATTCTCAGCCAGCCATTCCCTCCCCCCTCCATTCCCAGTTCGCATTTTCTTGCTTGATTCCTTCCTCAAATTTATCCCTTGCCTCGACCCCATTCACCTTCACCTTCCTTAAATTCAGCGGTCATATAACAACCAAAAAAAAACCGTTCGATGGTTTCGGCATGGCCAAAAAACTCCTTCGAAAACGTTTCGACCACCACGATGCAGACGTACCTCAGGTGAATGCGACTGGCGATGGATTGAAACCCGATCTGCCGAAAAGTCCCTGGGCTCGCATTGACTGGCCCGCATCGGACCAAGCTAAACCCTGGGCAAACGTCTTAAAGGGGTATTGCACGACCATGTTCCACTGTTTACACCTACAATGCGATACAGAAAGAAAAATACACTATGCATGTTGGATCGTACCATAACTGACTTTGATCAGTGAATTTCCATCCCTCTCGAACAACGCTCAGCTTCCTAGTGCCAATCAAGGATCTATGTGGTCCACGCCTGGGAATAGGAATCTTAGCGGACCCGTTCAGCGAAACCAGTCAACGCCGTTATCTTCACAGCACGCAGGGCACGACGATATCTACAGTACTTCCTCTTCGCGCATGGCCTCGTATCGTTACGGGAACCAAGGGAGCATGCCTACGTCAGCACAAGGGCAGATCAGTACAGGTGACGATTTCCCGCCGTTGAACAGGGGTGGGAACGGGCTACTGAGTGCTCTTACATCAGGCTCTCGCGGCACAGAGGTGCGATCACCCCCAGGTATTGGCGCGCCCGGTAAGCAAAACTTAATTTTCTTTGCAAGTTACATCCCCTGACTTCCCCAGGCTCGTCAAGACCGCAGGACATGAATGCGCCGGGTCTAGAACAGGATGCCAGCAAGAGCCCTTCAGTTGGCGACGGACCCCCGCGAACATCGGAAAACGAAGGTCCCGCCGGCAAGAAAGAGGAGAAGGAGGGCCATGCGCCGGAACCTGTCGATCCTTTAGCAGGGATGGCGGCGGCGGACAGATGGGGTCTGAAGGGTTTGAGAACATTGATGAACAACCATCCTGATTACCATGCTATGATAGTGGGAATCGACCCGAACGCCTTTGGGCTTGACATGGGGTCTCAGGAGTAAGTTCGATGACGGGATATTCCAGACGTATAGCTAACGCTGAAGCAGTCTGATTTCGACTCAAATGTACTCGCTCTTCGACGAAAACCCCCCTCGTCCCTTGACTAGCTACAGCAAGGTACGGCTACCTGAGTGCTACAACGTCACCAACGTTCAGGACTTGTATGGCAAGATCCCCAGCTTCGGAGACGAGACACTCTTGTGGATATTCTACAGCCGCCCCCTTGACAAGGCTCAACACAAAGCTGCCCAAGTTCTCCACAGCCGAAACTGGAGATGGCATCGAAAGCACCATGTCTGGCTCACCAAAGACGAGCAATTGCCACCTACACTGGTTACCCAAAATTATGAGCGAGGGTACTACATTGTGTGGGACGCACAGCATTGGCGCAAAGAGCGAGTGAGTATCTCCTTGGTCAACCATCTTGGATGCAGTACTAACTTGTCTACGTAGCGTGAGTTCACTTTGTATTATAACGACCTTGACGGCTCTCTCGAGACAGACTCGGTGGGTCAGTGAAAAGAGTCGATCACTTTGATCTACGTCATTGTCTTATGATTTTCGGATTTTGGAGGTTCGGGCTCTGGCTTGTCATGACTTGGTGCACCATGGGAACCGGCTGGCTGGCTACAAGGCGTTTGGCCGTGGGTATAAGGGTCTCAGTTTTTCACCCCAAGGCAACTCAGAGAATGTAACAGCTTCAGGCGTACCATGAAGTATATTGAAGATGGGCTGGCGCCCTTTCTCTCAGCATAAATTTGCGTCGATTTCTGCCATGATTCATGCGATGAAGTCAATTGTGAATCATGAATCAAAGCACTATTTGCTCCATACTTACAAGTAATTAGTTAGGCTAGATCCTGGCAACCTATCCCATGTGAAGGTCGTGTGGGTTTAACCGAGGTTCCACCATATTAGTTTGCGTAGCTATGTATGGAGTACGGAGTACGGAGTACGTTATCGCGATTGCGCTACTCTGGAAACTTCCACTACTCTTCAGGCTTATACTTCGATTATCGTTCCTTTGTTCTCATACAAGTCGACATTGCTGCCGCAAGCGGTGTAACGAAGCAACACTGCTGCTCACTCTGCCCCTTCAATTTCGGCTCCTGCACTGCATTAGCAACTGTTTACCGCAACCCTCTCGTGCACCACTAGGCCGCCGCCGAAGCGGCTTAGTCGCCGACATGTCGGAGGATCAAATCTCGATGCCAGTATTCCTGGCCATCATCGTGATTAGTGGATTCATAATCCGGTATCTGTTTTTCAGCGGAGGCTCTGCGACACCAACCCGAAGCCCCGAGGCCATCCTGGCAGCTAGGGAAATCGCCGTCGTAAGGATACAGCAGATGTTTCCACAAGCCGATCGGAGGAGCATCCTTTGGGATCTTCAGCGCAACGGAGGAAACATCCAGACGACCACGGAGAGGATACTCTCCGGGCGATTGGAGACGGTTGGTCTTTCTTTGCCCAGAAACAGTGTGCATCTTGATGAACCTGGTTGCTAAAGCTTTTCTTTCATAGCCTCCCATCACTTTCCAACCGCCGATGCTGACCCCCACGTCCTCGAGCGCCGGCGTTCCTGCCGTGGTCCGCAAACCGGAGCCACCGACGCAGCCGGACCTCATTACGCGATACAACCTCAAGAACAGGCTGGATGCGATGCCGTCGGATGAGGATGAGAAGGGCAAAGCTTGGAGCTCGGATCGAGACGTGAGGCAAGCTTCGCTGCAAAAGAGGAGGGAAGAGATGGTTCTCGCGGCTCGGAGGAAGATGGAAGCCAAGATTGCGGCGGAAAAGGCAGCGCACGCTTAAGACGTTAACACCTTCTTTGGAACACCGAAGGAAACGTCTCTGTAAACTTAATGAACATAGCGACCGGAGTGACTATAACAACATCATGCTACATGTACCTCACACTTGAATCTCTTCGTCGAGAATGATACGACAAGATCTGTATTTCTGCTAGTAAATCAGCGGCTTCTGTATATGAGGCCCGTCCCGAATGATGTGTTTCCTGGTTCAAGCCACATGATCAGCGCATATGGCTGACCAAGACTGAATGTGCCAAGTGGCGCTGGGAGATGCGACGTACGTGAGGCTGTGCAAGGCCATGACACTGGGCTTCAGCCACAACAAGGTTATGAACGCAATTTAAAGATGTTACACTTGCGATGGTTCGCGAATGAGATGATATGCACATTTAGTGGTCCATCAAGGACTCGTTTGCGCAACGTATTCTTTTGGTAGCAAGGCTCTCCAGTTGTTCTCCGCTTCACTTGACATAATCCCTGGGCTAACTGGCTGTGGGATCATCGTGAAGTAGCCTCGTAGCGGGGCCTCAATGCTAGCACACGAGCAGGCCTCTTGGGGCCAAAAATACACCGCGCTTCTTTAATAGCATATTCAGGCACATAAGGGCCAGAAAATTTTGTCTATACTCCGTACTACTACTGCTACTACGGAGGCAGGACCCTGATTAGCACTAGGACTTCTAGAGTGACGACGTTTGGCTCCCGCAAAGGCAGGGTCCGTGGGTAAGCTCAAGTGTACTCCGTAATCGATAAAGGGAACCAGCAGCCCACCTTGAAGCAAAACATCCACCATTTCTTGTCTTGCAGCTTCACCACGCCAACCTCTCAAGCCTCACTTCAGTCGGGCTGTGGTTTTCTCGACCAGACTGCATTTTCCCATTTCTCGAGTCCGAAAAGGCTAAAACCCGATACGGAACTGACGTCATCTTGGTAAGTGCCTCGCTACATTTGCTTGTGTTGCATTTGGGCCAAGTGCTACTGCCCAATCACTTGGGGATGGGCTTGACCCCCAATCTGGTACGCCTGGAGTGCACATTGATAGCCTTCTCAGCCTTTGCAGCTTGTGCTGACCCGCCTCATTTTCCTCCCTTCCCCCCTCCTTGCTTTTGAACTCATATATTTTCACCCCACTCTCTCTCTACCTGGTGCTTGGCTTAAATAATACGTGTGATGATGAACTGTCGTTGACCAAGATTTACTCGAGTAGGGAAACGACAAAACTTTAGCTTTGTGCACACTGTACGACCTTGGACGCAACCACGAACATATCACGAATCATCCCTTTGCTTCGAGCGACCCATTGGCGACCCACGCCCCGTTTCGCTGCCCCCTATACTTCGTAGTATAACAATCAGTCCGTGCCCGCGAGGCTGGGGGCCTACTTTATCGTCCATATTGGAACTCCGACAAGATATGAGATTATTGTGACGAAGCGCAAATCTACGGCTGAATTCATCAGGCGTTCCCTAAGTTGCCATGGGTGCTACTAGTAATCGCGACTACTATGCAGACCTGGAGGTGACTCAGGGAGCTGAGGAGGCAGAGATCAAGAGAGCGTACCGCAAGCTCGGTATGCACCGAACGGACTCGTCCCCCCGAGATGGCACTGACTGACGAATTCTCAGCTCTGAAATATCACCCAGATCGGCATCCTGGACGCGAAGAAGAATTCAACCCCAAGTTCCTCGTTATTCAGGAAGCACATGATGTTCTTACGGACCCCGAGCAGAGAGCCAAGTACGATGCCAGCCGGCGATCAACCAGTCGATATCCTGCAGCGTCAGGAGTAAGAGGCAACCCGTGGTCACACGTTTCAACCCAGTTCCCGACACCCCCCAGACGCAATGCTGCCACTCGCGGAGGGGCTACCTCAGGGGCTACATCAGGGGCTACATCAGGAGCTGACAGGTGGAGCGGGCGTTTCGCCTCAGGTGTTCCCCCAACGGCAAGGCAGCCTCCCATGTCCGACGCGCAGACGAAGAAAAATGCTGCCAAGGCCTTTGAGAGCATGCGCAAGGAGAAGCCCCAAACCAATGCTAGGAAACCAGCGGCGCCTCCGCCTCCGCCACGGACGGAAGCTCAGAAAAATCGAGCCAACGCTGCGTTTGGCACCAGGAAGGCCACTGGCTATCAACCTCGAGGATCAGCTGCGGATGAGCCGCCAGTCACGAACAACAACTATTCCTCCAGTCGCCCAGTTCCGGATCCGCCCAGGGCTCAACCTGCTGCACAATCTGTACCGCAAGCTGCACCAATGGCCGATCCCTTGAATATGTTCAGGGATAACTCAGAAGCCAGGACAGCATCACCCTATGCACGACACGGAGGAGAGCGCACGAATCCATTCGAGGGTGTTGGTGTTAGCCGATCAAAGAGCACCAGAGAGCCCACCTCGCGACCTGCCACGTCCGATGCAGACGAGACGCCCGGACGCAAACGCGCCAGTACTCAAGGAGGGCAGCAGCAAGGCCATGCCCCATCCAGAAACGGTGATATACCTACTAACCATGGTCTAAACGAAAACTGTAAGCTATTCCAGGTCAAATACAACTTGACTATCGCTAAAACCATCTCAGCTGCAAGCCGCTCCTCAAGGCAGCCGCATAGGGAACCTACAATGTATGCAACACCTCGATCTTTTGAAAAGTTTTCTGGCACAAGCACACGATCTCGCAATACCAAAATCCAGCCCAATCATTTGGAATCAATCTAGGAGTTGATTCGCACCTATGACCAAAACTGGCAGCAGGTATTAGGGGGAAAGCCACAACCCTGCACCCCTCTTAGTGGAGGACCCAGACCAGCCACGACGATTACTCCCGTCGAGAACCGGCAGCACAATGTCCTCGACGTTTTGATCAAGCATGCTGGCGCCACGAAGACACCGGAGAAAGGCCACAAAGACCCCGTTGGTGATGACTCAGATTGTACTGACAAGCATTCTCGCCATAGCTTCAACCTCAATAACAACGATACACCTTTGCGAAAGAATGCCAGCTCGGATAATATCGACACAAAGTTTACAAGCGGTCAAAACGATACTTGGCAGTTCACGGCTGGCGGATCCAATGGGGGTGCCTTGCCGAAGTCTCGAGCCCGTAGTGCTGGTGATGCTGGACGTCATTCGCCAAGCGAGCGCCCATCGATGCCACATATGGCCGCTAGTGATTCATGCCAGCCATTACAACGTTCTGACGGGACATTCATCCCGGAAAATTGGACGAACAAGTTCGGTACGCAGACATTTACACCACAGCCAACCGCGTCACCAACCAAGACGTCTCGTGCTCCACCTAAGAAGACGAGATCCACGACCTCTGTGCAGCCGGAGAATGTTATAATCATTGATAGCAGTGACGAAGAAGACAACTACAAATGGCCTGGACGCAAGGCACAGACAACCGGTTCGACAGACAGCCCGCAGGCAATGGATATAGACAGTCCGCAGCAAGACAAGGAGAATCAGATGAATGGAGCACGCACTATCCCTGTCGAGCCCTCACGGCCAGAATGGCGCTCTGGTAACTTTGATTCTGCTAACGGAAAGGCCGAACAAAAAGAGACGGAGAGCGGTGCTCCCAAACCTAATCAAGGTTCTGAGGACACGACTGAATTCGCCGCTAACTTCGCCGACTTCAAAAATGTTCCCCCGTTTGCCGCGCAGGCGTCTGGGTTCAAGTCCATGGGTGATTTGAAGGATAACCTGCCTTTCGAAAGCAGACCATCCGAGCAGATACCTATCGAGAAGCATAAGATGGACGGATTCCAGCCTTTGGCATTCCCTACAATTCCAGAAGCGCCACGCCTACCACCTACCATGGCCATTGCTGGTATGAAGCCAACAGCTGGCGCCTGGGATAAGTATGTCAGAGAATTCGAAGAGTACATGAAAGCATGGGATGCATTCGACAAGATGGTAACGGACCATTTCACCGCTCGTCTTGCTGATAACCAGCGGATCAGAGAAGAGAAGGGCTATGCTTTTCTCCGTTCTCGCGGATCTGAGGGATGTATTGAGTACTACCGTGCCGTGCGTCAAGACAATGATGTACGTGACAAATGGCACAAGGCTTGTGAAGAACACGCGAAGCATCTTCAAGAGTATTTGACTTTCAGGGAGCGAATGAAGGGTTGATGGTTGATACTTTTCATTTCCAGCAGTCTTTTTTTGTAAAGCTGTTCTTTGTTTGGAATCTGTTCTTTTGTTCTCAATCGGGGCCCATCTGCTACTTATCACAGGGCGAGCCTGAGAAGCGATATTTCACGGATAGAGATGATTGATCGATTAAATGTCGATAGAAGGCTGGCGTTTGGGTTTGGAATTCGATACTGAGCATCTGATTTTGCCATTTTTTCGGTTGAGTCGAGCTATGGATACCACAAAGGGAGCTCTGAGGCGCTTCATGCTTTCTACTGCTAGATAATCTTGCACCAAAGAATACACAATTCAAAGAGGATAAAGGTACATTGTCACAATGCCATGGTGTTTTGATTAGACATGTCGACCCTGAACACGGGATCAAAGGAACTTTATACGAGCGATTCCGGGCAGGATAGGTCGCAAGCAGGGGGCTACGGGCGTCGGTGCCATTGCTAGGAGTGCTCAGCCTGCTGAAGAGTAACGCACCAAGCAACGGTGTGCGTGCAGCTGGCGGCAAGTGCAGCTTGGTCACGACGCGTGCGATATGATGAAAGATAAAGAAGAGGGTATCTTGTTTTCTTCTCTCCAACCACTCCCATGTCTTCTATCCCTTTTCCTTTACATTACCTACAAGCATCCAAAACACGCATTGTCTGCCCATACCCTAACGAAAGCTACATCAACTCTTTATTGTGTCTTGAAGTTTTAAGATCTTGTTACCTTTTGCGTTGACTGTAAGTTCCTTTCTTCAAGGCTCATCTCTCTATTCACCGACGTTATTACGTGCTGGAGCTGGACGCGATGTTTTGTCCAGTGACCTCGACTTTGTTCAATCGATTCAGTCATGACCGCTCTTCCTATTACAAACCAAACTTTAGCAAATACCCCTCGAGCATTACAACCAAAACATTTAGCAAGTCTTTGAGGTGCCGACCTAGGCGTTGATCCACCCTAGTGGTATTCAGCCCAGCGTTCGCTCACCTCCTCCTCACCTCTGCTTGATATTGCCTGCTCTCTCCGAGCTCTGGCCATTGCCACCACACTTTCCCCTTCTTCCCTCCACACTCCCTCCTCCATCCTTCTCCCAACATTGCTTGCTCGCTCGCCAAACTGCATTATCCCTCCAGTCAGGCTGTGTCGTCCATGTTCCCAATCACAGCATACTTACTTTTTTCTTCTACGATAGGAGACACCCGCATTCAATCACATCAACTCTAGATCTTTTCTTTTTTGTCAAGATGTCTGACACCGAGGGAACCCCCTCTCGCGCTGGTGCCTGGACTGAAAAGGCCGTGGTAAGTACACTTAGTCCATGTCAGTGTACACTTTTCAACTCACAAGCTGCAACAACAACAGAATGAGTTCCTTCTGCGCATCATCAAGCAGTACAAGAAAGAAGGCAAGGCCATCAACTGGAAGACTTTCAACATGCCAGGCCGTACCACCAAGTCCCTGCAGAACATGTGGACCAAGATCAACAAGCAACTTGAGGAGATTTCCGACGAGGATGATGGATCCGAGGCTGCTGCCGCTGCCACCCCTACCCCAAAGAGAGGTACGTAGCGTATACCCAATGATGTCGTTTTCCATATCTCATAGTACTCTTCTTGCTAACAAGGTCTCTCATAGGTCGCAAGAAGGTTGTGAAGAAAGAAGAGGATGATGATTCTGGAGAGCCTGCTACTCCCACTCCCGCCTCTGGCAAGAAGCGCGGTCCCCGTAAGTTTTTTTATTCCTAAGCTTGGGATTGATTTGCATGAGTCTGACTTTGTTGTTGCCATCTAGCCAAGACTCCCAAGTCCAACAAGAGGGTCAAGAAAGAGGAAGACTCGGACAATTGTGATCCTAAGGTTGAGTGCGAGATTTGATTTGCAAAGTCAAGCATCGTCGCATTGTGATTATTTGAGGATGCAATGCCACAATGGACCTGGCATTCATGGGACAGGATAATGGCTGCAGAGAATACGTCATTTCTTGGGTGGGAAGTTGTGAAATACTTGACGTATGTACATGGTATGATACGTTGAAGGATCAGTGAGAATATCGAAAGAGGGAGGATTTGAGTGGGGACATGAAAGATCCAGCATAAGCGGTGGATTTTAGATTGAACTTGACTCCTTACTTCTCTCAAGTCTTTATCACCTTTGACATCAATCGTAGATGTGCAAACATGGTAGTGACACTGCCGGTCTTGGAGTACAAGTATACTGATCATGCATACGGAGTGCTGGTAAGTGAGTAAGTAACATGACAAATGTGAAGCCTGCAAAAAGCCTTGTGAAATACTGTGTACCTTGATGGGCAATAAGTTGTTCAAGCAGTGATTTAGTAATAAACGTGCTCCAATCACAGCTTTTGCCGGCTAACGCTAAGAAGCGGGCAACTTTTAATTGAACCAATTGTCGTTCAAATATTCGGTCAGGAATGATTGCGACTTCCTCTTGTACTTCCTCGCGATATTCGTCCTCTTGTAAAATATTCATGCTCACCTAAATGGTCGAATTTGGCCATTTGGCAATTTGCAATCTCACATTCTACCTGTGAGACTACAATATCAATTTCCACATGATTAATTAGCCTTGAGTTCCCATGGACAACACAGAAGAGGTACCCCAGACACCGTCGGTCAACGACACTCAGACAGCATCACCAGATGATGAGACATGGTCGGCATCAAAAACGTCCAAGAGATTATATGTCTCGCACTTCCTATCGACGTGCAATTCCAGAGTCTTTGAGTTTGGCGCCGTGCTATACCTCGCAGCCATCTTCCCCGGCACGCTGCTGCCAATGTCGGTGTACGCCGTCGCGAGGGGCCTATCGGCCGTATTCTTGTCCTCTCTCGTGGGCAGATTTGTCGATACTGCCGATCGCTTAAAGGTGGTCAGGACGTCTATCGGTAAGCACCAGGCGGGGTCGTCCATACCTCAGGGAGGGCGCGGCTTACAAGCTCTCAAGTCGGTCAAAGAGTTGCCGTCGCGGCATCGTGCGCCGTCTTTTACGTTCTCGCAAGAGGTCTGGTGGCCTCGATGGAGTGGGTAGTAGTTGGCTGTCTTGCTGCGGCCACGATACTGGCGTGCGTGGAGAAGCTATGCTCCATCATGAACATGGTGTCTGTGGAGAGGGACTGGGTTGTCACCATCGCTGAGAGTAATCAGGGCACATTACGCGGTGAGCATGGGCTAGATCGCTTGTAGAGGGTGACTTGCTGATGAGCCTGAAAAAGACATGAACTCGCAGATGAGACGGATAGATCTCATTTGCAAGCTGCTCGGACCATTTGCCATCGCCATGATTAACGGTGTGTCTACCGAGGTCGCTATTCTTGTCAACCTTGGCATGAATATCGCATCTGTCCCCCTCGAGTATTATTTCATTGCTCAGGTTCGTCAGCACGGCAATGCTCTCGGCTAGCAGAGATGATACTGATGACGTTTAGATCTATCAAAAAGTCCCGGTCCTCAAACGCCCTCGGGGATCTCAGCATACTCGTGAGGATGGGGATGATGGCTCTAGGCCTTCCAAGCTGAGGTGCCTTCAGCAGCAGACACTGTCAGCTATGATGCGGTTAGGACGAGATGCAAAGCTATACTTCAAACACCGAGCTTTTATCCCATCTTTCGCCTGCGCTTTGCTATATCTTACCGTTCTATCCTTTTCGGGCCAGATGGTGACGTATCTCCTATCGTCTGGATACACCTCATCCCAAGTCGCTGTTGCCAGGACAGTATCTGTGGGATTTGAAGTACTGGCTACTTGGGTCGGCCCGTGGTTGATGGTCAGGATCGGCCCCATACGCGCTGGTCTATGGTTCGTAAGCTGGCAGAGCGGCTGCCTCCTGGGTGGTATCACAATCTTCTGGAGGTTGAAGCAAGATGACAGCATGGTCTCGGCTTCTGCGCTCGTTGCTGCGACCATATTGAGCCGCTTGGGGCTGTGGGGGTTCGACTTGTGCACGCAGATCATCATCCAAGAAGATGTCGAGGAAGAGAACCGAGGTGCCTTTTCCAGCACCGAGTCGGCTTGGCAAAGCACTTTCGAAATGTGCTCCTACATGTTGACCATCATCCTCTCCCGCCCAGGCCAGTTCTCATACCCGGCGAGCGGCAGCGTGCTGGCTGTCGTCGGCGCCTGGGCCCTGTATACGAGGTTCGTGGTGGAGAGGAGGGGTCATCTGGTACACTGGCCCTCCTGCGTGATGGCGCCGGAGAAGATGGCGGAGTCGAGGGAGCGTCTGCTGGGCACCCCCGAGCGAAGATCGTTGTATGGAGTATAGTGTGCTTGCTTGCATATGGTGCGGAGCCTGCTAATGTGGGATGGGCATCGCGGGAGGCTCACGGGAACTAGGAGGGGGACTTGTTGCACGTCTTGAGGAGGGGCAGGTATTCAAGCGACGAAGATGACGGGCATTAGGCTAGAAATCATACCAATACTCCTTGTTACAGGACATGCCCTATTTGTGCCAAATATGTGCATCGGGAAAGGAGAATCACGCCCCTCTTTAGCTTGCCAGATACAGGTGGATAAAAGGTTGCAGGTTCCCTTGGGGTGTAGTCATTTCAGGATTTGGACGACAAGGAGCTTCGTCATTCTCGCCTTGAGCAGATATAGGGACGATGAATGAGAGTGTCGGGGTATAGTAGCATCAATATACATACAGTAGCATCGATATATCAATCCCGTGATGCACTCGGAGAAGGGGAGGTGGCCTGAGACAACAGGCGGGTCCGCAGGTGCTCATCTGATGGGGATGTTGGATGGGCAGCCTCGCGCACACCACCATCTTTATTTGCATCGGGGTCGGTAAAAGCCAGCCCGTAGGGCGCAAAAAGGTTTTTATATGACGGCAAAAACGTTGGATGAGGTTGCAACCATCTTCCGAGACATTTGGAGTTTTGGAGGGGGAGGCCCGCCCCAGGCACATGAAAAGGTGGACAAAAGTTGGTGGGGTTTAAGATGCGGTACTTGACGCGCTTATGCGTTCTTATTATTATGTCAGCCGTGTCTTTTTAGTGCGGGGAGGCTGCTTCTTGGTTGCAAAACAGGGAAACAGGGATGGGCCAGGTTACCCGATATCCCACGTATTATGAGGCCATTCATGTTGAGATTTTTAGTTGTAAGTAAGATTTTAAGAGATATCATCTACGTTATATGAATATGCGAGTGAGTCCACGTCATTATATGCACGTTTAGATTCGATGCATTTCACTTCTTGTTGATGAGGTAAATACTCAGTTTGACTTTATACAAAATGTTTTGCATGGCGTTAAGGTTTTGATAAGACATTTCAACAATAATAGATTATCAAGGTACGGAGTACCTGGCTTGACCAAACGCAGGCCGCCGAAGCAACGCGTGTTTTTTTTATTATACTTTCGTCTTATCGAGGGAGTAGTGAAGTAGTGGTGGTGGCCATTCAAAGGTCATGGGTGCCGGAATCCCCCCCCCAGTGGAGGCTCCTCCCTCCCCCCTGCCTGTCCTGCCTGTCCTTGTCCACACATCCATCCATTCAATTTATTAGCGGCGGCGGCGCGCCAGGATCTTCGCAGGTTCAAGTCTGCAGCGCGAGCGCGCGCGCGGAAAGCTTCACAGGCCTGCTGATCCACCCTGACAAAGCCCTTCTTACCTTAGTTTGCTATTTCCCGAAAACTTGTTGGTTGGGAAACTTTTTACCAATTGTTTAGATTTCGCCTTGTCGGAAAGCTGGGTTCTTCTAAGAATATCGTGTCCCTAAAACGTGGGCTTGTTCTCGATTTATTGTCGTTTTCTTTTTTTCCTTCTCTCTCCCTTCTTTATTCTGATTTGTACGACACGGGACGTGTGAGCAAGCCGAGAGTACCCTCCTTTCACTGCTCAACCCTTGCGCATCTCCTTGTTGTCGGGTGCATATCTTCCTATGTCATCAACTGGGATTTGATACGTACAACCCAGTCGCAGCAAAACACGTTTCGCTGCTGGTCGCATTCACATCATCCCCCTGCGTCATAACTGTAGCAGCAGCAGCAGGTCTTACTTTATTTTCGACCTTCTTCTTTCAGGATCGCTTCGCAATCGCGCAAACAACTCCCAGCATCGGTGACGTCGCAGCTAGAATCAGCGAATTGTGACTTTGATCCTTGCAGGACAGCCCCCCAAACTGTCTTATCACGGTACGACGACGACCGGCTCTACAACTATGAACGGGAACTTTGCACCGACGAGAGGCAAGAGAAAGGCCTCCGACTCTCCAGATGGGCCCCCGACGAAGCGTGCGGTCAACGGCATGTCGCCGTCCGACGACGGTGACTACGACGTCGAATATGTCGAATACGAAGATGAGTCGGATATGGGAGACGCAGCTATGCTGCTAGGCACCCCGAACAGTCTAGGGGAATGGCAGGACGCGATCCAAAAGGTCGTGCGCAATGTGGTGGCCATCCGCTTCTGCCAGACCTGCTCCTTCGACACCGATCCGGCCCTGACGAGCGAAGCAACGGGCTTCGTGGTCGATGCCGAGCGAGGGTTCATCATGACCAACAGGCACGTTGTCGGCTCTGGCCCGTTCTGGGGTTACTGCGTGTTCGATAACCACGAGGAGGTGGACTGCTACCCCGTGTACCGTGATCCCGTGCACGATTTCGGTATTCTGCGATACGACCCCAAGGCGATCAAGTACATGACCGTAGATGGGCTGGATCTGCGTCCAGAGTATGTGAAGGGTATGTACAATCCAAATTCAATTCCGGGACAGAAACGTGCTAGATGTCATATTCGTTTGCGCATCTGTCCATGTGCCACTGGGCACTGTGTGAGTTGTGCGCTAACATAACCATAGTCGGCGTCGAGATTCGCGTCATTGGTAATGATGCCGGTGAGAAGCTCAGTATTCTATCGGGCGTCATCAGCCGTCTCGACCGCAATGCACCCGAGTACGGAGAAGGATACAGCGACTTCAACACATGTTACTACCAAGCCAACGCAGCAGCTAGTGGTGGAAGCTCGGGTAGTCCGGTAATTAGCAAGGATGGCTCAGCAGTTGCGCTACAAGCTGGTGGTCGCTCCGACGGTGCCTCGACAGATTACTTCCTGCCGCTTGACCGGCCACTGCGCGCTTTGCAATGCATTCAGCAGGGCAAGCCCATCACCCGGGGTGACATCCAGTGTCAGTTCCTCTTCAAGCCTTTCGACGAGTGCCGTCGACTAGGCCTCAGCCCAGAGTGGGAGGCTGAGCTGAGGAAAGAGTTTCCAAATCAATTCAACCTGCTCGTTGCCGAGATTATCCTACCCGAGGGGCCGTCGTACGGCAAGATCAAGGAGGGTGACGTTCTGATCAAGGCCAACGGTGAACTCATCAACCAGTTCCTCCGTTTGGACGACATTCTCGACTCCAATGTCGGAAAGACCATCAGGTTTCATCTCCAACGTGGAGGCAAGGATGTCGAGGTTGATATTGAGGTTGGGGATCTCCATGCCATCACCCCTGACCGCTTTGTCTCCGTCGCAGGCGCAAGCTTCCATAACCTCTCCTACCAGCAGGCGCGTCTCTATGCTGTGGCTGTCCGTGGTGTCTACGTCTGTGAGGCCGCAGGGTCCTTTAGGTTTGAGAGTCCTGATAACGGTTGGATTGTACAGACTGTGGACCAAAAGAAGACACCCGACTTGGATGCTTTCATTGAGGTCATGCGGGGCATCCCCGACAAGTCTCGAGTAGTAGTCACATACAAGCATCTTCGAGACTTGCACACTCTTAACACGACTGTCATCTACGTTGACCGTCATTGGGCGGCCAAGATGAAGATGGCCATCAGGAATGATGTTACAGGCTTGTGGGACTTTGAGAACATCAGCGACCCCTTGCCTCCCGTCCCTATCAAGCGAGCATCTGCGCGCTTCATCGAGTTGGATCATATGCCCAGCCAAGGTATCGCAGATTTGATCCACAGTTTTGTGCATGTCAACTGCTCCATGCCAATCAAGCTTGATGGGTTTCCCAAGAGCCGGAGATGGGGAATGGGTCTGGTAATCGACGCCGAGAAGGGCCTCGTCCTGATCTCGAGGTCCATTGTGCCTTATGATCTGTGCGACATCACCATAACTATCGCCGACACCATCATGATTGAGGGCAAAGTTGTCTTCCTTCACCCCCTCCAGAACTACGCCATTGTGCAATACGACCCTGCGCTGGTGGACGCCCCTGTCAAGAGTGCCAGGCTAAGTAACGAGAAGCTCAGGCAGGGTGCCAAAACCTACTTTGTTGGGCACAACAGGATCGGGCGTGTTGTCCACGCCGCCACCACCGTGACCGAGGTCACAGCCGTGGCCATTCCGGCCAACTCTGGTGCACCGCGATACCGCGCTATCAACGTGGACGCCATCACCATTGACAGCCAGCTTGGTTCAACCTGCAACAGTGGTGTGCTTGTAGCTCAGGACGGTACGGTGCAGGCGCTGTGGCTTTCCTACCTGGGTGAACGCTCTCACTGCTCTCAGCGTGATGAGGAGTATTATCTTGGCTTGGGCACTTCATCGTTGCTACCTGTCCTCGGTGCTATTCAAAAGGGCGAGAACCCTTCGCTGCGAATTCTGTCCGTGGAGCTCAGGGCTATCCAGATGAACCAAGCCAAGGTCATGGGTGTGTCTGACGATTGGGTGGACAAGGTAACACAGGCAAACCGGTCCCATCATCAGCTGTTCATGGTGACCAAGCGCTTCTTTGAGCGCGGGGAGCCGCCAGTCCACCTGGTCGAGGGCGATATCGTGTTGACGCTCAATGGCAAGATTTGCACTACCATTTCAGACTTTGACGTCATGTATGGCGCAGAGGTGCTCGATGCTGTCATCGTCAGAGAGAGCCAAGAGCTGCACTTGCAATTACCTACGGTTGCGGCTGATGATGTCGAGACCGATCATGCTGTATCGTTCTGCGGTGCCGTCTTCCACCGTCCCCACCAGGCTGTACGACAGCAGATCAGCAAGCTGCACAGCGAAGTCTACGTGTCCAGCCGCATCAGAGGATCGCCAGCTTACCAGTACGGTGTTGCGCCAACCAACTTCATCACCCACGTCAACGGAGAGCCGACCCCCAACCTCACTTCCTTCATTGCCGCTACGCGCAAGATCCCTGATAACACATGTAAGTCCCACGCTGAATTTTGCATCTGGCATCGCTAACCACAAACAGACTTCCGTCTCACAGCAGTCACCTTTGACTCGGTCAACTGGGTCATCACAATGAAGCGCAACGACCACTATTTCCCTACCATGGAGTGGATCAAGGACAGCAGTGAGCAGTGTGGCTGGAGACGAGTCACGTATGAAGGCGAGGACGTCTTCCAGGGCGAAGCTGTCGATGGCGTTCCTGTCATCGCTGACGAGGCTGACGAGGAGTAAGCCATGATGAAGCTTTTCGACAACGACAGCACTTGGCAGGACATTGAAGGGATACGACATCTGGCTGGAACTGTATAGCATGGGATTGGTGGTTCTTCTTGGCGTTTAATGGAAAAATGATGGTGTTGAAGAGGTCACATTTCAAAGGAATCCGGTATTATAAGATGACTAAAGGGGTATCTTTGATTTCTTAGAGAGCGAGACTCTCGACTTTCGGTGCAGATAGAACGTATCCGACTTTTTGGCACTTACTCGCTACTTCCCAAACATATCCGGAATGAAGTAACGAATAGTGATGAAGTATGCGAACGAAGAAGACTTGAAAAAATTAATGGCATACTTGATACGTGGGTTACCTTGATGGTGTTTGATGTTTGATGTGGGGTGAAGCTTGCCACGATGGCGGGCCCCGCAGTAGCTCTCACAAGTAACAGCGGCATTCCCCCACCGATACGGCGCGGGTATTGGAGCCGCGTTTAGTTGAACGCCAAAGAGGCAAGCAAATAAGCTGAGCGAACCTTGACCCTTTTCCCATCCAACATATAGCCTTGACCTCTTGGCGCATTACTGTCACCTCCTTTCTTTTCTATCGAATTGCGCATCTACTCTCATATTGTCTTTCCTTCTGGCCCTAGACCGCAATGGCCCCATCAGCTCCGACAGTAGTGAGTTTCTGCCCCGCCATCAATGCGATGACGTCGCATTTCGATACTTGCGCCATGATGAATGTCTACTGACTCGCCCCCCTCTCGGCAGACGAAGCTCAAGGTGCAGCTGAAGCTTGCCATTGCGCGCCTGCGCATGGTGCAGCAGCGTGACGAGCAGCTTGGCAAGACTCATCGCCGGGCCATGGCCCAGCTCCTCGAAGCCGGCAAGATCGACTCGGCCACGATCCGCGTGGAGAACATCATCCGCTCCGACATCACCAGCGAGCTGCACGAGATCCTGGAGCTGTACTGCGAGCTTCTGCTGGCGAGGGCTGGGCTCATGGATGGCCCCGGGCCGTGCGACCCGGGGCTGGAGGAGGCCGTGCGCAGCATCATCTACGCGGCCCCCAAGACGGAGATCAAGGAGCTCGGGGTGGTGAGGTCGTTGCTGGCCGAGAGATATGGGAAGGAGTTTGTGCTGGATAGCATGGATAACAAGGACGGGTTGGTCAACGACAAGGTCGTCAAGAAGCTGAGTGTCGAGCCGCCGAGGAAGCAGCTTGTTCAGGGTTATCTAGAGGAGATTGCCAAGGCGTATGGGGTGGACTGGCCGAAAAGAGCACCCGGAGAGGTGGCGGCCGCGCCCCCAGAGTTTGTCGACTATGGGGAGGAGCAGGAGGGAGATGATATGGAGGAGGGAGGAGATGACGACGGCGAAGATGGTGGATCGAGAGAGGCGCCCATCGCAGTGGAGCAGGGCACCCCGGTGAAGAAGCTCATCAGAGGACCTGCCAGCCCCTTGACGGTCACGCCGCCACGGATGACGACGGACAATATTCATCCCAAAGTGACCCTGGACAAGGTAGAGCTGAAGCCGAACAAGAAGATGGAAGACGCTGCTGCCAACGAGACGGGAGGGAACAAGAAGAACGAGCCAGAGGGATCGATACCTGATCTCGGGGATCTAGAAAGGCGCTTTGCCGCTTTGAAGAAGAGATAGTGGTAGTAGTACCTTGGGGGGTATTTGCTGATTGTTTTGTTTGTGCTTTTGTACCTGAGCCTAGGGCATATAGGACGGCGTTTGCTATATCAGTTGGTTCCTGTTTACTTTGGTGTCTGCCACCACTTTACCTGCCGTTGCCTCGAGTCTTGCGTCTACCTATACTACCTAGGTACATGTTAGTATTTTGTTTACCTTGTATTATATGTGTTGGTCGCTTGGTCGACGGGTGTGCATAATTGCTTGCATAAATATCGGACGACCAAGTGTCTGCCAGCTGCCGGCACACCTTGTTTATTTGGCTACGTACCCGAGGCAGGTGCCCGCGTGCCTTCCTCATGCACGCTGCTTGCACCCGTTCACCGGCGACTTTGTTTATTTTTCCCACGTCCCTCGATACGGTCGCTCCTGCCGCTACCGATCTCAAGGCACTCTCCTGTTTTATATTTGATTGCTGCTCGGAAGCCTCTATCCCTATCCTTTTCCAGATACGTTATTCATCTCTCAAGAAATGAAAAGGACTACCAAGACAACCATGGACCCAACAAACCAGATCCTGAACAACGTACGCAACGTTCTTGGTTGCAATAGTGTTCGCAATTTCGGAGACATTGCTGTCATGCGCCGGGAGACCTTGGAGTCCAAGCTGCGTGTCTGCCGCAACAAGCTCAACAAGTGGTCTTCCGCCTCCATCTATGCCGTATGGCTCACCTCGCAGGTCGTCAACGCTCAGAGCAGCGAGAGGCAGGCCAACGTTGACGCTTTTGCTGCCTTTATGCACCTCGTCAACCTTGAGTGGAGGCCCGTCGAGCTGATCTGGCGTCATGCTCTGGCTCTGGCTCTGGATGGCGCGACCAGTGAAGCTGACTGTATGGCTGTCGAGCTGCGGATGAAGAAAGCTGGCGAGGAGATTCGACTGTCGATGGAGGCCCAGCTGCTTCCCAAGCCGTCTGTGAAGAAGGAGAAGTCAAACTCGAGCCGACCACCTAGCGTCGCCCCGGCCCCGGCTGCGCCCAACTTGAACCAACCTCTTGAGCCCCCAAGAACAAGTGCTCAGGGAAAGGAAAACGCTAATCCGGGTGCTGTTTCTATCCCAGCTAGATCCGATGACATTGCCGCCAAAGAAACTGTCAGGCGGAATCCCATGTGGACTGTTCCCGCCAGCAAGCCGCCTCCCCCCGGCGCTGCGCAGGAGAAGACGAGCTTCGGGTCCAAGCCGTTTTCTACCCCGACGCTGCTCAACAATATGGGAACGCCTAGCGACAAGATATTATATCCTTCCCGACATGCGGATATCCGAGCAACCAATTCTCTGCCTTTGAAGCCAGAGTATGACGCGAATCTGCTTTATCCGGCGCCCAACTCGCTTGACAAGCAGGCAAGTTCACTGCCGCAGAAACCAGCAGACCTGCCGAATAGGTTCGGCGCAGTTGCCCAGCCGAAGCCGACTCCGCAAACCAAAGAGCCGCCTGCAGTCAAGAATCCGAATCTCCACCCCCTGGGAAACGCCAACAGCAATTCGAACACGCCTACCCAAGGCTCATCCAGCCTTCAGCCAAAGGAGAAGGAGAATGCCAACCCTCAAGTCAATGGCGCAACCTCAGGCGGTACCTCTACCCCAAAACCACAGGGAGCAGTCAAGTTTAGCATATGTGGCAGATGCGGCAAGCAAGGTGAGTTGGTCGGCTTTATGAGGCCGGGAATCGTACTAAAGACACAGGTCATGAATATGGCAGCTGCCCAACGAGCGATGATCCAATCTGGGACCCGAGGCCTCCCCCAAGTTACAAGTGTCGTCGCTGTGGCGTTTACGGACACCATTATACGGGTGGTTGCCGAGTTAATGAGGAGGGAGATGCTGGCAAAGACATGGGCGCATCGCAGGCTCTTGTCCCCCTGGAGAAGAATACTCGAGAAAATGAGAAGAACACAACATCGGGAGTTACTATTCATGAAATCGAGGCTCGCGTCGACAAGCTTTCTGCCGAGATTCAGTACTTGGGCACGCGCCAGCGAGAACTAACACAGGGCGCAAAGGCGGAGCGTGGTCCACTCAACAAGGTGACAATCAAGACGGAAAACGGTGTCATCCAATCTGAAGTCCCCTGGGCTGGATATAGCCAAAAGTCGGCAGATGAAGCCCAGTTGCTGGTAAGATGTGTTTGTGAGATTGTGGATGTTTTGAGTCTAACACAGCACAGGGAGAGGGTACCTTTGCCCCTGGAGAGACACGGGGTCAGCACATTGCGAATCTAGACGCGAATAGTTTCTTACTTGAACTAGGGGGCGAGATCCGACCCAGCAGCATCGACGCATCCACATGCTACTTCTTTGACACTGGAAGAGATGCATCGTCCAAGCGAAGGAAGATTAGCCACGTTTTGGATGTGATTGAGATTGAATCTGATCAGGGCAATGACGGCGATGACGATGATGTGGTGTTTGTTCGAGCAAGCACTCCAGACAGTGATGTGGTGTTTGTTACCGAGATCCCAAGCTCGCCAGTCACTCCGGAGCGTCACCCCGCCATTCAATTTCGAGTGAGCTCCAAGCCACTTTATCAAGTATCGCCTTACAGCCCCGCTGTGCTCTCTCTCTTTCAAGACCGCAAGAATGTGTGGATCCGACGTGATGCCACTCGTTCGGACGCACTGAGCTTGTGGAACAAGAGAGAGAGAGATGATATTATTACCATTGGTGATGGTGCGCCAGTCGACGTCGAAAACGCCAAGCCAGACAAAGCTGTTGGTGACTCGACTGCTGGAGAGAACGGCAACGAAGTCGCAGCAATGGGGGTAAACCAGGTGGAGGGCAATGGCCCAAAGGCGAAGGAGCCGGACGGTCAGCAATCTGCTGAGCCAACAGCTTCTGGCCAGGCTGCTGACGTGCCTGCAAATGAAGCTCAGGGCAAGGAGAGTAAGCAAGCCAACAATGAGGATGACGATGACGATGTCGATATGGAGGGACTTGAGTCTATGGAGGAAGGGGAGGTTTGTGAGAGCCCCGATGCCAAGGCTGTGCACAATGCCCGTCATGGCTAAAGGCCAACTATCTGGAATTGATGGTAGTGGAGGTGGTCCGCGTTGAGACACGGCAATGATTTGAAGTTAGATTAGTATGCGATTTTGGTTCGACTGGAATAGTCGATATTCATGCCATGTACTATAGCTGTAAACAAGAAAAAGTCCTTTCCCAAACGCCGAGAACGCCTTGCAAACTAGGCCTTGATCCAGCCATGGAAATTACCGAGACAACACATATCCCACATCTACATCTTGCTCGCTGTCGATATACACGTAGCCTGCCAGCGCCAGGGGTTCATGACGGTCATGACGTGCGCTACGCTACTCCAACTTGTCCAAATGTTCTAACCGCGTCAAGACGACCTGCTTGCTCGTCTCCTCGATCTCGCCGGCGAGAAAGACCTCGTCGAGGATGGCGTAGACCTTGTAAAAGTTGAAGACGAGGTCGAGCTCGCACACGTTGCCGAAGAAGGCGTCGAGGACCTCGACGAAGAAGTGTATGGCCTCGAGGTAGGCGAGCTCGTTGTCGTTTGTGTCGACGCAGGCGCAGAAGAAGAGCCCCGCGTAGCGTCGGTAGATGACCTTGTTGTTGCGGAACTCGACAAAGTTGGACTGGTACTTTTGGTCGCGGGGGGCGACGAGGCGGTGGACTTCGCCCTTGAGCTTGATCTTTTCGTCGTCGCTGTAGGGGGCGTACCACTTTGCTAGACGGGTTTTGCCCCTGCAGTTGAACGTCAGCTTTGTTAAGGGGAAATCGGGGTTTTTTTTGGGCTTTTGGGTAAGGGAGAGAGGGAACAACTGACTGTCGGTTTTGGATGAGGATAAAGGAAAGCATTGCGGTTTGAGAGAAGGGGGGGTGGTTTGGAAGAAGGGAGATAGTACGGAGAGGGATGGGGGAGGTTGCGGGCGGAGGAGTGGTTTAGGGGACGGATGGCGGCGTTGTTTGATGGGGAATATTTGGTTATAGCGGTCGGCTTTGGTTTGGTTTTTGTCGTTCCCGTCTGTCGCGCGCGGTGGTCCGATTTGCGGGGGTGGATCTAGGTCATTTCATTGGTCTGTCTTTCTGTCTTGTCTGTCTTATTCCTGGGGCTTTGGCTTGGATTGGCTTCACTGCTGCACATTATAAGAGATGTAAGGTTTTTAGATTATTACTTTCCGATAAAACTCAATTCAACTACATTTCTCTACTTGCTTCTTGAGCAACGAAATTTACTTCTTCTTGAGCGACGAGATTGCTAATGTTATGCTGCTGAGGTTGAGGGTCCCAATGGACATGATCTGGGCAAATCTTTTTTTTTTTGTCTGGAGATGTCCGCTTGATGGGCTCCGAGATGTGCCTATGAGTTGTAAGAGGGGGGCTACAGGATGATCTGGGGTTTGTGGTAGGTACTACGTAGATGAGAGAAAGATTCCATTTATGAGTTCAAGGTAGAGGAGAGTTGGATGGGTATATATGTGCAGGCGATTACTCTGTGATGAATCACTTGCTTAATATTGCCAAAGTTGAGATTATCTATAGGGTGGAAAGTTGCATGTAGAGGAGCTGCTAGGTAGGTAGACGTGGACAGAATAATTTCCTACTCCAAATGCAGGCAGATGTACGACTCAATTGGGGCGGCATGATTCTTGGCGCGCCGAGTGGAGGGCATGAAGAAGACTTGCCGTTTCGCAATTGAGCGTTATGATCTCATAGCGCATACATGATTTTAAGCAATGTCAAGCAAGGCAAGTCAGTCCTGGACAAGATAGGTTTGATCGTCTCGAGATCAACTTACCCCCTCTTAGTTACTAATAGTCGTCATGCGTCGCAATAGAAATATCCACGACCTTAAGTTCGTCGCGTCGTGTGCGAATATTTTCACTAGTTTTCCTTAGTTTTTCACTTCATTTCATTTTCATCCCCCCCCCCCCTTTGGCTATTTACCATCCACCTCTCTCAATGCATCCAAACACGACGCCCAGGAAATCACCAGAGATGCTCCCGTCGCCGCCATCATGGGACTCGAGCCAACGTCCAGCTTGAACCCGCTGCAGCGCATCGTCAAGCTCATCTGGGGCGACTGGCAGTCCAATGCCGCGTGGCAGCGCATCGTCAAGAATGTCCTGGCCTTCAGCGTCGCCATGGCCCTCGCCGTCGTGCCGCGCGTGGTGTCCGTCTACGGGCCCAACACGTACCTCATCCCCATGGCCACCGTGTTTGCCTACCCCGGCCAGAGGATGGGCGTGATGCTCGAGTCGGTCATCATGATCTTGTTCGGCTCTGCCGTGGGCATGGCTTGGTCCTTGCTGGGTCTGTACCTGTCCAGCTTGTATATTGGTACGAGCGAGGGCGTGGCGTCCATGTTCAGAGCCCTCTTTCTCCTCGTGATTGTGCTCGCACACGGTTATGTTCGCTCCTCCACGCCGAGGCTGTTTATCGTTGTCTGGTTTCTCCTTGTGCCTTCTGCGGGAGCTCTCATCGGCTCAGCCACGGAAGTGACTGTCCCCCTCATCACGGGCTTCTTCTACCCTCTGCTAACCGGTGTCGCCGTCCTCCTCGTCGTCAATGTGGTCATCTTCCCCGAGTTTACTACCAGCTATCTCGGTCAGACAACCATCGGTACTGTCACCGAGGCCATGGACATCATGTCGAGCGCATCCTTCTGGTTCATGACGCCAGGCGGCGACTCTGCCGAAGCGAGAGAGCACTCCAAGTCAAAGAAGGTGGGCGGGAAAGCCAACGAGAAGAGATGGCTGGCAGCTTTCCTGGATGGCTTCCCCAGTCCCTTCAAGTCATCTAAAAAGGGTGAAAAGACGCCGCCCAACTTGATCACCTTGGCTGGCCTCGCTGAGCACAAGACGAATCTACGAGCCAAGTTAACACAGTGTACAAGGGCTCAGAACGAGGTCAATTTTGAATTCTCCATCTCGCCTCTGCCGCCTACCATCTTAAAACCTGTCAGTAAGCACTACATGTCCAGTCTCGTGCAGAACATTGTGACCCTTATTGGCGCCTGCGAGAACAAGTATGTCATCTTGAAAGAAGCCGAAATCGATGAGCATGTCGAAGACGACGACTTAACTTTGGCCAGGGTGGCGGCTCAGAACGTGCCGCATGACGAAGCTGCGAGGGTGCTGGAGAAAGTGGTTGAGGAAGATGAGGATTTCAGCAAGCGCATCGACGAGGTCAAACCCGTGAGGGAGATGGAGGCCGGCAGCGCAGAGTTCCTCGAGTATCTCCTCTCGCGTCTGCAAATCCCGGTATCTGCGTTCGAAAACTCTGTAAAGGAGGCTTCCGTGCTTGTTATTTCTTGTCTGGCTTATTGTTTTGACGTACCGCGCCTACCGGGTGGCGCACCGACGCCCAGGGGCATTACTCTCGCCGAGATTGACCTCCGCATTGATATTTTCACCGAGGCCCTCGCGCAGTATGACAAGGAGACTTCGGAGGAGCTGAGGCGGGCTGCAGAAGATGACGACGGAGAGACCCATGACCTTATGCCACGGATGGAAATGTTCCTCGTCTCTTCTTTCCTGCTCGGTTTTCGCCAGGCTGCCATCCACATGCTTGCCATGCTTCGCCACTCTAGGAGCTTGGTCGAGGAGCGCCGGGCGCGCAATGACAGGTTCACTCTTTGGGCGCCCCACGTGGCAGACTTTAGAACTTGGCTTCGCACCGGTGGCGAGTTTGAGGATGGCGCCGTCTTGCCAGAGGCTGCTCGGAAGGATGTCCGGACTGGCGAAACCGCCGGTGATGAGTCCAATCCGGGATTAGAGAATGCGGAGAGCTCATCCAGCGATGAGCCTCTGAAAGAGCGCAGAGATGAGAAAAAGGCAATGAGCAATGGAAAGCCGAAATCAAAACAACAACAGCCCATCAAGAAACCAAAGATCAAGAAGCCATCTGAAAATAACTGGTTCAGTAGGCTCCGCGGCAAGGCAGCAGATGGGCTAGAGTTTCTGCAGCACTCCGAGGACGTCATGTACGCCTTAAAGCTCGCCGTGGCCGTCTTTGCCGTGTCCTGGCCCTCGTTTGTGACTTCGTGGCGAGCCTGGTACGGTGAAGTACGAGGGTCCTGGGCGCCCATGCAGTTGATCCTTGTGTTTGAGGTCTCCATCGGAACCTCGTTTTTCATCTTCTTCCTGCGGCTGTTTGGTGTCATATACGGCTGTGTGCTTGGCTTCGCCGCGTTTGAGATTGCCCAGGGGGACCGTGCAGGCATTGTCATCCTCGTCATGGTTATGTCCATCCCAGCCGTCTATGCGCAGCAGTGTACAAAGTATGTCAAGGCTGGTGCCATGGCTTTGAATTCCATGTCTGTGGTGGCGTTGGGTATGTTATTCCCCGAGGTATCTCTCTACGTCCTCATGTATACTGACTTGATGTCTAGCTGCCATGAACCGAAGCGGAACAGCTTACGAGAACTTTTACAAGCGGCTTGTGGCATTTCTCGTAGGAAGTGTAGTTGCTATATTAGTGGAAGTCTTCATCCTTCCTGTAAGAGCACGCGATCGTCTCGTAGAGTCTCTTTCGGCCTCTGTCCGTCAAATCCAGAACATGCAAGCTGCCATCGCCGTCGGCACCGACAGCCCAGAGAAGCCAAATTTTCGCTCCCACCGCCTCCACCACCGCTTCACGCACGCGAGGGATAAGGCTCAGAGGGCCCTCTGCGCCGCCGAGACGTTTCTCCCCTTTTGCTCCAACGAGCCGCGGCTCAAAGGGAGCTTTAAGCCATTGGAGCCCATCTACAAGGAGATTGTCTACGTCCTACATCAAATCATTGATAGAATGGACAACGTTGTCGATCTGAGGAAGGCGTACGGGTCGTCTATACTCGAGGATCTGAATCCGCACGTATATGCGTACCGACGGAACGTGGCGGCGAGCAACATGATCATCTTATTCTCCGTCAACGAGGCGTTGACTACGTGGCTGCCTCTGCCTCAGTTCATCCCGTCCAGCCGTCTGGCACAGCTTCGCCTTATCAATCGCGTGCGAGAACTTGTTGCCCTGCAGAGTGCCGGCCACGTCAAGATCGGTCGGCAGGAGAAGCTCGACAGCGCAAGAGGCCGGCTGGATCACAACAGCACGGCCAAGGTCGTGACTGACCACAGGTTTCTTTCGTGGAACGCCAACGCCGCGGGCCACATGGAGATTATCGAGTACCTCGAGGAGCTGGTCGAGCTCACGAAGCTGCTCGTCGGCGTCAACGCCTTCAGGAGCGGCCTGCTCGAGAGGCCAAACTATAAGCAGTACGTCGAGCAGACGAAGCGCAACGTAGCAGATTTCGGGGGGCTCCGTGTCGCGCAGAGCGCCCGCTCCGGGACGGCTCCTGGCGAGGCGGAAGCTCAGTTCAGGAGAGCCGCCGGTGTGGCTTCCGCGGCGCACAAGTGGCGCCAGATGGCCAAGAAGAAGAGCAGGGACGAGGAGCTCGAGCAAGTCAGCTCGACGTTGACGTGGAACGGAGGTGATGGGGAGGGGAGGTTGGACGATGATGTGCCCATGAGTTTGCAAAGAGTCGGGTCGAGGTTGGGCAGAGGGGGGACGGTAAGGAGGAGGACGAAGAAGATGGATGGCCTGGAACGAGCTGCGAGCACTCAATAATAAATGAATGAGAATACATGCAAGGAAATGTATTGGCATGGAAAGTTTGGAAAGTATTATGCATGGGAATCTCGGCAGGAAATCATATGGATTTCTGCACTTTTATTATCTCGATCCAGAAAGAGACTTATTCAAAACCATCCTCTCTCAATAACCAACCACCCTACTCAGCGCCATAAACACCATTTACTAATCCGCAAAACACACATACAACAACATCTTGTCCCCCCCTCAAATAATATTAAGAGCCGTGTGCTGCGCCATCCTGGTGCCGTTGAGCATAGCCCTCGACTTCTTGGGCCGCTGCTGGAACCTCCGAAAAGCCTCCTGAACATGCCTCGGTTCAATGGGACTCTTGCCCTCGCTAGGCGTGTCAAACAGGCCCCTCTCGAGCTTCCTCTTCTTGGATCCGTCGGGGTTCTCCCCCGCTGCCACTCCTCCGCCTTTGCTCTCGTTTTCTGCCGCGGCGGCACCGCTCTGGGCCCGGGCAATGTCCTCCTGCTCCTTGACGCGGAGCGCAACCTCGGTGAGCGTCTGCACCATCTCAAAGGTGAGAAAACCGAGAATGTCGACGATGTCGTCCGACGGCTTGCTGTCAGTGACGGTGCCGAATCCAGCCCACTCGCGGAACCGCTTCCCCTTGCGGTAGGTGAAGGACGCCTGTCTGTACTCTGACCAGGTGACGTACTCCTCTTTCGTCATGGCCTTTGTGCGCTCGTCGGCTCGTCGCAGCCTCTGCAGAGTGATGAAGTTCATCTCCTCCTCCTCCTCGTCGTCCTCGTCCTCCCTCTCGGGAACCTCGACCGAGTAAAACGAAGCCGGCTCCCAGGGCAGTCCCACTTTGGCCTTCTTGTTCTTCTTGGTCGTGTCGTCGACGGGCCCTCCCCCCACGGCAACGGCGGTCGGGTCGTCGCCGGCAGCCAGGTCGGCGTCGGCCTTGTCGTCAGAGTCCTTGACGTTCTTGCGGACGTCCTTCCAGGAGAGGAACGTGCGGAGGCGGGAGACTTTTGCCTGGTCGTGGCGGATCTGGAAGATGAGGTCGTTGATTGCTATGGATTTGGAGCCGCGGCGGGACGCGAGTTCTGTGCACGTCCGTAGCTGTTACATTTGTGTATATGTACATGTATAAGTAACGGGTTTTGTTTTTTCTTCTTTTCCTATGCCAGGCCGAAATGTCTGTTAAATGGGGGAGAAAAAGGGTTGTTCTTACTAGTTCTATTACTTGTTGACGGACAATATCTTCGATTATGCTCGTGGTTTCGACAGGTGGCTCGGCAGTCTCGCCGGAAACATACATCATCTGTCGGATTGTGTCTGTTAGCACATGCCTGTTTGCAGCTCCTCTAGATGGCCTCATGATGAAGGAATCCATCTAGTAACTTCATTCTGATCCGAGGCGCGCGGCGGGTGACAGAGGGCTGGTTTGGCGAGGTTGCTGAACTTCTCTTAATGAGATGACATGTGCACAGATCTGAACAAGTTTTGTTTATCCATGATGAAGTGAGTTTGACCTGACCAGCGGCTCACGGAAAACAAAACAAACCGTCCCAGTGAAAAGACGGTTTGGAAGCCAATGAATGTTTGCCTGCATGCTTGCCTGAATGTTTGCCATTGCCCGCAACTGGTTCTGCAGAGTCATCTTTGCCCAGAAAGGCCTTGCCAAAAGCCCCGGCTGGTCCATCATACTTTGATCCTTCCAAGTCGACGATTGGACCCCTTTCTTGAGGAAGCATGATAGGGTTGTAAAGTGTGTTTTTGGTTTTTGGTTTTTTTTTACCTACCTGAGAAATCTCCTGTCGATATTTATACGATTTATCTTTATCCGCCATCTTTGCGATTCGTTGGCCTGCCTAGGCAGATGTTGATTCCAAAAAGCCGAACCAGCAATGAATCAATGACAAACAATCACCACTTCCTCCGGAAACGGAGTGATGATGTTTTTCCCCTCCAAAAATAGGATGTTTTTCCAAAATATCGTTTCTTTTTTCAGCCGAGATAAAAAGTTTCGCGATTGAGTGAGAAGGAAACCCTAGGCCAAGAAAGTCGTAAAGTTTGTTGTCGCGTAAAGGTGATTAATCCGGCGCAAGGGAGGAGGGGGTTTGGCTACTGTTGCTAATTGGGATGAAGGTATGAGGTTTGTCGCTGGGCGAATTAGTAAAAAACAATCGTGTTGTGTATAAATTCAAGCAGTGAGTCGTCGTTCCAAAAAAAGCTAACAAGAAAATATGAGACAAGAGGTTGAGTAATTCAATTGGTCGTGAGATGAAGCGTCGTTTGTTGTCAAGATAGAAAGTCAGTGAGAGTGAAATGTTTTGGGGGGGTTGTCAAACTCTCATTTGTGATGGCGGGCGATTTGAATGAGTTCACGTGACGCGACTTGCACTACCAACAAGGTAACTGAGACCGTTGGCTTTACGACCAGATTAGGCAATACCAACACTTATTCAAGAACAAATAGACACAAATGCCATAATTTGAAGACGATTCAGGCTCATTTCATTGTGGTATCATCATCATCATTATCAGGTTGTAAATCGTAAACGCAAAGAAAGGACAATTCAATCGATTCAATCGCCACCTTGACCTCCATTGACAGCATCCCAAGCCCCAAATCCTTCACCCTTGGATCCCCAGACGACTAGGTAATGATCCGCCAACAGCTGCCACTCCTCCACCTCGTCTAGACCTTCGAGGCCATCGACGCGCTCCTTTTCCTCGGGCGTAACCCACGTGTTCCAAATTTGCTCAATCGTCGCGTGCCGCACCTGGTCGAACCCGGCCTGGCTCAGCCGTTGCTTCTGGTCCTCGCCGCTGCGGTAGATGCCCAGCGTGGGCATCCTGATGTTCCTGGCCGCCAGGTTCGACACCATGATTTTCCCGAAAGCGTCGTCGGGTTTGGTGGGCTCGTAAATCACCGTGGCCACGTTTGGCATCTTTGACGTAAAGTACTCGAGCGCCCTGCTCGACTCGCGCCCGGAAAGATAGCAGAGGCAGCACTCCGAGAGGACCAGCGTCGGCACGTCCGGCCTCAGTCCCGGGAGCACGATTGGCTCATCTTCCTTTTCCTCTGAAAACTTCCGGAGGTCGAGGCCGTGGCAGTAGTACTCCCCCCCGGACACGGGCCGGCCGGTCCACGAGCTCCCTCGTTCCTCTCTGGTCGCGCCTTGAATGACGCCCGACAGTATCGGCGAGTTTTGCACCGTGCGCAGCTTCTTTTCTGATACGACGCCAAAGTCTATCTCGTGGTAGATGAGCCCCTGCCTGCTGGTAGGCTGGTTGAAGATGCGGAATGGCCTGGTGTCTGTCCCTGCGCCCAGCGAGACTATTTGCCTCGGCGATGACTGTGATTCAAGGCCACCTTCAGATAAGAAGGCCTCGACCAAGGTGTCAAGACCTCTGGTACGCGTATATGTCCCTTTTGCGCATGGTCAGCAGCTCCAGTTCAACGACTGATTAGAAAAACTCACCTCGATTGATAATGGGCAGCCGTCTCGCGGGCGGACCATCTACGCTTTGCACAAAGAACTGAGCATACGGATCATCCAGGTAGCCCACGTCGACGGCGCTCAACCTCGAAACGGCGGCATCCGTGTCTGTCCCTTGGATGGTGGCATCGTGAGCAGCCCCGGGGGCCGATGACGAGCCACCACCCCGTCCCTGGCCTCTGCCAAAACCACCTCGAGCGCTGCCGCCCCTTCCGCGGAGGGACAGCAGGTTCGGTATAGAAGGTGCAGACATTTAATTTGTCTTTTCTGGGGGATTACAAGACTGGTGATATGGGATTCTTTGCTTGGATGCGCGCGAACGCGTTGGCGTCTTTGGTGGGTGGTGGGTGGTGGGTTGGAGTGACGTCGCGCTAGACGACCACCAGAAGCAGCAGCAGCAGCAGTAGCACCAGCGGGGGGCGGGGCAAAATCGGTGGTGCCTATTTTTAGTGGAAAACCATCCGTTATCCTAGGCCATGTGTGAACGTGAAAAAGGAAGTATTTACGGAGTATTTACTACGTTATGGTGCATTTTGTCATAGTAGCAGTAGCCTTTGACTTGCCAGTCGAGGAACAGACTCGACATGTGTCTCATTTTTAGGTTATACGCTGACAGATAAACAACCCAAGAAAACCATTAGGGTCAGAAATGACATAACGAAAAAAAAAAAAAAAGAAAAAAAAGACCGTGAACTAACAACATGATACAACCCTCGGCTCACACGGATGAGGACTCAAACGTCGTGTATGTACGTCTTGGCCTGGGCCTCCCATATCGGCCGGCGATTACCGCATCGAGAGGGCCACAGAAGGTCGACTCCTCAGCCTTAGGGAGCTTAGGGAGGGGCTGTGCCTGTAACAGTCCCCTACTTGTAAACCCTGGGGGGCACAGCTGCCCCAGCAGCCAGTAAAAATGTCGCTCAGCAGCGGGGGGTCCCGCACTGTTGCCTTCCAGATCCCCTTGCTCCTCCTTTGCCGCCTTCCACTCATGGCTTATTAAAACACCCGTCCGCTGCCTCACCATCTGGTTCGCCTTTGTGCCCACGTACCTCTCTCTCTCTCTCTCTCTCCTTCTTTACTGCCACTTTACCCCAAAGGGCCCTTTCTCTCCCTTTTTTTTTTTTTTTCCAACACTGTCTTGCTTTGCATCACTCTGCTGCTAACGAAAGTTGACTTGATATAATATACGTGTCGCCATCATGATCAGCTCGGTTGGCGCCAGCGCGGCCCTCTTCAAGAGAGCGGCCGTCTCGTCTGGCGAATATGAGAGCAAAGAACTACCGTTCTGGGCGTACATCATTTTCCTCGCGGATGTAATCGTCTTCTTACCGGCGGCAATCTACGTAAATCTCACTTCCTTCCATCTGCGATAATTTACGAGATTTGATGATGAAGCTAACTAATTCATTCAGATCCTTTACTCCCTCGCGGTCATGTATCCCGTCTTCGCAATGGTCGAGGACGAGAACCCGCCCGCTTACGAGCCCGTCTCTCTCAACGACGACACGGCATCCTTCTCCGCCGAGGACTCTGAGCGCCAGAACGGCTCTGCTCCGAACGTCATCGGCGACAAGCCCGTCACCTCTTCCATCCGCGCCATCAGCCGCATCGTCCACGCCAACGGCGGCGTCAAGGCCAACTGCCGCGGCATCGTCTGCTTCTTTGTCCAGGCCACCTTGACCTCGTTCTTCAGCAACATCTTCTCAGCATCGCTTGGCAGGTTCTTCACCCCCGTCGCCACCCTGCTCGCCTCGCTCGTCCTCGTCCAGCTCAGCACCGCCTGGGTTCACATCGTCCTGACTCCCCATTCGAGCTCACCCTTCTGGCGCCGCCTCCCCCCCTTCAAGCGCACCTTTGACGCCACGTGGAAGCCTGCCGTCATGCTCTGGCTTTCCATGGAGTTTGTCCGCTGGCTGCCCCAGGTCATGGCCCTGCTCATGGGCGTCTACGTGCCTGGCCTCTGGAGCCTCGGCGAGCCTCAGCTTCCCCCCGAGGATCCCATGGAGCTCGTGTGGAAGATGATGATAATCAATCTTGTCTCCATATGTGCCTCCATTTTCGTCACGCTGCCTCCTCAGATCATCCTCGTTCGTGTGCAAGCCTCACTCCTTCCCGAGGATCAGGACTCTGTCATTCCCTTTGACAGGAGCTTCGAGGGCACCGTGGAGCCTGCTGTCGTCGGCGGCAGGGGCTATGTTAGTGTTAAGAACGCCTGGTCGACCTTTAGCAGAGCTGCATGGCGCCGCGTCCTATTCCTGCTCGCCAAAGTCACCGCCATCTCCCTCGTCTTTTCTCTCGCTCTAGGCTTTATCCTCGGTGCCGAGCTTATGCTTATTAGAAAGGGTGTTTCTTAAGTCACATGATACTCACGAGAACTACTCTATTTATGTTGCAATCGGGAGGATATTTCTTTTTGGACAAATATAGGTTCAACGATTAAGCGTTGAACAATACCACATTATCTCGCAGAATCGCCGGTACAAATGATAAATAGTGACCTTTTCCAGCAACGCCATACCTTGGTCTTCATAGAACAACGGAATTTGGGTAAAGGAAGAAAGCAAAAAAGATGAATAGAAAGCCTCAGGAACCCTTCTAAAGCACCTAAACTGACAATGAAGTCTGGAGTATATCTAGTGTCAACCATATCATCTTGTTGCATTACCATATTTTTTAGCAAGCACATATGAAGATTCATACAAATAATTGACTTTTTTCCTTGGCTTTGAAATCTCATTCAATTCTTGTCCGTCAAGTCTGGACTCGTTTCATGACCGACAAAACTTAGAAAACATGGTGAAAGGAAAACAAAACGGGACAAGGACTTCAAGCATCATCCTCGAGCCCTTTATCCGCCCAGAGACACTCTCGAGTGTTGATTTCTTCTCTATACCCACGTTCTTCAAACAAAACTCGCGATCCAACCGTGAAACAGATGTTCTCTACCACTGGTGAGATATATAGTAAGAGAGGGGGAAGAGGGTATCTCGACGCCCGCCAAAGCAAACATGATGCCCAGGTATCATATGGTATGGTCTAGTTAAGTAGTTTCTTCGTCATCTCCCTCCCCGTCTTTATCTTATTCTTCTTTTTTTCTTCCCTTCCCTCTTCGTCTTCCCCCCCGCTAATGCGGCTGCTGCTGCTTCATCACAGCATCCACAGGGCATGCAGGGCAAATATGGCCCTCCGCTCTTTAGACCTATGACTTGTTGAAGAACCAGCTGGAGCGCTTGCTGGTCGGTTGCTCGTTCTGGATGCCCGAGATGCTGGGAATGGTGGGCTGGTCGCCGCCGCCGCCGCGGAGGGGTTTGGCGATGCGGCTCCCGGCGCCGGCAAAGTTGAAGCCGCCGTTGCCCTGATTGAGGCCGCGAGTACTCCCTGCCTTGGCGCTCTCGAGGCGTTCCTTGACTGCGGCGAGTTGTACTTCGAATCTATGAAGTGGTCAGACATGGTTGTCATCTTACGCACGGGGATTGACATACTTGTGATTCGCAGCAGCCATCTTCTCTTGGCTATCCTGCAACAGGCTCTCCAAGCTCTGAATACGCTCGTTACGAGCAATTAGTTTCCGCTCGGCAATGGCTACCTCCTTCTTGAGGGCCGAGTTCTGCTCGACGAGTTGGCGCTGCACCTGCGTGAGTTGCTCGAGGTTCCTTTCCAAAAAGGCCATCTTCTTCTGCTGGGCGCGGTTGTTGGACGATCGCAGAACGTTGTTGTACTGCTCGCGGGTCTCGTCGAGGGAGATTTCCAGCTCTACGACGCGCTCGCAGCGGTTCTGTAGGTCGCGCATAAGGCTCTTCTTCATCACGTCGAATTCGGCAATCTGCTGCTGGATCGTCTTGCCATTGGCCATGGATGAGGTGGTGGTGCCGGACTTGACGCGCTGCTGGAGGTCGTCAATCAGCGTCTTCATGCGACTGTTCTCAGCGGCCTTTTGCGAGATATCGGCCTTGAGCTCATCGACGAGCTGAGTTTGCGTGTTCTGGCGGCTGGAGTAGACTTGCTCGAGCCTAGCCTTGACTTCCTCTACGTCACCCTCGCCAAGATTGCGGGTAAGTGCCTCCTCGTACTCCTTCTGCAGAGTCTCCAGCTTCTCCTCCAACTCTTGCCTCCTGCGAGCGTCCATGTCGCTTGATGATGCGCTATACATCGATAGCTCAGCTTGCCTAACGATACCCTGTGTCTCAACCATCTTTTCCTTGAGTGTCTTGAACTCATCGGGTGCAATGTTGTCACCGACCGACGCTTGCTCGAACAGAGCATCAAGCTTAGCAATCGCTTCTCCGATTGACCGCTCATTTTCACTGAAGACATCGCCTCCCAGATCGAACCCAGCCATCATTGCAGCCATCTTCTCTGCCTTCTTCTTCTCCTTCTCATCGAGGGCTGCCCCTGACTCCTTGGCGGTCATCTTGGCGTCCAGGAGTTGTTGCTTTACGTCATCCAGCTCAGAAGTGAGCTCCGAGTTGGCCTCCTTCAGCGCATCCATGGTGATCTGGGCCTCTTTCCCTTCGAAGCTCAACCGCTCGAGCTGCATCTTGAACTCGTTGACCTCGCTTGTCAATTTCTCGTTCTCCTTGCCCATCTTGCTATCATGGTCCTTCAAGAAAGCCAGCTCCTCCTTGGTCTCACGGAGCTGCTTCTCGGCAGCAGCAGCCTGAGACTCCCTCTCGGCAAGCTGATCTTGCAACTCGTTTTCTCTCCTCAAGAACTCCTCGCGCTCATCCTTATCCATTGGTAGACTCGGAGTACCCGAGCGCTCTGAGATGGCGGGTGTCTCTGATCGGCTCTCTGTTACTAATCTTGACGGTGTTGATGGTCTGGGGGACTGCGCAGCTGCTGGCTTCGTTGACGCAGCAGTTTCGATAGAGAATGCAGGTACCCATCGCTCCTTTGGAACAGCCTCTCCGCCTCGCCACAGCGCGACTTCACCTTCAAGAGTAGCAATATAGTTCTCAAAGCTAGTCGCCTGGGCTTGGGCTTTCTTGAGGAGGGCCTTGAGCTCTGCAGGGCTAAGCTCGGCGTTGACCTTGGCCTTGTTCTTGATACTCTTGGCTCTCATACCGAAACGCAAAGTGCTCAGAGTTTCGGCATCGTTGTAACTACTAGGGGAGCAGTTAATGATGAGAGTCGTCCGACTGTTACCACCAAGAGACTCTTGTAAGATACGCGTCAACTTGGAATCACGATAAGGAACGTGAGAAGATTTTCCGTCAGTCAGCGCATTGATGACCATACCAAGAGCACTCAAACTCTTGTTGATCTTCTTGGCCTCCTCAAGCGTCTGTCCACTCGCGCCGGTCTTGCCAACCTTTTCACTACCAGCCAAATCAACCAAGAACAACTGGCCACTCTTGGCCGATCCAGTCTCGACGTTTTTCTGGGTGACGGTGATGACAAAGATGGAGTGGGATCGGGAAGATTCCTGGTTCATGTTGGTCGCGGCGACAGCACGAGCAGCTCCTCCCCTCCGCATAACTTCGTAGACTTCCTGCACGCTCGATACATAGATCTCCAGCAGACCCTTAACGTAGACACCACGGTTCTTCTCTTCGTGTACGGGTAGGTTGTCGTTCTGCGGCTGCAGTAAATCGCGAATTTTCTCCATGTAGATTTCCATGTAGCTGACACGGACGGTATACTCAATAGTACCGGGGCTCGACATGATGCTGGCAAAGATCTGCTCCACGATACGGGGGATCACACCCCTCCCTTCGTCATCGTCGATATTCGTACCCATCATGGTATAAGATTTACCCGCGCCGGTCTGACCATAGGCGAAGACAGTTCCGTTGTAGCCATTGAGAATATCGTCAACGGTGGGTCGGACGGAGTAGTCGAAGATGTCCTGCTGTTTACAACCCATATCAAACACCCGGTCAAAAGTGAAGTCGCCTCGATTCTCCCCAGACTAGAAAGCATTCTTCTCGTTAGCCAGACGAACCATGACCCCCGTAGGAAAGGGAACTGTGCCGGCGCATACGTTGATACTGCATGTTTCCTCCGAGCCAAAGGCCACAATGGGCTTACCGCCAGACTCCAACTCAACCCGGTTCTGGGGCCTGAACCGGGCCACAACCTTGATGCTGTTGGCAGACATGATGCTGTTGAATTTATCACGCTGTCTTCCGAGCCGGCCGTATTATCATGGGGGGGTTTGTTCTTTGCGGGAGCCGAGAGGGTCAAGCCCGAAGTTCAGGGGTTCCGATTCGTAGGCGGCCCGCAGTAGCGGTCACTCCTCGAAGACGAGTCGGAGTAGTAGTAGTGGTGGTGGTGGTAATAGTAGTTTGTCTTTCCCCAACCCAAGGAAAACAACACAAGACTTGGGACGCCGAACGAAGGACCAGGCGCAGGTAGAACGACGGGGTCTACTTCGCCTTGAATAGTCGGACGAAAGGGGGGAAGCGAGCAATCAGTCCAACTAAGCGGGGTTGCAAAGCAGGGACGTCCAGCGTGGTTTATGATTTATTTTATTATGAAGGAGGTGGGAGCGTTGACCGACACGCCGCGCTAGGTGGAATTTGGGCTCTTGAGAGCGGGACGGAGTGGTTTCTGGTCGCTGGCCGCCCGCTGGCAGTTTTCGGGGTTTGGTTGAAAGGACCCCACCTGCCCTGTTAGAGCATGAAATGAAATGCGGCTGTGATGGTTATGACTCCCTAGGGTAGTGCTGGTGTCTTTTTTCGTCGTCGCTGAGTTCGAGGGAAGACATGTCAAGAAAATCGAGCATCTTTCAGCTTCTTGCATTCATCGACAATCATTCAGAAGCCATCGTGAATCTGAAAGGCGTCTGTTCAAGGTTGAAACATGGTCACACCTATTACGGAGTATTGCGCGCGAGTAGCCGCTAGGTGGCGTTTCAACCCCCGGAGAGCCGAATACTTAAGTTCATGACTAGGGGCCTAGCAAATTAAAGTACCGTTCTTGACCTTTCTTAACATTGAGTCAGGCCTACTATTACGTCGGGTGACACAATGTTGTCATCGAGGCCAAAAAAAAGTGTTTCGCTCACTTATGCGATTTGTATGCATATCTAATGAGGGGGCTAAATAACAGTGCATGCATCACGCCAGCTGCCGTGAGGGGTTGGACGTGGGCCACTCGACGCCTAATTTACACCAGACATGCTTGGCCGTATCTATGTGTGCACCTAGCTCGGTATATTTTGTCCGTGTCTACTATACCAGGTTACCCCAAAGAAAGATGCACAAGATACCCAGCACAAGTGTGAAGCGAAACCCTGTATTGTACTCCGTACACATGATCCAGTAAAGGAATTCCAGTAGCTATGGCTTGGGCAAAAGCAATCTGGGGACTCTCTAAAAAGATATGACGCCCATCGACTCCATCCATGCACACACAAACCGGCTCACAATTAAATGCCTAGGTAATAAAGATAAATAATCCTAATCGCCAAAACGCCGCCGCCTATATAATGCACACACATTGAGCCCAGAAGCCCTAGGCATCCTCCCTGGGTATAACTGAGAAGTGTAACGAACAGCAGGCTAGGAACCATAGATCGTCCAAGCCTTGTCCTCGCTCACAGCTCGAGGAAGCGTACACGCATACTCTTGCCAACTTCTCGTGCCGCCCTCCTTGGTACTAATCCTCCCAGCTCTTTTCAACCGTTTCACGCACCCGCTTGGTGTATTCCTTGCGGTTGTCCTTATAGAGATTCGAGGCTTCGACATTGGCAGGGGATCCGGTGTTTGGGTCATTAAGCAAACTATTCACAAGTGGTGTTAGTTTGCTGTGAACCTTTCCAGGGGCTCTCCTCCAACAGTCCCAAGACTCACCTCTGGATACTTGTAAGAACGGCTGCGACGTCGTATGTTGGTGACCATCTGTTCTGGAGAATGTCCAAGCATAATTCGCCAGTAGCGTATACGTTGGGGTGGAACATTTGGCTGATGAACTTGACTTGGGGCGGCTTATTAGGATACTGCTCCTCAAACTGCATCACCAGCCGAAAGGTTCCATCCTCGAAAGGCGTATCGGCTGGGCCGATGATGACCGCGTTCCTGTGTAGACGGCTTTGTTAGCAGCCGCGTTGCTTTCGTTGGCCAGATGCTGGCAGAGCTGTCCCGGGGAAGGGCCGTGATCGGTCGTACCATGTCATGACGTTGTCGGGAACGGGGGAGGCAGACACACCGGCCGGCGGATCGGTCTGCATGCGCTGGGCAAGAGGGTTAGCTGTTGGTTATAGCCGCGGTGCCTATGCAGTCGATGGGGGCGTACCTTGAAGTCGCGCATCAAACGGCGTCGGGCTGCGGTAGACATGACGGCCGGATCCGACGCAGATGGGCTATATCCAAGAGGAGGGCTGTCGGCGAGGTCTTGGGAATTGTCAAATTGACCTTGCAGAGCGTGGTGTTGAATGGAGATGACCAAGTTCCGGAAGATGCTAAGTGATGTCGCTGACAAAAGTCCGGATCCCGATGCAGGTCGCCTTTGGAGATTCGAGATGGGCCCATTTAAGAAGTCAAGGAAGGTCCCCGCCGGCTGTCCAACAGATTGCCATTGGTAGCCAATCAGCAACGGTACTATTGGTAATAGGCGATTGTTCACGTGACGGTATCGAATAACTCCGTACGAAGTACATATTACTTGGAGTCGCCATATCGCTTTCGCGGTTACATCATGACTCCAAAAAGGTCTCTTTATCGATAGGGGTTCAAAAGGATGGAGGTAGATCGGGAAAATAGCTAGAAAAAGTCTTTTTTGGGTCATGTCCTCACAACTGTTGGCTCATGAAGACAAGGATCAATAGTGACTGCATGCATGTGGAATTTGGGGTTGATAACCGACTGTCCGGGGGAGAGCTAACACTACAGGTACTACTACTAATCGGTAGCGGTAGCGTCTTACTGTTTGCCGGGACATGCAACCATCTCGGTCGACACATAACTGCTCCCCCGCTCTAAGCCGAGGCGGGCCGAGTTTACTTGACCAGCTTTCACCTTGACCAATTCTTCGATTTCCTCCCCTCTTTTATCCTGGACATTTCTCTCTTCTCCTTGTAATTTGATCCTCAGTACAAGGTCCTCAAGAACTTGAAGATACCTTGATAACCGTCATAATGGTTGTTACGCAACTGAGAGCTCCCAGATTTGCTGGGCAACTCGCTCGGCATGTGAAGACGTCCCGCGGCTTCACTACGAGTGCTGCTCTGCGCAAAGAGATTCAGGATGCCTACATTTTGAGCGCTTCAAGAACGCCCACAGCCAAGGTACGCTGGTTCTCTGCAGCGCAACTAGAATAAGCGACTGACCGGTAATTACATAGTTCAATGGGTCCTTCCTATCCGTCTCGGCTCCTAAGCTGGGTGCCGTCGCGATCAAGTCGGCCCTCGAAAAATCAAAGGTTCCCGTCGAGAAGATCACAGATGTCTACATGGGCCACGTTCTCCAAGCCAACGCTGGCCAGGCTCCTGCTCGTCAGGCCGCCATCTTCGCCGGACTGCCCGAGACCACCGAGGCTGTCACCATCAACAAGGTTTGCGCCTCTGGGCTGAAGTCGGTCGTATTCGCCGCGCAAAACATCCAGCTGGGGCAGGCCGAGGCACAGATTGCTGGCGGCATGGAAAATATGTCCCAGGTTCCCTACTATATGCCCCGCGCCAGCAGTCTCCCCGCTTTTGGCCATGTCAAGATGGAGGATGGCCTCATCAAGGATGGCCTCACAGATGTGTACGACCAGTTCCACATGGGAAACTGCTGCGAGAACACTGTCAAGACGCATGGCATCACCAGAGAGCAGCAGGATGAGTACGCCATCCAGTCTTACAAGAATGCGCAGAAGGCCTGGGCTGAGAAGGCCTTTGCCGAGGAGATTGCCCCCGTGGAGGTTAAAAACAAAAAGGGCTCCGTTACCATCGACACTGATGAGGGATACATGGACGTCAAGCTGGAGAAGATTCCCACCCTGAAGCCAGCTTTCGTTCGCGATGGCAGCGGCAGCGTCACGGCGGCCAACTCGTCAACTCTGAATGACGGTGCCAGCGCGCTGGTATTGGGCAACAAGGCGATTGCTCAACAGTATGGCAAGGATTCTCGCGTTCTAGCCAAGATCTGCAGCTATGCGGATGCCGCCACCAAGCCCGTTGACTTCCCCGTTGCTCCCGCCTTGGCTGTTCCCGTTGCTCTTGAGCGCGCGGGCATCACCAAAGACCAGGTTGCCGTCTGGGAATTCAACGAGGCTTTCGCGGGTGTTATTCTTGCCAACTCCAAGATACTGGGTCTCGAGGGCGCCAAGGTCAACCCTCTAGGCGGTGCCATCTCCCTCGGCCACGCTTTGGGCAGCTCAGGATCGCGTATTCTGGTTACGTTGCTGCACCAACTTAAGCCTGGTGAGTATGGTGTCGCTGCTATTTGCAACGGCGGCGGTGCTGCTACTGCGATGGTGGTCCAGCGCGTCGAGTCTGTATGAAGACGCGTCTAGCGTAAAAGCGGTGGATGTTTCTGAATGATATTAGGTTATGATTTACGGAATATTTAGGGTACATAGCGGTCAATATTTTCAGTGAATGAAAGAGAAGAAATTAAAAGAAAAAAGCTATTGTTATTACGATTATTATTGGAGTGAATGGAGATAAAATATCATGATAAAAAAAAGTGGTCAAGGGAAGTCGTCACTGATGTTGTCCGTGCTCTTACCTTCTCATTCGCTCACCTCAGCGACAACCATCAAGTTCAACCTCTCATCCCGCAACCCCCCCACTCATCAATTCCACCCTACAACATTCACTGCGCCGCAAAGGCGCACAATCATCATACCATGTCTTTGGTCCTTCACTTCATCGTACAGATCCGCCAGTACGTGCGTAATCAGGATGGCGACAGCATCGCTTCATGGCTTCAAGTGCGCCCAGACGCGGCGCCCGTGTACCATGAGATGGCGGCCGAGCTGCGCCAGAAGTACCCCGTGACCAAGGGCAACAATGGAGGCAAGGGAGACGATCCGCTTGAGAAGCTCGTCGAGGACAACATGCCGTATGAGGAGGATTTGCCTGAAGGGCAGGTTGCAGTGTGGCCTGGCCTGACGGCATTCATGAAGGACTATTTTGCCTTTTGGAGGGACGTGGACTATGAGAAAATCATGTCGGCACATCAACTGCTCAGTTCGTTGGTCAAGTGAGTTTTGTTTTATACCTGCTAGTGCTTTGAGCACACATGTTCTTTCTGTTTGAGGTTGTTGGAACGGCATGGCTAAATTAAAGGTGAAAAAGCTCCTGCGCAACAGCTTTTGCGCATCCAAGCTCTGGCGGCATGCTTCTCAAGACTAGCATGTCTCTCTCGGAGACGCTCGCCAGGGTCACAATGTCCCTCAGTCGCCGGCCTGGTCTTACTCGAGGTCAGAAGCGCTCGGCCGATGATGACAGCCGCAAATCCATCGCCGAATCATCGGCTGAGATTATCCAAAAGATCTTCACCACGTGTCTGACGGATCGTTCCAGCGGGCGGTATAGCAAGCCAGAGGGCAAGAAGACGGGGGTATACATGTTTGCGAACCTTGTTCTCAAGCTGCTCTTTTCCGTAAGTTATTAATCGTCTTCACTGCTTATCCTCATCAATCCAAATCCAAGCAGGAGAGGAGGGTATGAGATCAAAGAAAAGGTAGCTAATTGAGGACGTAAATAGTGCCGCAGAACGCATCTCGCCAAGATGATTTTTGTCAACATCGAGGCCATCTCACCACCGCTGGCTCTTTACCCAGCTGCTCAACGCGTCACATTCCTCTACTATCTTGGGCGCTTCTACCTCTCCGAGGCGCACTACCTCCGCGCAGCAAACTGCCTACAGGAGGCCTACCTCCAGACGCCCCCGCAGCTCATCTCACATCGCACAAACATCCTCACCTACCTTATCCCCTGCAACATTCTGATCGGCCGCTTCCCATCCGAGGTCCTTCTCAGCAGACCGGAAGCGCAACCTTTGGTGTCAGTTTTTCATCCTCTGTGTCGCTCCATACGCGGCGGCGGTGATTTTGTCCTCTTCCAGAAGACGCTCTCAGATCATGAGGACTGGCTGTTTGACAAGGGACTCCTAGTTCCTCTGACGCATCGTCTCCGGCCCTTGCTCTGGAGGAGTCTGGCCAGAAGGACCTTCCTGCTCACATATGTCCCTCCGCAAGACTCATCCTCCCGCAAGGCCGCAACGCTCGATCTTTCAGACCTTCACACGACGGCAACGTTCTGCCAACGAAAACTAGAGGGCTGGCTACCGCCATCACAGCTTCCCACCCCTCATAACCCTCAAAACGTCAACTCGGTCTACATGCGCGCCCTTCGCAACTCGGTGCTCAACCCCGAGCACACAACCCTTACTCCCCCACCCTCGGTCCCAAAGAAGCTCAGGCCGAACGAAGGCCTGGTATGGGGCAACGCGGAGGTGACGTTTGACGATGTCGAGATGATGGTCGCGACGCTGGTGGAGCAGGGGCTGATGCACGGCTTCGTCGCGCATGGGCAGGGTAGGTTTGCGATTATTGGGGCCAAGGCCAGGGGACCTGTCGCAGCAGGGTGGCCCAGCGTTTGGCAGGCTATAAGAGAAAGAAGAAGCGAGGAGGATTATAATCCTGACGAGGTACCTGGTTGGGTCAGGGAGTAATGTCAATGCAATCATGGGGACACATACCTACAGGAGCTTTCAACGCGGACAAATATAGAGTCATGTAATGCAATCAATGTACGAGATGACAGATTCAGACTGACAAAGATGATTCTCATCCAATTAAGGATTTATTGAACAAGCAATTTTGAAAACTACCTGTCCCTATCAATCAACCCAACCTGAACCCCAGAGAAAATGCTGCAAAGTTGATATCCATCCGTCTATACATGGCATCGTGTAACGAGAATTCCAATCGCCTCCATAATCCGTGATAAAAAATAAAGATGAAAATAATAATGCTTTGGATGGTGGTAGTATACATCCGCCTACCCAAAAGAATGAAGCTGAAACGGCCATCTTTCCCCTTCTCGCGAAAGAGGGGGAACATAAAAAATAAGATAAACGTAAAAAGCAAGTAGGCATCTTAAACAATAAAGGTTTGGGGTTTTTTAGAAATAGAAGTAAGAAAACAAGAAAAGTGCCGCTTTTGATCGGGGCCATGTTCGTGAGAATGTGTGATGATTCGTCATGTCATGTATGTAAAGCTGTTAATTGTGTGTGCGTGTGTGTGTTTCTGTCAGGATTTTACAACTCCCGTAAAAAAGGGGCTTGCATGTCCGTCTTTGCAAAGAACGCCTCGGGAAAAAAGGTGGGGGTATGATGAAAGAAAAAAAATAAAAAAATAGACGCCAGCTCCATGTTCAAACTCACTCGAGTCAAAGAATATGTTGGTGGAAAGTTACTGCAGCAGGCTAGCTGACTGATGCTTTTTTCTAAAAAATTGGGTTGAAAGCTGTGCGTCGCTGCTTAGAAGAAGCAGGCGGCGGCAACAATGGCGACGACGAGGCCAGCGGTGGCAGGACCTTGTCGCCTGCCGGCACCGTTGTCCTCGTCGTCGCTGGCGGAAGCTTGGTCCTCCTCGGCCTCGGTGCTGGATTCAGACTCCGAGGTGGAGGAGGAGTCTTCGTCGTCCTGTGAGGACGTGCTGTTGTTGTTCTTCTCTTGGAAGATGCCGGGCTTGACTGAGGGGCTGGACTTGGTCGACGAGGGCGTGGCGGTGGGAGACGAGGTGGCTGCCGAGGTGGTGGTCTTTAGGGTGGTGGAAGAGGTCGAGGTTGTTGAGGTTGTGGTGGGCTCCTCGGAGGTGGTGCTGGTGGTGCTGGTGGTTGTGGGCTCGGGGGGCTCGCTGGTGGTGGTTGGCTCAGCGGTGGTGGAAGTGGTGGTGGAAGTGGTGGTCACAGCCTCGACCTCAACCTCGTCCTCCTCCTCTTCTTCTTCATCTTCATCTTCATCTCCCTCTTCCTCCTCCTCATCATCAGAGCTGCCGCCGCCAGGAGTAAAGGCGATGACGTGAGCCTCAGAGCCCTTGGCCACGGTCACGACGCAAAAGTCGGAGCCTCCGGCACCGGTACCGCCGAGGAGAGAGTCGACGGCGCCGCCGCTGCCGGGGTCAATCTCGCAGGGGAGGCCGGTGCAGCCGCCGTTGGGGCACTCAATCTTGACGCCAAAGGTGGGGTTGGACTTGACCAGGCTCGAGTCCTCGTAGATGGGGTTCCAGCCCAGCTTGACAAAGGTCTGGCCCTTGCTGTCTGTGTTGGCACCGGCGACGTAGGGGCTCCAGTTGCCGATGGGCTTGGACTCGTCGCCCCAGATGCAACCTTCCTCACCTGTACCAGGAGGGTTCAGGTAAAAGCTTGAAAATAGCAAACATTAGTTTTTGCGCTCTTCAAAAACATACACTTCAGATATACATGTGTGCAAGGGAAACTTACTGAGCAGCCGTCTCGCACCAGTAGGAAGTGTCAGGGACGGCAATGGTAGCAATGGAAGAAACAAGGGTGGGAATCAGCATGGCTTCGTTTCCGGGCAGGACAGTCTGACACTAGGACATGTCCTTGCCAGCCTTGTTGACAGCCTTGACGGTGCCGGCTCCCTCAACGCAGTAAGGCTTATCTTCAAAAGGCTTCGAGATCTCGCCGTTCTTGTCACAGTACAGACCACCATTCTATGACTTCTGGTTAGCCACATCATCTTTCATCTATCCCCTTGAGTCTACACCTACCATTGAAGCTGGATAATCATAAGTCGAGTCGGGGTCCCATTGAGCCATGACCATGCCGGGCTTGCAAGCATAGGGGCAGTACATGTCCGGCTCGCAAGACTGATCAGGGCTCATGGCCCATCCGCCGTTCATCTCATTAGGGGTGACGGCAACCAGATCCGAGTCGTCGGTAGGAAAGGCGCAAGATTTTCCACGCTTCTCAACTGACGAGATGGGCAGAGGAGGCTCATCGAAGAGACGGTGGTGGCGTGATTGGGCGTGCTTCTCATCGAGGAGACGGTGAAGCTGCTGGTGAGAACGCGAGGCTTCGCAGGCGGGTGACCAGAGCAGGACGGCCCAGCCGAGGGCGGCGTAAAGGTTCGCGGTAGATAACCTCATGATTGCCTCGCCGTGATGACGAAAGCTGGCGTAGCGGTCGTTTGAGTCTTCCTTTTCGTATCTCCCCGGATTTATTTCCCAGTGATGTCTGAGAATAGTCAAGCGCTTGTTCGTATGAGAAGGGGATTCTCAGATCGTGTGAGGGCGTCAGCGTCAGTCAAGGGGTGTGACCACTAGGTGAACTAGGTTAGGGGGGGTATGTGAGGGCGCGTAACAGGTCGTGATGTGTTAATGAGTGTCGTATCGTCAACCAACGAAGTAGCGAATCGTAAAATTGGGGGAGGGGGGTTTGAACGAATGTCTGTGGTGATTCAGAGCGCGACCACGGGGCGACAGTTGGGGGGGGGCCAAAGAGAATGAGTGAACAGACCAAGTTGAAAGTGACAAGAACCAGGAGAGAATGGAGAAGATGAGAGGAAGCCTTGAACCCAAGAAGGCCTCTGTGTACGGAGTACGGAGGACTCCATACGGAGCAAAAGGAGAGTGGTGGTCGATTTGGGGGGGGGGACCTTTGCAAGGGTTGGCTGTTGGGTACCCATCCTTGCCATCGCTTCTGGCTCTCTCTAGCTCTCTCTCACAAGCGTAGAAGCCAAGGCCGAAGAAGAAAACAACAAAAACAACGCGAACAACAAGGGTCTCTCATCGTCTGTGCCTTGTGCCTGGTGCCTGACCCGCCAAGAGCGGAGGAGGCTAAGATGAGACCATTGCCCATTCCCCGAGGACCCAGTGAGAGAATGGAGACGACTCTATCGAACTTGATTGGCAGCAGCTCATCGAAACCCCTTGCATAGCGTCTCCATCCCATCACAAGCGTCGCAGCCAATCCCATGTTGGCCTCGGTCCTCGAGGGAAATGAGCTTTTTTGCCCCTCCCATCCTTTTCTCCAGCTGGGCTACTGGGCATGTGGGAGAGAGAGAAAGAACTCCATCAGCGGATCGGGAAGTCCCCGTTGCCTTATCACGCTTATCGCCCTTATTTGCATGCTCGGGACGGTTACAACCCCACAAACGGTGCTGACGGTGCTGATAACGGTTCAGATAACGGGCCTGATAACACACAAGACATTGTCGGCAATTCGACGCGTCGCAAATTGTTGTCGTTTGCATCAATGGCATCCTGGCATGCAGGCCGGATATGCAAGTTGCGGCATGTGCATACCGTTCTACATCGATGACTTGTCAAGGTTATTTCAGCCCTTCTCTCTACTTCTATAAAGGAAATCACTCGTCCTCGAGATTATTTTCGCTGCTTGACCTCGCCTGGAGGTTTCGCTTGCCCGCATCTCTCGTTCCTCCATCCAGTTCCTGCATTCGGCTAGCATGTGTCGTACGATTTGTTCGACCGTATATCCACAATCGCGACTGGCGAGCAACTTCGTCTCATTGTTGTACAAATATCACAACAGGAGGATATCGGTCAATGAATTGCACTTTAGTGAAGTCTTTGCCGATTGCTGCATTGTTGATGCGTCCGAATTGATTCTGAGAGCAAAAGACCTGTAGCCATGCAATGGATGGACGAAATGAACAAGTTGCTTCAAGGAGGATGAACCCCTGCATGTGCACCATGTACGGAGTACATGTACGGAAACCCAGACCCCCTCTGCTATTCGTGGAAACACGGTAAGCGTCCCCTGGAGAGAGAGAGGGGCCGAAAGCCAAAACAACTGCAACCCCCAGGGCTTATACGGATGTAGTAGGTGACTATCAAGAGCATCTCAGATGTTGTGTCCCCTCCAGCTATTGTATGCTGTAAATCCAGCCATCTATCCACCTGCGCAATCAATGCGTGGCCGTCTTAGTAGAGCCTTGCTCTGTCTTTTGCCAACCCGAGGAGAAAAGATCCTTGTTCAAGTTGCATCCAAAATGTTTATGCAATATGTTACATTCGGAGCTTTTGAGGAGAATCAGGAACAGATTTATATGTATAAGCCGCCGTGACCTCTCACTCTGCGTGCCATTTGTCGATCCAATCCCTCCCCCGGTTGTAATCTTCCTCTACGTGTACATCATGTCTGTCAAGTCCATCCTCGGCGCCGCTCTGCTGGTCTCTGGTTCTGCCTCTGCCGGCACCATCCTGACTCGCAACACCAAGTTTGGCTGCGGTGCCCCTGAGCCCACCGAGGAGCACATGGCCATATCGAGGGATTTTAGCATCAAGGAAGCTGCAGCTCGCCAGGCTGGTTTCACGACCAAGTCTGCCTTTAACGTCAATGTCTATCTTCACTCGGTAGCCTCTTCCGAGGATGGACTCCTTACCGTAAGTTTTTCTTCTTCTCCTTTCTCTTCTATCTGATTCCCCCCTGAAAAGCTTCACTAACATGACTGCCAGGACAAAAACTTCCAGGAGCAGCTCGACGTCCTCAACTCAGACTTCTCCCCCGCAGGCATAACCTTCACCCTCGCCGGCGCCACCCGCACCGTAGACGCCAGCTGGGCCGCCGACGCCGACGAGATGTCCATGAAGGCGGAGCTCCGCCAGGGCTCCTACTCGGACCTCAACGTCTACTACGTCGAGGAGCTCGGCGGCAACCTGGGCTACTGCTACCTCCCCACGGGCGACGCCCCCGAGGGCTCCGACGCCTTCTACCGCGACGGGTGCTCCGTGCTCGCCGGCACCGTGCCGGGGGGGTCGGCGGAGGGTTACAACCTAGGCAAGACGACGACGCACGAGGTCGGGCACTGGCTTGGGTTGTATCACACTTTTCAGGGGGGCTGTGATGATGGTGAGGGGGATGGTATTGGGGATACTCCTGCTCAGGATGGGCCTAGTAAAGGGTGTCCTGTTGGGAGGGACTCGTGTCCTGATCAGGAGGGGCTGGATCCTATCCATAACTACATGGATTACTCTAACGAGTAAGTCACACACACACACACATATATATATATGTATATGTATATGTATATGTATATATCCTTTTGTTTGACTAATCGTGCTATTTTGCAGTGAGTGCTACGAAGAGTTCACCGGGAACCAGTACGACCGCATCGGCAGCTTCTGGTCCAAGTACCGTGGTTAGATTATATGTGGTTACACATGGTGCGTCCGGCCTTGTGTACATGTACATGGGGAGATTTATAACCCAGGTTTTTAAAACCTATGGGAGAATGATGGTAAATTGAGCGTGCCTTGCGAGGGTAGGTGCGCAAATGTTGTATATATATGTATATACGTATCCATGGCGGAAACGCCTTGTTCATAACAATCAAGTATATATGAATCTGGAATAAACTCACGACCGGTTTTGTGAAGATGCTCTTATAGCTACTGCCTTTTTCTCTCTCTTTTTTTCGGTCGTTAAACTTTATGTTGAAATATACAATTATATACTCCGTAAGTACGTCAATGTAAGTTCCGCCCCTTTTCACTAACAAACAGCCATAGTGTCCCGGAGCTTCTTGGCCATCCCCCCAACACCTCTAAACAAACCTGCCACAGCCCCCGGGTCCCCGCTGTACCCTTCCCCGGCCCTCCCCTCGGCATCCCTCCAGACGCCGTCGCCGGCGACGAGGCCGAAAGCCCTCGTGTTCTGGTTCCTCTCGATGCCCTCGATCCACTCGCGGCAGACGTCCTCGCTGTCGACCATGACGTTGACCTCCATGCTGTGGGCCCACGACTGCGTGTCCTGGTTCCCGCTTCCCTGGACGGCCACTTGCCCGTCGGCGACGAGCAGCTTGACGTGGCAGGCGCGGGACCTGATCGATTGGTGGATGGGCCGGTCCTGGTCCTTGGCCACGTAGTCGTGGATGCGCAGCAGGTCGCGCTCGGGACCCCCTTTTGGTAAAGAGTCGAGGAGGGAGCGCGCGGCCTGCTCGTTGGTGCCGCCCTGGCCTGGCATCATCTCCCCAGCGTCGTTGTACCCGAAGCACACGTAGTAGGTGACCTCTACGCCTCGGCGCAGCGCGTCGGACAGGGCGGGGACGAGGCCCGAGGCGTTGAGGTCCGGCGTCTGGATCAGGATTTCGCTCTTGGCGTTGCGGATCAGGGACAGCCATGCCTCGTTCTGCGGCACGTTGATGTTGCCACCGTTGGGCGGACCGTACGGCGGGCGGGAGACGAGGGCCATGGGCACCACCGGGTGCGGCGTCGAGGTCGACGTGATGTACGGCCTCATCTCCTCGCCGGTTTGGATGTCGGGCCCCGTGGCCGCGACGGGGTTGCGGGCTGCGTGGTTCAGCTGCCGGTTCGCGGCCTGGAGGCGGGTTTCGCCTGGCTTGGCCGAGTAGCAGGACTGCACCCGCAGCACCTCGTCCTCCAGGGTTAGGTCGTAGTGAGGATCCTCGGGTGTGTGCTCCGGCAGCGGCAGCGGCTTCTTCTTTTCTTGGTCGGCGGCGGCTGTTGCCATGTCATGCTGTTTTGCAGCCGGCGGCACTTGTGATGTAGCAGCAGGAGCAGGAGATGATAATGACAATGATGATACAAGTGACGGGAGAGGTGGACGAAGAGCGTGCTTCCATGCTATGAGTGCCGTGTCATACAAGCTGTCGACGACGGGACCTTCGAGGTGCGTCATCATCTCCAAGTTCTCGTTATCCTCAATGTTGTTGCTCATCAGCGCGGCGACCTTGCGGTCCACGATGCAGAACTTGGCATGCAGCGTGCCCAGCATCATGACGTGCATGCTGACGACCTCGAGATCGATGTTGGGCACCTCCTCGGGCGAGGGCAGCTGCACCGACCTGGAGGCGTAGGTAGACGGCTTGACAACCTGATGGGACTCGAGAGCGTGCGCCACGCCGGCCTGGTCGTACATCATCTTCACCACGACCCTGCGCCTCCTCTCCCCCGCGCGGCGGTCCAGCTCCAGCAGGGCGTTCCTGATGAGCCGCTGGGCCGTCGACGGTGTCCACGTGCACGTCACGAAAAAGACCTCCCTCTCGGCCCTGGCGATGAGGTTAGAGCAGTGCCTGATGACGTCTGCCAGCGGAGCGATGACGGTCAGAGGCACCGTCCCGTGCGTGCCCATCAATGGAGGCGATACCATGCCCGACAACGGGTCGTCGTCCAGGCAGGTAAGCGCATCCGCGAAAGCCTTCAGGAAGAGGGGGCTCGGGGTCGTCGGCCCCCAGCGACCGCACTTCAACGCCGCTTTTACGCTCGCGGTCGAGGCCGACTGGCGGAGGGCACTGTTTGGGTCGCGGAAGAGATGTCGTTGGTGCCGGCCGTAGAGCTGCTTGATCACCTCTTCGGGTGAAATCTGAGGGGTTTTGGCCAGCGCTGAGCTAACCGTCTCCTTCTCTTGACAGAGCTCGACGACGTGATCCGACAGCATTGATTATTATTCTTTTCTTTTTTCCCCTTGTATATTCTTTCAATTTCACATGGTTGAGATAGAGATGACATTCTGGAAATCCCAAAAAGGCGTCATCCTAGCCGATGGTGAACGAACTATATGTTAACTTGTATATTCATGTTCCTGTATGATAAAAGTATGGCTCTGGATTACGCGCGTACATATATAGATTGTGAGAATTGCCAAGTTCAAGTTGAATATTTGACCGAGGCGACGTCATGGTTCTTTTGAGGTCAAGGCAAGAAAAAAACTTTGGAGCTACCGGTGCCGATCCTCCCGGGTTCCCGCGGACGACATTTGAACAGATAGAAGCCAAGCAAGGTATTTGACTGGAGAGACTCTTTTATCATTAATTGAGGGTTTAGTTTGCGCCCTGTTGGACTATTTCGTATCGGTAAACCGCCAAGCATACGCCTTTTGCTCGGTAGTAATCATCCATTGTCGTCGGGATAAGTGTGTAGTAATCTCGCATGCCAAGAGTCATGGGGCTCATTGTGATTATTCTTGCGAACTCACGACCGTACATCGCCAGTGGAAACAGTTCCGACAATCATTGTGCCTATTTGGCTGTTCGCAACCACAGTGACAACAAGTCCAAAACCATTCTGGCTGACCTTCAGATTCACGCAGCTTATGAAGACAGCTTCCACTTGCACCATATGCACTCAGGCTTGTCTCATCTTCGTCCATAGGGCTTGGTGAATGCTCCGCTAAAAGAGATTCTCCTACATCAGAGGACTCCTGGCTCACTGACTTCGTAGCGGTATGGGGTGCGGTCTCATCAATCAAGTCTATCTCCCCCCTTTTCGAGCTCTCACGACTTGATCCAGGTTGCGGCCGCCCTTCTATCCTGGGTAGAAGCTGCTCCGGCTGTTTCTGTTCGTACTGCCCAGAAACTTGCCCATCGGTGTGATCTTCATCGCTTGAGCGCGTCGCATGTGATGTTGACGCCTTCTCATTTTGATTACGCTTCGCATCGGGATTCGAATAACATACTCCCACTCAGGTTTGCCTTCCGATTGTCTTTTATAGTAGCTTTTCACCTGTATCCAATTCTTAGCCTTTGTTCTGTAATGGGTTATCTAGTTATATAGCGACTTAACTCACCATAATAGGTGTCTTGGTCCTCATCTGAGCAGCAATACTCTCCCAGTCAATACCAAATCTTTACAATAAGGACAGAGAACTCTGGCAGCTTTTATAATATTCATAATACCTTCGACTTGTTAAGCCCCTTTAGTAGCTAACCTTAATCTTTCCTCTTATTGTTTTCCTTTACTACCTTCCCGAGTAGGACTACGGCCTGTCGAATGACCAGATTCGCTTGTCGGATATTCAGGCACTTCTCGATGGCGGTCTCCGGGACTTCCCCAGGCCACGTCAAAGTCTCTAGATGTATTTACATCTTGATAGTGGTATTCGGGTATTCCCCAGGTCACGTCAAGGTTGCTAGATGTATTTGCATATAGGGAGTCCCAGAGTCCTTCTAGATCCTCGTGGTCACGTCCGTATACATCTGCAAATGACAACCTGCCGTAAACCTCTTGGGCGTGTTGAACTTGGTATGCTGAATCTTCGTGCAGTGAAAGTTCGTGCACGCAGTCGTGGTCGTGTCCGTATACATTTGGATATGGCATCGTACCGCGAACCTCTTGAGGGTGTTGAGGTTGGGGCTGTTGAACTTCGTCTACTGAAAGTTCATCAACATCTCTAAGATCACGTTCGTTGGAATATAGCGTGTCGTCGTCTTTGTAAGCCCTTGAACTTGGCATACTAGAGAAAACCACTTCAGGGTCTAGAGCTTGGTCTGCTGAAAGTTCATTGACGTCGCGAAGATCGCGTTCGTAGGAATATAACGAGTCATCGTCTCTGTCCTCGCCGTCACCTTCAAAGTCTAGTGCTGGAAGAGCGAATAATGATAACTCTTGTTGATGTCTGCCTACGTGGCGCCGGAAGACTTTTAATGACCTGTTTACTTCGCCACATAGGACACACTTCAAATTCGAGTAGTCATCTAGCGCCCTTGAATGCAGCTTGATTTGAGAGTCAACCTCGCGAGGCGAAAGCTGGCCAGTGTGGACTGAGTTCAAGTGATCTCTGCATTTCATGCTCCATGTGAACTGCTTGCCACAATTCAAAGGGCATCTGTAGGTTATCCAGTGACTCTGTTTCATGTGTGCAATCCATTCGTGCTCTCGTGTGTACTCAGTAGCTGCAGTAACGCAACTCTCTTCGAGACAGAGGTAGGGTCTTAAATCTGCGAACACGTGTTTCCTGTGATCTTGTCAGACTCAGCTAGCTCTCCTCAGATGACATATCAGTGAAGTAACTGGCGGCGATTTCTAAGAATAGTGGGAAAGACATAGTGATTTGCATCTTAGATGACCTTTTACAAATTGAGGACAACGAGAAGCAATGACTCACTTCCAAGCCAAAGTATCTGGTACGCTGATTATCGTGTAACAAAATGGGCACTGAAAAGGTCCATGATTTGCTTCCTGAGGCCGTGAAGGTACACGAACCCTTGATGAATTGGCTTTAGTAGTCTCATAGGAGGTCTGGGACAGATGTCCGTCGTTTGACTCTTGATCATTTGCATATAACCCGAGACCCTCCACGCTTAAGGCATTTTGGGGGAGAGAGGACGCGATAGTGCTCGGGGCACCCTTTTCTGCTTCCTCTTCATCAAGACCTTGAGCCAGCATATCATGTTGCTGTTTGCGATATTTGAAGTATTCCCGTCTTCGAGTAATGGATTTTCCGAGACGCTCTGCGAGCCATGGTTGTATACCCCTGAACTTTGACATCACATGTTCTATGTCCTGCTCCTCAAAGTGCCTTGTCTGTGTGGCAGATGATGCGAAGAAGCGATCATGAGGGGCCGGGTTCTTGATAGTGATGCTGAGCCGAAACAAGCTGTCAACAACCTCTCAACAACCTCTTTAGTATATATCGCAATCTGCTCCACCTCTGTTTGAGGGCCATCTTTATCGTCAGATAGTGCCTCTTCTGCTTCATCTTCTGGCAGCAGGTCCCAGGGAGTTGTTTTCCCTCTCACTATGGAGAGAGCGTCTTCTAAAAGTTGTTGTAGGTCGCCCAGAAAATTCATGACGACGTTTCTGATATGGGAGGCATCGCACAAACGGAACTCCAACGAGCTGCTGCCTAGCTTATGAGCACCGATATTTCATGCCCATACTGCGAAACGACTGGCTTGGTCTGTGAATATAGGCTCGAGGTCTTTCCAGAGCTCTTTGTCGGCAGTTGCAACCTCAGCACCTACCGTTTTCCCGAGAGCCAAACAACTCTTCGTTAGGGTAGAGATGGACGTGTCGGCCATGATGAAGGAGCTGAAAGCGTGCAGATAAAAAGGTGTAATTAGTTAAGCGAGACTGGGCTTGAAGCATTCCATTGCGTTTGTCTGCAGTGTTCTATTCCTATTTCCTTGTGTGTTCATGAAGGGCGTACTTCCTGGAAATATAGGAAATGAGTGTGGCATAAACCTTTTAAAACAGAAAGGTCGGATGACATTGCTTCAATGACGTTATGAGGCAAATGCATGGAGATTATTAACCCCGCTCGGAGGCGCTGACACTCAATATGGAAGTCGCATTAGCCTTGATTTTCTTTGTGTGCATGTTTAGATTGCCGGCAGTTGCATATGGCTGCGTCACTGCCTCGCTCAACCCCGCTCGGTGCCATACAGACATACCATCTTACCCGTTGATCAATCTACGCTACATTTTCTGCGACCTCAAGTTATGCCCAGGGATTGTCTTGGATTTGACTTGAGGCCTTGAGACCACTCGAACAATCACCTCCGACCAAGAAGACACGGTACTCATTGACCCAGGTCTCTACCCATGCTTGGCCCTTTACGCTGATGTATTGAAGTGGCATTCCCCCACAATGTCCGGGCTTGAAATTGCTGGCATTGTGCTCGGCAGCTTACCGCTCGTGATATCCGCCCTCGAAAACTACAACGATGGTCTCACCGCAATACAACGCTGGAGGAAATACGACCGGGAGAGAAAGAGTCTGATACGAAACGTGCAGTTGGAGCAGGTCAAGATGAAGAACACTTGTGAAAAGCTGCTCACAGGCCTGGTTCCCTCCTCTCAAATAGAGGCCATGATCGATGCTCCGATGGGCGACCTTTGGAAAGATGAAGCTACCAACAGTAGGATGAGACGTCGACTGGGTGAAAGTGTTAATATGTTTGATAAGACCGTTGAGCATATCGAGAACAACGTGATGAAGATGCGAAAGAAGCTGGGAATAGATGCAGAGAGTCAAGTAAGCAGTCTCACATTAAACGTTTTCGTAATCGTACATGACTGCAGCACGAACACTAACTAGGGATTTAGACAAAAGGTGACCAATCTCCTATTATCAAGGAACTCAAACGCCTTAGTTTCTCCTTGAGTTCGTCCGCCTACGCAAAGCTTCTTGACAATATTCGAGAAGGCGTTAAGGATCTAGAGAAGCTCATATATCAAGGCATCGAACTCGAATCACATCGGCAGGAGATGTCACAAGTGAAGCTTATCTCTTTACTGCGGAGCCTGTCGATCGGACTCTACCATGCGTTGAAGCAAAGCCTCTCTTGCGCCTGCAATCATAGCGTTAATCTTAGGCTTACGACACGGTCCTCAGACGTTATCCATATCAAAGACCAAGCCCAGAAGCTCAAAGAGCTAAAGATGCAATTTACTCTTTCATACTTTTGGAAGACTAAAATGGAAGGAGACCGCGATATCTGGTCCGAACAGGCAGTAGAGGCAATACGAGCCTACGCAATCCCAGGACCCGAGTCATTTGAAGGAGGCGCTCCTGCTGATAAGGGGACATCCGTGTCCCACCAGTCTTGTCGGTCAAAGAGAGTGAGATTCACTTTGATGCCCTTGTCCACCCCAATTTCCAATCAAGCGCACTACCAGACGATGAGGAACCTATGCGGCAGAATCAAAAAATGCCAAAAGCGAAGAGAAGCGGAGTGTTACGGCATCATCATTGACAATGATTCGCCCTTGAAGAGGATCTACGAGCTGCACCCAGTGAATACAAATAGTTGGGAAGATCATAATCCTTGGTCAACAATTACATTAAGGCAAGTGTTGCGAGACGCAGAATCATTGCCTCGACTCTATTACAAAGACAAATTACACCTGGCTGTACTTATCTCGACAAGCGTACTACAGCTCTACAATACTCCCTGGGTACCGCCATCACTTTCTGCCGATGATATTGTTTTTGTTCAAAAGCAAAATGCGCATATCTATGATGACGCCTACATTCTGAAACGATTCACTCCAGTCACTCAGATGAATCAGATCGATATGGCAATGAGCCTACAGCGCGATCCGATGCTACTGTCTTTGGGATTTATCCTGATTGAACTCCACCTTGGTCGCAGCTTATTCTCACAAGACGACAGAAAGAGTCCCCTTACTCTTAAAGATAGCTATGACATCGCTCAACGCAAGCTATCCGAGATCGAGTCCGGGAGTCTTAATTACCATAGCGCTGTATGTCGCTGCTTGGATGGAGATTTACATGCGGGAAAGGGGGTAGAAGACAATGACTTTGGATCCAAGATGTATTCGGGAATCATCGCCTTGTTGAAATTGGATTTGAGGGTGGTAACTGGTGGTTTATCTTGACAGGACGTGAAATTGAGTGTCTGTGTGTGTTCCAGTTTAATATATGCATCTCACAGCATGTCTCTTTCCAGCCTCACCTCCGTCAAAGCTGTAATAGAAGTGACTTGACTTGGTCTTCGTAACTCATATGGGTGCCATAAATCTACTGTAATGCAGACAATACGAACTAAAATAAGAGACCTTAATACATAACACGATTACCTAAATTAACTCATAACAAGAAGATCTTTATTAGTATAGAGATCGGAGTTTATAAGAATATCTTATATCTTTTGATGTGTAGGGTAGCTTACCTAAGCCAACCCCGTTTAGATCCTGGCACAAGTCGTGAACTCCTGTAATCTCGAATCTAGATTAGGCTTTAGACCCCTGCAACCGTTTGACTGCGATCCCCTTGAGGAAGTCATTATTCCACGCAGAAACGTCTTCTTCAGGAAAGCTTGTCTGGGTTATCGGCCGCACACTACACGGCAAACATGGCGAAACCAGCGACTCTGACGACCGCCGAGACCCTACCGCGTTTCTTGCTACCTCGTCTAAGCTGGCAAGCTGCTGCTCCGATCTCTCTACGCTCAGCGGCGGCGGCACCGTCTTCGAGTTCGAATTCTTGCCAGTCGACACCATGGCATCGCTCATCAAGGGCCTCCTTTCATAGCCAAACTTCTTCGAGGGACCGTTCAGCTCCCCGGAGCCCAAGCCAAATATTGGGTCGTGCCTCATTCCACGCAACGGCGAGGCGGCAGCGAGACCACCACTTTGACACCCTCAAGTTTGTTCAGCGGCTGCAGGAGGAGGGTTTCACGGAAGAGCAATCAGTAGCTATGATGAAGGTTCTCAACGATGTCATCGAAGAGAGGTGCGTCAAGCCAAAAAATATCTATTACCACCCATTCCCAGCTGCCTGTCTCAAAATCTAACACAACCATGGCGAACCCAACAGCATCCAAAACCTCACCCGCACAATGGTCCTCCGCGAAGACGCCGCCAAAGCAACCTACACCCAAAAGGTCGACTTCGCCAAGCTCCGATCGGAGCTCCTCTCGGCCGACAGCACCGAGACCAACACGACGCGCAGCACGCACGAGCGCCTGGGCAACGAGATCGCCAAGCTGAGCAGCCGGCTGCGCGACGAGATCGGGCGCACGCAGGCCAGCGTCCGGCTGGACCTTAACCTGGAGAAGGGCCGGATCCGCGAGGAGGCCGTCGGGCAGGAGCTCAAGATCAAGGAGACGGAGACCAAGATTGAGCAGGAGGTGGCGCTGCTGAGGGAGAAGCTGGAGCAGGTCAAGTTTCAGACGCTGCAGTGGCTCATGGGCGTTTGCACCGGTTTCGCGGCGGTGCTGCTTGGTGCTTGGAGGCTGTTGATGTAAGAGGATTTCTATATATATGGGAGAGGGGTTTATACAGTATAGAACTGGCGTATGACGTGGGGATGGTACATGAATAGGATGTCAAGGTGGAAAGCTTGTAAATAGTGTTGCATTATGCCTATAGAAAGCGCACCTGTTTTGATTTCAGCATGTTCTGGGACACATTGCTACCAAGTCCAGACGACATTTGCCCCTGAACCTGGCTTGGCTATTGCCTGGATACACTCAATATGTCTAACACTACATAATTGCATCTCAAACCCAGTGCTTCTGATCTAGATTCGAATCTGACCAACTTGCGAAAATCGCTCCGATCATCGCCCGCATCGGAATCTTGGTCGGCTGGCTGCCCCTTATCGGTCTCTGCCCCGCGCACCCCCACCATGAATGATGTAGCCTGTGTCACCCTCCGTTCAACAGGGATCTTCAAAGGCAGGCACGTGTAGGTAGTCAACTTCCAAATCAAGGGAAGGTGAAAGTGAAATTCTTCATTGTTCATGACTTGATTCTTACTCCCCTCAGCTCGGTTTTCTTGGCAATTTTACGCTTGACATATTCTTGCTATAGATTTTAAAAAAATGAGTGAGGATCAGAAACCCAAGGTCCTGCAACTGGGCCGAATTCATCAGTAAGTCTCATGTTTACAACCTACAAAGCAGCTTTGTTCTTGGTCAATTAGCAAACTCGTGACAGTCCTAATGTACTGACTGATGATACAGCGCCCAGGATGATATGGACAAGCTGGCCGAAGTGGCAGAAATCATCCACTCCAAGGCCAAGAACCGCAAAGAGTTCCTTGAAGAATGCCAGTCCGGCTCCTTTGATGGGGTAAAGGCCATCTACCGCACTTGGGGTTCTGCCGAATACACAGGCCTCTTTGATGAAGAGATTGTCAATGCCTTGCCAGAGAGCATCAAGTTCATCTCCCACAATGGTGCGCTCCCTTACCCACAAGCCTCTTCAAGAATCTAAATACAGAGGATGGAGATGAATCTGAGGGTGAGAGGAGAGAAAATGAAAGACGTACTAACAAGGCATACCCACAGGAGCCGGCTACGACCAGGTAGACGTCCAGGCCTGCACAGCCCGCAAAATCAGCGTCTCCAACGTCCCGACGGTGCCCAACGATGCAACAGCCGACATGGCCATCTTCCTGCTCCTCGGCTGCCTGCGCAACCTGCCCACCTCCATGGCCGCCCTGCGCGCGGGCAAGTGGCGCGGCGACACCCCCCCCGCGCTGGGCCACGACCCCCGCGGCAAGATCCTCGGCATCCTGGGGATGGGAGGCATTGGCAGGAACATGGCTGACAAGGCGAGGGCGTTTGGCATGAAGATTAGGTACTACAACAGGAACAAGCTGGATCCGGAGAAGGAGGAAGGGGCTGAGTATGTTGACTTTGATACCTTGTTGGGCGAGAGCGATGTGCTGAGCCTGAACCTGCCCCTGAATGTTCGTGCACCAACCCCCTTTTCCCTTATTTCCATTCTTCACATTTCTTTTTTTTACGTGCTAATACGGAACAATTCAGCCCGATACGAGGCACACCATCTCAACCGCCGAGTTCAAAAAGATGAAGAAGGGCATCGTGATCATCAACACAGCCCGCGGCGCCGTCATGGACGAGGCGGCGCTCGTGGCCGCCCTGGACGACGGCACCGTCGCCTCGGCGGGTTTGGACGTCTTTGAGGAGGAGCCCAAGGTGCACGAGGGCCTGCTGCGCAACGACAGGGTGCTGTTGGTGCCGCACATGGGCACCTACACGATCGAGACGCAGTGGGCAATGGAGGCGTGGACGGTGGGCAACGTGCGCAAGGCGGTGCTGGAGAGCAAGCTCAAGAGTATTGTGCCTGAGCAGAGGGATCTAGAGAAGGAGCTGTGAGTTTTCTCTCCTCTTTTTTATTTTATTTTCCTTCCCTTTCTTCCGGCGTTTGCTGTTGTGACGAGGAGCTGAGCTTGTTTGCTAATGCTGTGTAGGCTTTCAAAGCGCAAGGCCGATGCTATGAACTAAAGCTTTTGCTTTAAAGTTTAAGTAAAGTTGTGCAGCCGTTGATACGGCAGGATCAACACTACATAAAAGATAGATCGGGTATAATACATGAATCGGACAGGTCTTATAGAACCTACGGCTGATTGGCATCACGAGCTGATAATGGTAGGCTGATATTCCTCGTAGGAAACATATCGTAATTTTTGATAGCGGACATGGTCACGACTGGAACGCCGAGAATGTATCTTGAAGCTCGAAGTAGAAAATTGGACTCGGTTTCGTGGATGATGTCATGGACCACCTTACTCACCATGCCATGCCTTTCTTGTGTACAAACCAATCACACAACAAAAAGTTGTATCAATGTAGTTTTTGGACCACAACGCCTCTCGAAATGTCGTTTGAAGTGTACGCGGTAAGTTGAACCCCCAATTCGCGCCCATGGTTTTCTTTGTTGATTAGGTACTGCTAGGCCGGCGCCGTGGCCGCCTTCACGGTCGACGTTCTCGTCTATCCGTTGGACACTCTCAAGACGAGGTACCAGAGCCAAGACTTTATGAAAGCATACTCGTCAAGTTCGCAGAATAAGCCGCTGGCCCTACGTGGTCTTTATCAAGGCATTGGTAGCGTCATATTGGCTACTCTCCCTGCAGGTTGGAGTTTTCTTTCTTCTAATATTCAAATTCTTTGATGAATGACGACCCCCGTTCTTTTTGCTAACGAATACGTACCGTCTTTTTTTGACGAAACCCCAGCCGGGCTATTCTTCTCGACATACGAGTCCGCAAAGGTCATCATATCTGAAGCTCTTCCCCTGCCACAACCTCTCGTGCACTCTGCAGCATCTTCCATCGCCGAGATGGCATCCTGCCTGGTCCTCACCCCGGCCGAGGTGATCAAGCAGAACGCCCAAGTACTCCGATCCCAAGGCTCACGTCACGGCTCGGCCTCCGCCCAGGCCCTCCGCAGCCTCGGCGGGTCGGGAGCCGGGAAGAAGCTCTTCACGGGGTACACCGCGCTCGTGGCGCGCAACCTGCCCTTTACCGCGTTGCAGTTCCCCGCGTTCGAGTACCTTCGCGCCACGCTCTGGGAGAGAAGGAGGGGCGGAGAGCCCCGTGCGGAGGACAAGGGGTTGCTGGAGACGGGGACCATCAGCTGCGTGAGCGCGGGGACGGGCGGCGCGGCGGCGGCTTGGATCACGACGCCGAGTGACGTTGTCAAGACGAGGATGATGCTGTCCGCCAGCAGCAGCGGGGAGGGCAGGCTGGGCGCGTGGGATGTCGCCAAGTTGGTTTGGCGGGACAGGGGGATCAAGGGGTTCTTCAGGGGGGCGTCGTTCCGCGCGGGATGGACGGCCATGGGACTGGGTCTGTATTTGGGCACGTATGATGTGGCCAAGTTATGGTTGAAGAGGCGGAAACCAGAGATGGACGAGGAGGCTGGGCTGTGATGCTGCTATTTAGCAGCGAGCAGGGTTTCGCGGGAGAAGGCATTGGGCAATGATTGAATATAGATTCATGTTGCGCGTAATGTTCTCTAAATATCAATGCTGCCGTTGAAGCATCGTCTTGCCTTTGTTAGGGACCATTCCGAGGTCTTCTAAGCAGCTCTGCGTTGTATGTACTGTACATTCGCGTACCCCTGCCCCATGTGCAAAAAGCCCCGGGAAGATCATCATGATCATCATCATGCAGCAAGGCAGAAAAATAATGCAAAGAGCCGCAATGTGGAGGAAAAGGTCCAATGGCAACAAAAAGAAGTGTTTTGTGGAAAGTCGGAGAAGCGACTTGATAAAATACATGTACAAGTAGTCACCCCCGTCTGGGGGTGACAGTTGACATGGGGGACACGGTTTGCCAAGCCAATTTAGTCAACTCGCGCTAACGCAGGGTCTCACTTCTAGCGCAACCGTCATGAGCCAGACTTTAAGGGCTACAATCCGACGTCAGATCGGGGGGAGGGTTATAAGGTGGTTCGAGTGATATCTCTACGTATTCCTGAGCTTCTGCTCTATCTTGCCATCGACCTTTGGGGAGCGTGGGTAGAGTGTTGCAGTCAGGAAAAAGAAGAAAAGATATTGACTCGTTTGTTGCTTTGCTTAGAAGGTGGCGTGCTTTGGATGGATCATTTGTTGGCTAGTTGGCTTTGCTTCGAGTAATTTTTTCCCTCTTTTCCTCTCTCTCTTTTACTCAGGCGGGCGGGCGGGCAGCATTAAATCAGAGGTCACTGTTACAAGAGAAAGAAAAGGGGAAAGGATCTTTTGGGGTCATCATGCATGTATGTATGTATGTAGCCGGTTATCGGAGGGGACTTGCGCAACAAACGAAACCGGTCGACTTCAAGCTTTGCTGATTGCAAATGAGATGAGTTTAAGCCAAGTTGACTGACTGACAAGAGCTTCTAGAAAAACACGACTGGATAAACTCGGGCTCGAACTCACTATTACCTGCAACCTGTCAGCTCACATCATCATCGTAACACCCAAGATGTCAAAACAACAAGAAGCCAAAAAAAAAAAAAGAAGAAGAAATGCTTATTTAACCAACGCAACGGCTTTCCCAACATGGGCGATCGACCGCTAAAACAACGAAAATGGCGACATCCCAGTTACCGACTACCTCATCAGTAGCAAGTACGTAGCTCGGACGTCTCCCATTGGCTGGCTGTGGCGTGCTTTGATCCCTTGGTTGTATGTTTTAGCCGATTCTAAACCCACCCCAGAACCTTCTCTCAGCCGTGTGTATGAGTCGCTCGCTATCCGAAAAAGCTCGACACACGCGGCTTCTCGCTTTTTTTTTATCTCTCTCCCCTTGTTTCGGATCTGGGCCTGCGGGTGTACATAGTAAAATAGCAGGAGAGCGGTGTGTGCTTTTGCCAGAACTGCCCCAACCCCTAAACGTTTCTGTGTCATGAGGCTTGTTTTTAAAGGAGCCGTGTCGTCCACATTTCCGTCCACTTCCTTTGCTGAAACTGTATTCCTCTTTATAATCTCTCTTCAAACCAGAGTAATCGTTCTGGTCATTGTTCAAACACTCTCGACGCCCACCACCAGAAACCCTTATTTACCCATCTCATGTCACACAATCTGCCTCGGCTTGCTGAAGTCCCACAGGGTGTCTTCTCGGCTACGACATCTTTACTGAACATGTCTGTTCAAGTTCAACCTCCAGCTTCTGCCGAGGCAATCGATGCCGTCAAGGAAAACTTCGGTATCAATGTCGCCGAAGTTAGCTCAAGCCCGCCGCCCTCGGAACGCTTCCTGGTCCAGTCTCCTTACACTGAGCAAGACCATTTGCTAGACCTCACAAGATTGGACCACGAGAATGTTTTGCTGGCCAAAGCTTTGACAAAATTGGACAAGATCCGTGAAGATTATGCCACTGCCCCTTACAAGGAGTCTTTCAACTGGCCTGTTGTTGTCGAGGAGCTTAAGCGTCTGGCAGCCGAGTCGGGCAAGGGTTTCAAGAATTCTTCGTTTTATGTCGTTGCGTTTCGTTCGCAGATCAAACCCGAAACAGAGTATAGCCACCTTGGCGAGCTCGACAAGGCTGCCCATGCCGAGGCCATTGCAAGTGGCGGATTTCTCAAGTAAGCGTCGTCGACCACTCTAGTAGAATCCCTTTGCATCCGAATATGCTAACGTCTTTCGAGATACTGGTTTGGCAGCCCCGACACCGAGTTGCGCAACCTTGCGACTTGCCTGTGGCGGTCGAAAAAGGAGGCGATCGCCGGAGGCACGGGCCCTGCTCACCGCAAAGCTGCCATGTCAACCCGAGCCCTTTATGCGTACTGGAAAATCGACCAGCATCGCCTAACCATCGGCGACGATGTCGACAGCTGGGACATCACCACCTGGGCCGATGAGCAAAACGCGCCGTCCGTCCACTGAGAGACCTTGGCGCTCCGCGTGACACATGACTTGAACGATTACAAAAGAAAAAGAGAGGGATAGAGGAATTGGCTTTCGAGAAAGATTTCTCGTCGACAGCCTTTATTGAGACGGAGCAATTCTTGCTTCAACGATGTTCCGGAAAGAGGGGGGCGCAGGATTATACCATTGTTTCGAATTAGCATTCATAGCCAGCCATCGCGCAATTAGAGAGATTAGATTTTGCAGGTTTGTTGACAATAGAGACGATATTAGAAGATAAATATTGGAATTTATTGACTCAATCTTTGATAACACTGATGCTGATTTATTCGATATTGGGCGGCTGAGGTGTGGCTTCGATAATGCATCCAAGGCAAATGATCAACCTGTATGGCTATTGAAAAAGTGTATCGAAGATAGCGTGCGCTCTGGATGCTTTCAATTTCCGACAACGTGAAGTAAAAGTATAAAGAATTTCGGTTGAATGGCCTGTCTTGGTAACTTGCGCTTCAATGCGGCAAGCGATGTTAAGTTGATAAGATGGAAAATGGTTGATGAAGCTGGCTGGGTCGACTTTCTGGGGGGGCTGCCCCGCTGCCTGCTTACTAACCGCTGCCGACGCACAATTTCGATTTTCCAAATTGCGACCGCAAAGACACAAGGTGCAGCACCATCAATCTTTCGACGCGCCCAACGCCTCTTGCTCCGCAAACTCAGAGACGACGAATCTCTAATATTCTTCGATACCTCCCGGATCGAAATTTCAAACCGGCAATATGGCGGAAGGTTTCAAGGACGCGCCTTTCCAGGCGGTGCAGGTTGATGCTTTGGTGAGTCGGATTGGATTTTACTGCCCCACCAATTTACAACCCCCTCCCTTCACCAAGACGACGACGGAGAGACTGACATGATGTGATGTGTGTCTGTGTAGGTTGTTATGAAGGTGGCTAAGCACTGTGCTTCCACTTTCCCCACGACTGTGACCGGCTCCATTGTCGGTATGGAAGCCGACAATGTTCTCGAGATCACCAACACCTTCGCCTTCCCCACTGTCGATAACTCTGCCACCGATGGCCACCAGAGCGATGCCTCGGCCATCGCCGCCGCAGCCCCTCGCCAAAAGGCCACTATTGCCTACCAGAACGAGATGATCAGGCACCTGAAGGAGGTCAACGTCGACGCCAACAACGTTGGCTGGTACACGAGCGCCACCATGGGTAACTTCCTCAACATGAGCTTCATCGAGAACCAATACCACTACCAGAAGGACAACGCCGGCGCCATCGCTCTAGTATATGATGCCAGCAAGAGCTCTCAGGGCAACCTGACTCTGCGTGCTCTCCGCCTGACCACCGCCTTCATGAATGCCTTCAAGGAGGGCAAGTTCACGACGGAGAACCTGCAAAAGACCAAGCTCACCTACAAAAACATCCTCACCGAGATTCCCATCACCGTCAAGAACTCTCATCTCCTTACAACCTTCCTCCACCAGATCCCTTCGGCCCCGTCTCAGGAGGAGATCCAGCCCCCAGCCTCGGTAGCCGACCTTGAGCGGGATCAGGTCAAGCCGCCGCTGCACCCTTCCATCGACACTCTTGACCTTTCCATCGACCCCTTCCTCGAGAAGACTTGCGATCTGCTGCTCGAGAGCATCGAGTCGCACTACACCGATCTCAACAACTTCCAGTTCTACCAGCGCCAGCTCGGCCGTGAGCAAACCAAGATCACGCAGTGGCAAGCGAAGCGCAAGGCCGAGAACGCCCAGAGGGCAGCCCTGAAGCAGACGCCTCTCCCCGAGGATGAGTGGCAGAGACTGTTCAAGCTGCCACAGGAGCCTAGCCGTCTGGAGGGCATGCTCAACGCGAAGCAGGTCGAGCAATACAGCAAGCAGGTAGATGGCTTCACCGCCAACGTCAGCGCCAAGATGTTTGCTGTAAGGGAGAACCTGCTACCGCAATAGAGGGCAGGAGGTGAGGTCTGGCAGATGGGTTTTCTGTTTGCATTGGCGGCGTTCCGGGCAATGTGGGATGGAATATAATGATTCGCCTTGTCGGGCACATCAGGTCACGGCAAAGGCAGTTTTAGAGCGGTAAAAAAAAAGCACCTTCTTAGATATCATGACTACGAATGATCCTGAATCCCTCTCACAACTGTCGCCTGCTCCAAGTCTCGTTGAGTCTTTTGGTGATGTAGAACACGAGTGTTGGGAAAGACCTTGCTTCCGACTTGCATCGGCGGACCCCGGAATGTCGGGGTGGTAACGCAGTTAGCTTGCAACGCACATAAGCTGGCGTTCAGCTAGCTCCACAATGCCTACGCGAGCCTACCATGGAGAGAGGAGGAGGAGGAACAGTTGGGAGATGCCATAAGAAACCACAGCTTCAATACGGTGCTAGAGGGGCCTAGTAATAGTAGGGTAGTAATTTGGGTTGGGTCTACCACGTATTCAAGATGTAGGCCGCCAATACAACAGATCTTGAATCCACATAACCAGTAGCCACATTTCCGGTGACACTACTGATATGGACATGCCAGTTTCCTTCCTTGAGTGCAAAAAGGAACGACTTTCTGACATACATACTCCGTACATACATTACGGAGTACACATATACATATCTACCAGGGGGGACAGTAAGCGGAGATCCCTGCAGATCTAAAGCGGCGCGCGATAGCTATTGCAAGGGATCCGAAAAAAATTTCAATAGGAAGCAAGCAATAGCTTAGTTCCAAGGAGTTTAGGGCGGCCGTTAATTGAGGCAAAGCCGGTGTAAAGCGTTGGGGGCTGGACAAGGACAAAACGGGCGGGATTTCATACACTAAGGAGCATCAATGGCCAGCTCCCCCCCTAAGGTTGCTGAACCAATGATGGGAAGTGCCACGTATCGGACAGCTATCTTGTTCCACAGCTAGGCTAATATCGCTCGCAAGTTACGGAAGAGATAAACAGAAGAAGATGAAGAAGAAAAAGAGAAAAAGAAAAAGAAAAAAAAAAACATCCAAGGCGTGGAAATGCCAAGGGTTCTTGGTGGTGGTGCTGTCTGAGGTGAGGTGGTGAATTTCCTCCCCTCAAGTTGTCCAATTGAGATTCAAAGCTACGACCATTTTCCCATGCAAGAAAATCCTCCCACACCGCCCCTCAATTCTGCCCCTCTTTGGTCGGACCCCTCTTAGGATCCCCCCTCCAACAGACCCTTCTCATCCCCCCCACCTTTTAATACGTTCAAAACATCTTTTCCCTCGTCCTATTGACCCTGAATTTTCTTTCTCGTCTTCTTCATCCTTTTTCTATTCTCCCTTTCTTCTCCCATTCCCATCAAACTTGAAGTGCTCATTTGGCGAGTATTCTTCTGTTTTTCAAAGTTGTGTTCTTCTTCTTCATCATCACACAATTCCACATCTTCCACAATGTCTGCTCCCGCCAACATGTTCAAGGTCGCCGACCTTTCCCTCGCTGCCTTTGGCCGCAAGGAGATTGAGCTGGCTGAGAACGAGATGCCCGGTCTCATGCAGACTCGTGCCAAGTACGCCGCCGACCAGCCCCTCGCCGGTGCCCGTATCGCTGGTTGCCTGCACATGACCATCCAGACTGCCGTCCTCATCGAGACCCTCACTGCTCTCGGTGCCGAGGTCACCTGGACCAGCTGCAACATCTTCAGCACCCAGGACCACGCCGCCGCTGCCATTGCCGCCTCTGGCGTCCCCGTCTTCGCCTGGAAGGGTGAGACCGAGGAGGAGTACAACTGGTGCCTTGAGCAGCAGCTCATCGCCTTCAAGGACAACAAGAAGCTCAACCTCATCCTCGACGATGGCGGTGACCTGACTGCCCTTGTCCACAGCAAGTACCCCGAGATGCTCAAGGACTGCTACGGTGTCTCCGAGGAGACCACCACTGGTGTCCACCACCTCTACCGCATGCTCAAGGAGGGCAAGCTCCTCGTCCCCTCCATCAACGTCAACGACTCCGTCACCAAGTCCAAGTTCGACAACCTCTACGGCTGCCGTGAGTCTCTCATTGACGGTATCAAGCGTGCCACCGACGTCATGGTTGCCGGCAAGGTCGCCGTCGTCGCTGGTTTCGGTGATGTCGGCAAGGGCTGCGCCCAGGCTCTCCACGGCATGGGTGCCCGCGTCATCGTCACTGAGATTGACCCCATCAACGCCCTCCAGGCTGCCATGGCCGGCTTCCAGGTCACCACCATGGAGAAGGCTGCTTCCATTGGCCAGATCTTCGTCACCACCACTGGTTGCCGTGATATCCTGACTGGCGTTCACTTCGAGGCCATGCCCAACGATGCCATTGTCTGCAACATTGGTCACTTCGACATTGAGATTGACGTTGCCTGGCTCAAGGCCAACGCCAAGTCGGTTCAGAACATCAAGCCCCAGGTTGACCGCTTCCTCATGCCCAACGGCCGCCACATCATCCTCCTCGCCGAGGGTCGTCTCGTCAACCTCGGCTGTGCCACTGGCCACTCTTCCTTCGTCATGTCCTGCTCCTTCACCAACCAGGTCCTGGCCCAGATCATGCTCTACAAGAGCGGCGACGCCGCCTGGGGCGCCAAGTACGCCGAGTTCGGCAAGGCCAGCAAGTTCGACGTCGGCGTCTACGTCCTCCCCAAGATCCTCGATGAGGAGGTCGCTCGTCTGCACCTTGCTCACTGCCAGGTCGAGCTCAGCACCCTCTCAAAGACCCAGGCCGACTACCTCGGCCTCACCGTCGAGGGTCCCTACAAGAGCGACATGTAAGTCCCCAAGTCCCACATACACCTTTCTGTGAATCAAGCATGTACTAATAATGTGTCTTCAGCTACCGCTACTAATCAGCTTAAACGCTACAAATGTAATGATACCCGGGGTTCCTTCAACCGGATCCCATGTGTAACGAACGGCCTCTTTTTTATGAAATGTCTTTTCTCTCAAGCAAAACAGTAACGGCGATGGGCAAAATTGTGGTTTCAACAGCATAAACTTGCATGGCATCTGGGAATGGGAGAAAATGGGACAAAAGGTCGGGTTTGCACAATTCTTTTTGCGAATTTGGTTAAGGATTTTTGTTTTTTCATTTGTTCTTCAACATGGGTTGTCACCATTTTAACAGACAAATCTCATTTTTCAAGAAGCGAAAAAAATTATTTAGATTCTCGCTCAAGAGGAAGAAGAAATGATACAGAGATTGGGGAAGAGGCTACATTAGGCCACCCCTCCTGCAACAAAACTGTTCCTAAGTACCTAGTAATCGGATGTGTGACTTGCCTGCCCTATGCTTAGGTTTTTTTTTTGTCAACCGTTGTCATTTGATTTCTAGTCGACTTGATGCCCACCAGTGAACCTCGTTGTATTAGGATCACTATGAGGCATTTGAGGATGCATTAGGCTGTATGATATGTATTCCAGACACATGCCCCGGATGTTATCTTATTGTACATAAATAAGATTATAGCGGGTTCAAAAGCAAAGTTTAACCCGGCAACAACAATAGGAATGAACACTTAGAAAAGCTGAGAAGATCAAAACCATTAACACTGTCACCAGAGCTAGCTCCATGTAAGTTGATGCTTTCTTTTATGCGTATGTCTTACGATTGAAAGAGAGCCCAGCAACAAGAATCAACGCATCGCTCAAAACAATAAACACTGCCGCGTTATTGAAACACATAATCTCTATGTATAGGTAGTAATAACATCATTAAAATGTGCCTTTATAGAGTTATGCTGGTTAGCGATGATGCGCGGTTCTAGCCAAACTCCAGACATGCCCCTCCCAATCCAATCCAAAATTCTCTGCGCCTTTCCTTCATTTTTGGACCAGAATCTATATATGATTATGAATAAATGCGTGCGTTAAGACTTTCGTAAATGCTTTTTCACAACTTGCTCTTCAGCCCCTTGCCTTCCTCGCAGACGACTACTGTGACGACGCAGATGTCGTCTACTTTGCCGCCCTTCCAATTCTCCTGAGGATAGTACTTCTGCACCTGCTTGGCAAAGGGGCCATCGACGCGGGTGTTGATGCTGGCACGCTTGGCAGCTCCGGTGATTTCCGTAGCCAACAGGTTCTGCAGCGTCAACAGCTTACCCTGCTCATTTTCCCGAGCTTCTGTGAGCGCGACGAGCTCGTCGGCGACGCTCACGCCGCCTTCGCCGTTGGTCTTCCACGCGCCGGTGCGTGTCATCACGCGGCTAGCGACACGTAGTATATCTTGGTTGAAGAGATTATCCAGGACGCCGTCTGTGGCAAACACGATGACGTCGCCGTGGCGCAGGTCGTGCTGCGAGACGTCCGCGTCCCGTGGTAGGTCGCAGAGTTGAGACCCGCCAAAGTACGCCATGCGCTGCTGCACCTTGGGAGGTACAAGGCTGAGCTGAAACGGCGTGTTGAAGTCGTGCGTCTGAGCCTCCGAGTACCAGTGGACGGCATTGAGTCGTAGGTGTAGACAGCCGGAATCGCCCAAGTTTGCGAGATCGAGTGTGCCGTCAGGGGAAACGACACCCACGCATGCCGTACTACCTCCTGCTCGAACGGTCTTGTCCTGGCACAATACGTCGTAACCTTGCTGTAGAATAGAGCGCGCGCTCGGTAATTTGTCGTCTGGCTGGTGACCATGGGCGGCCATGGCCATGTACCCGCAAAGCCCGTGGGAGAAGTCCGCCGGGTCGACGCCAGAGTCCACCCAGCCTCCAACGCCGTCTGTTACCCCAAAGGCAATCGCGTCGGTGTCATTGATCCGACCGGCGAAGAAGGCATCATGGCCGGACTCTGGACGGGTCGCCCGACGCTTTGATTGTGGAGTCTTGGGGTCCTGCTGTATACGCTGGTACGGACTGAAGTTGTAGACATGCGTGAGAGGATCGTACGGTCTATCCTTGGCGATGAACGAGGCTGCAAGATGATATGAGAAGCGCTTGGATCCAGGCCCCGTCGAGTATTCGCGCCGTATTCGCGTGCTTCGCGCAAGGACTGGCCTGGGTGCTGTCGCTCGGCAATGTGCGGATAGTCTCGTTGTTTGTCGGGCTACCATGCTATTAGAATTCCAGCGTGCGACTACAAGGTGTCAATCTTCTTGCCTTGAGCGGCAATGCGGTGTGGTATCCCGAGGGGTATCGCAAATACCCCCGCCATCTTCAAAGGGGGGGGTGGGTGTTTTGCCTCCACCGGAATCTGTTGTGGAATGTCGATTGCGCCGACGTCAACCGAGGAGCCAGCAATGTCCCGTCCAATCCTCCACGTGGGAAGCGCAGGACTTATAGGCTCATTATTACCAAAAATTGGTCGCTGGAGCAATTGGGTCGTATCATGTGTTCAAGGGTCGGGTGAAGAAGAAAGAAGAAAGAAGAAAGTAATTAATATGGGGTCAAGGGGGGAGGGGGGGCTTGGAGTTTGATAGCCGGGGCAATTTTGCGTTGCGTTTGTTGCGAGAAGCGATCTAAAAAAAATGGCTTGGCTGTCGGCGATTGACGGCAAACTTTCCCCAAAGCTCGGCCCGCGTATAAAGACTGCATGAACTATTGTTCCCCAATGGAGTTGCATCCGTCAGCATGTAAAGTCTGGTCGCACAACGAACTTTAAGTGGATGATTCTTAATACGGGGTACAAGAGTATAAGTGCACGAATTATGATGCTGGGGAGGCATCATCGTATACGGAGTACAGCCTCAAAAAACAAGCTTTTAAATAGCCGTTTGACAGCCACGTATCTCGGCTCGTTGACATATTGGCAATGTACAACATGTTCATTTTATGTACCAGCCTGAGTTCTCTACTAGTAATATGTGTTCGAGCTGGCCGTCGGACTCCTCTCGTAATCCGGTGCTGTGCTTGGGTAGGCCCCGGGGGCAGGTGGCGGGCTGATGCCATGTGATAAGTCGTCGTCTGAACTCATCGCGTGATCAAAATCATCCCGATCATCTGGAGTAGATTGCATAGCATCCAGAACATTGCTGTCTAGCATGGGCGGTTGATAGACGGGGATAGTATTGATCTCGCGTCCAGACGGTATCTTGGAGAACAAGGCATTGATAGGAGGGATTGCCTTGGTGTTCATCTAACATTAAATTGTTAGCGCCTTCTCATAAGTCGAGACCTTGGTTCATGCTTACCGTGTCGTTGACTTTGTTCCATTTTTCGTCCAACATTTCCAAGACTCGTGTTTCTTCAAGTCTTCCAGCATCCGCACCCCAAGAAGTCTCCTTCTCAACTCGCCTATCCTCACGCTTCCCCGAGAATTCCTTTTTCAACCGTCCAAGACTGAAGCTCTTTTTGTGATCACTGGGCTCGACTCCGAGTTCATAGAGGCCAGCTCTCAGCCAACCGATACCGTCGGCGGTTTGTCCAGCCAGGTCAGCATCGATGCCCAAGAACCTGCAGGCCTTGGCACGGCTTGTGCGACGCAGGTCCTCAATATATTTTGTAAACCCAGGGTCCATCCTTCCCGATCCGTTACCAGCACCCGTGGACTGGGCCGAAGACGCTGCCTTGGCCGCGTGCTCCGAAGCTGCGAGGCATAGTCGGGCAAAGAGGTGAGCACGGACTTTGGGAATCTCAGGTGACTTAAACATCCATTCTTTATCATCCTTGTTTCGGTCTTGCGCAACTGCGGCTGGATAGGGGTCGTCCTTGAAGACGGAAAGAATCGTGGCTTCTGCATGAGCCAGCGAGGCGAGAGCTCTGAGGGTTGTAGAAGCTACATCAACGCAGGGAGGGTTGATGACGCCTTGCTCAGCTCGACTAGCTAGGTAGTTGTAAATGGAAGCAGCCTCGGTCAGATGCTTTGCAGCTGTGACGATGGCTATCCTTCTCTGCTCAGCTTCTATGAACTCGCCTGACGTTACATATAATGGCTGGAGTGCCGCGCGAGCCAACAGGACGTAGCTGCTGGCAAGAGCATGGAAGATGAAGCAGACCTCATGTTCTAGGTTATCAATCTTGACGCGAGACCTATCGCGCCCTGGTATGACATCTCCAGCTAATGTTGGCCTCCATTCGATCTTGAGTGGTGACTTGATCCCGACATGAATGATGTGACCATTGGGGAGGCTCTTGTTGTTTACACCTGCGTCTAGAGCTAGGAGAAAGGGAATATAGCTCTTTAGTACGCTCACCACGTTGTTGAGATTGCCAACTTGAGCTGATGGTGGCAACCGCTTGTGTTTCTTCAGCGTGTCTCTGACGACACCGCGTTGAGTCCCTGCATTGAGTGGCAGGGATGGGTGAGTGTCGCAGTTGAAAGTGGTGGAGAAGGATGTCCTCGATGTCGTGGGAATAGCGAATGGGAAAGGCATCGTGTCGTTTTGACACAAATAATGCCCAAAGATCAGATTTACGAGGCAGTGGACTGCTTCTTGAGTACAAAAAGTCCTCTTATGAGCTTCTGACGTAGGTCTCCCTGTCCCATGTGATGGCATCGCCATACAGTACGTTTACAAATCTTGGCACTGTGTTGATAGCCCTTTCAGTCGACCCTACAGGTCTTTTCTCCACGCTAAGCGCACAGTGTTCATTCCAGGTTTCAGAGCCAAGGAGCAACCCTTTCTGAGCTCCACTAAAACGTCCCTACAGAGTCCAAGTCGTTGGTTGATCCACCACAACTTACAACGTTCGCTCGACGGTCGACCTGTCCTCCCGTCGACCATCCCGACCTCGACTTCATGTAGCAATCATGGCAATGGCAAGCCCGTCTCCCCATAAGCCCCGGCGCAAGGTCAAGAAGCCGGGCACCTCGATAGGTCCCGAAAAGGTTGCGCGCACGCGTGCCGAAGCCCTCGTTCGAGCGCCCTCATTTCCCTTGGCTGCCTTCCTATGGCCGGCACGAAGGTCCTCGTCGCAATGGGAGGTCCTCCCGCTTATACTTATGGTAGTCGGCCTCTTTCGGTGGGCGGCGGGTCTTTGGGGATATTCAGGTACATCATTGATTGATCCTATTCGATTACGGGAAATACTGACTTGGGGATAACCAGGTTTCGGGAAGCCTCCCATGTTTGGTGACTACGAAGCGCAGCGACATTGGATGGAGATCACGACACATCTCCCCATATCTCAATGGTACTTCCATGATCTCCAATGGTGGGGGCTGGACTATCCTCCTTTGACAGCGTACCACAGCTGGGTTTTGGGCAAGGTTGGCGCCCTCATCAACCCGGAATGGTTCGCCCTCTTCGCTTCTCGAGGCTCCCAAGACGCAAATCTGAAAATCTTCATGCGAGCGACGGTCATTGTATCGGAATACCTCAGCTATATACCAGCAGCAGTCGTGTTTGTCAGACGCTTTAGCCGCTTGAACGGCGTGTCATCCTGGACTGCCTCGATTGCCCTCGTGGCGATATTGATGCAGCCTTCGACGATCCTCATTGACCATATCCATTTCCAATACAACACCGTGATGCTTGGACTGGTGCTTGCTAGCATGTCGAGCATGCTTGCAGAGCGTTACTTGTGGGCGGCCGTCTTTTTCGTCGGGGCCTTGGGCTTTAAACAGATGGCCTTGTATTACGCCCCTACTGTTTTCGCGTACTTGTTGGGACGATCATTCTTCCCTCAAATTAGAGTCATGAGACTCTTGGGGATTGCGCTGGTGACCATCATAAGCTTTGCAGTGTTGCTTCTACCTTTAGTTGCGGGCGCTCTTTACGACTCCTACCGGGGCATTGACTCGAGACCTGACTTAGATGGGCCCCCTCCTCCCCTTCCCATCTTCCCCTGGATTACGCAGTACCTGGACACCGATGCAGTCTATTATCCTGTTGTCGAGCAGTTGGTTCAGCTTGTGCACCGCGTTTTCCCTTTGGCCAGGGGCTTGTTTGAAGACAAAGTAGCCAATTTCTGGTGCGCCCTCAATGTTGTCTTTAAGATACAGCATTACCCTTCGGGACTATTGCAGAAGGGCGCCCTTGTTGCTACCGTCTTATCTATCCTTCCACCCAATATCATCATTTTTCTGAGACCTCGCAAGTCGACAATGCCCTTGGCGTTTGCGGCAACAGCTTGGGGCTTCTTCCTCTTTAGTTACCAGGTCCATGAAAAGAGTGTCATGCTTCCGCTCATGCCCATGACCTTGTTGCTGGCGGGGAAGCAAGGCATGAACAGAGAGATTAGGGTCTGGGTCGGATTCGCTAATCTTCTCGGCGCATGGACGATGTACCCTCTACTTGACCGAGTTGATTTACGTGTACCTTATGCCGTCTTGACACTTCTTTGGGCATACCTGCTGGGGTTGCCTCCTACATCATGGAGTGCCTACTTTGAAGATACCAAGGCTACGTGGGGCCAGATCTTGACTGCTTTGATACATACTGCTTTCTATGCACTCATGCTCGCTTGGCATGTGGTGCACGCCTTTGTCATTCCTCCGAACGGCAAGCCAGACCTGTGGATTGTGGCCAATGTTGGCCTTGGAGCCGTTGGGCTCGGCATTTGCTACCTTTGGTGCCTTTGGCGATTACTTTATGAGAGCGATTTTCTGTCTAGTACCAAGTCTAAGAAGAAGACACAGTGATGGCAGTACAGAGCAATGGAAGAAAAAGGCCATGGGGGGTCGCGGCATTTGAACATTGCAGGCAAACCAGTGAAAAAGAGCGGGAATTGGTTGGCAAAATGTTCGGAAAGAACAAAATGTAGATTTCCATAGAGATGATACCCAACTGTAACAATACAATTACGTCTCCCTATCGAATGATCCTTTGTCATATGGTGCAGAGCGCCTTTAGGAATAGACGGGTGGACGAGTAGTCCTAACGATTCAACATTCATATCAGTTTACATTAAACATCACAGTGAAGTCCCAGAACAATCGAAGATTGCAAGTCGTTAATTGTCATAGCCGAAGCACTAGAGGTATCCCATTCCAATCATGAAATCCACCCAATCCAGCCATGAGCGACCATTCTCCCCAAATGCGCGAGGGCAAGCGGGAGCCGCCGCGCGACAAGCCCATTTTTGTAGGTATTTTTACTTTCTTCGAATTCGGATAGACGGCGCTCTTTCGCGAGACGCTTAGTCGAAGAGACCGAAGCCCATGTCCTCGTCGGACTCCTCCTTCTCCTCCTCCTTGGCCTCCTCCTTGGGAGCCTCGGCGGCGCCGCCAGCGGCAGCACCGGCAGCAGGGGCAGCACCAGCGCCACCAGAGGGGACGGAGGCAAGCTTCTCGGCACCGGCAGCGAGGATCTAAGTAAAAATAAATTAGCATTGGGATGCACTTCTGACGGTGTTGGGTTTTTTTATGTCGCACCTCCTGGATGTCCTTGCCCTCGAGCTCAGAGATCAGGGTATCGAGACGGCCCTCGTCAGCCTCAACGCCGACGGCGGAGAGAACAGCCTTGACATCGTCGGCGGAGGGGGCGGTGTTGCCACCGAGGCCGAGAAGAAGGTAAGCGGCGACGTGCTTCATTTTGAAGGTGTTTTCTGTTAAATTGTCCCGAGTCAGATGATTTGTCCTCTTTTGATATTTGCGATTTCGCTTCTAGCAACGGATGTAGAACGAGAAAGAGAGAGATGTGTGTGCGGGAAAGCTTACAGTGTAGAGAACACGAGAGAATCAATCAATTTAACCGCAAGTTGGGCGGAGACTGAGACCTTCGAGTCTTTGTTGTTTTTTTGAGGGAGTTGGTTTGCAAAAGAGAAAGTCTGAAGTGACTCTTTCGGCGTGGATACTTTTTTTCGATGGGCGTGCGAAAAAGGTTGGTGGGGTCGCCTTGCTCTCTCCCGCAATTTTGACCTGCGCACCAAAAAATAAAGTGCAGCGAGAGTAGATGGAAATTTAGGGCAGGCTCGACCTTAGTCAGCGAAAGGGGACACAGGCTGGCTGCCGCCATTGGCTCTAACTTCTAAGTGACACACACAGCAGGTGCTTCATGATAAAGTAAGACATTGCGGTTCCCAGACTTGCTCATTCCGGCAAGACTCATCGGCTCACGGGCAGCCTCGAGACTTTCTTTTGACTTTATTCTAGTGTCCGCACGTGAAAGTGTTGGCCTGGCATCATCCGTTTAGGAGTCATTGAAAGTGGCAAGCAGGTGCCATGTGTAGGTAGGGGCTTGCATCGTGACTGCCCTTTAAACTATAATGCATGCCTCATTGAGAATTGGGAAGTTGGTCCATTGTTGCGATAGCCCGGCAAGACCAAATAGTAGTAGTGTGTGGCGCTTCATAGAGTCAGGCCTAAAATGCAAATGTTGAAAATGACTGCTAAGTTTTCGAAGCCTCATTTGTGCTTGGACCATCACCAGGCTCCTTGGTGTGCATCACAGGCACACCACAAATGCCACAGGCGATAAGAATGCACTTGGGCCATAGAGCCGTTGCACATGTCAAACAAGAGACGATACGGATGCTGTCACGGACGCTGCCACAACAGCAACGGGCATGTATCATCGGCATGGCCTTAGTCAAAGTCTGGCTAGAATCATTTCAATAGCAGTGAAACATCAGGGCATCTCATAATGGCCAAGATGTTGATTTTCAATAAGCATCAAATTGATGTAACAAAATGGGGATTCAGAGTGATGGTCAAGAACAGATTGTGATGTTTTCTGTGGAGTATTAGATTTCGATAGGCTTCCGTGGGAGACATCGGAGACAGGGGCTTGCTGGGCTGCTGGGCTGTTGGGCTTGAAGTGCTTATGTCAGTGGGTGGGTTTCCCGTCGATGGGGAGACAACGGCTCAATCAAGGTCACGTGCGTGTTGGCTTCTTTGTTTCTTTCCCTAACAAATGATTACCATCACATTGCATCGCACGCCTGCAAAGGCCACTTTCACGGCCGAAAATTGTTTACCCGATGCAGTCAGTGACTGCCTTCTTCCTGCGCTGGTTAGCCGCTTGGTATTAATTTCGCATCTTCTATTTCACTTAACCTGTCTTTAACGCCTTATCATAACTTTCTATCCCCCAACGATTCGAGATTTGCAAAGTCCGCCACATTGACACGCCCCCGATACCTGGTCATCCGGTGTCGTCCTGCATTACCTCACCAACGATATTTGGCTCCCAGGCAGTCGCCTCCTTCGCCTCTCGACCACCTGAATCAGCAAAGCCACACGCTCGTGCTCTTCGGGGTGTAGCTTTGAAGTTGCGTAAACAGAGACATCAGCCTCTCCCTGTTGGCATCTGACTCACGATGCCTGTATGATCGGCCTCCTACGCATATCCCCTACGTGTATTAATCATCATGAAGATCAACGACCTCCTGGCGTCTATCAGCGGCGGCTCGAAGCAGCCAGCTGCAGCACCCGCGAAGCGCAAGCCCGACGATGATTTGCGGACCAACTCCAAAGTGCCAAGACGGACGCCGCCTCTCACGCGACCGAACCAAGCACCTCCGAATCGACCTTCATCAACAACACAAGCAAAAGATGATGCGAGGGACACAAATCGAGGCTCCAGTCGATCGGGAACCAGCGATGCAGCGAAACCATATACGGGGACAAGTAGGCCAGCGAATATGGCTTCGAGACCGAAACCATTAACAGCAGCCACTCCAACGAAGGAGACTGCTCCAATACCAGCAGCAACACCAGCAGCCACGTCTAACAAACCTCCAAAAAAGGGATCCTATGCCGAGATCATGGCAAGAGCGGCGCAAGCGCAGACTACCATGTCCAAGGTTGGGACCATTAAGCACAAGAAGATCGAGAAAGCCCTCCCTCCCAAACGAGGCGGACTAGCCGTCGGAAAAGGAGAGCCTCGTGCCCAAGAAGCCGAAAGAGCTGGATACGCCGGTAATGTCAACCCACTCCAACGAAATGGGGCCATTGGAAGCGCGTCCGGGGCGAGAAATGGGAAAGGCGTGGCGCCCACGGGAAAACAGCTGAAGCCGGCCAAGCTCACAGCTGAGGAAAAGGCTAAGCTCGCAATGGAGAAACGACGCGAGGAGAGAGCGAGGAAGCATGCCGCCGCAACCACCGGCTATACTGGTACCTCTCGTCCAAACGCGAAACTGCCAGCTAAGAAGAATGATGAGGCTCCTCGAGGCGGGGCCCTACTCAACAGAGCACCCCCACGTCCCAGTACATCTCGACGCTCTGGATATGATGACTACTACGACGACGACATGGATGATTTCATTGATGACGACGTGGAGGACGAGATAGTATCTGGATATGGCAAGCGGTACTCGTATTATGATGACGAGTCCGATGGATCATCAGATATGGAGGCTGGCATAGACGACATTGACGGTGAGGAACGCCGTGCCGAGAGAATCGCCAGGCAGGAGGACATTGAGCAAGAACGGCTCGAGAGGACTCTGAAGCAGCAGAAGGAAGACCGCAAACGCGAGGCTCTGCAGGCCATCCGTGCTAGGCGAGCCTAGATGACTTCACCGAAGCCTTTTGTTTAAAAGGTGGCACGTGTTGAGCGTTTGAGTAGCGTCATCAACCTTTTCTTTTTTTACTTTGGCATACCTCGCTAATTGGGGTGGGATGGACACATCAATCCACGCTACTACGCCGAAACGCTCTTGATATTGGATGACGTATCATCCTCTCCCAGAGAAGAAACATGCCATGTTTTCGCGAGAAAACAATGCAATTCTTCTCTCCCGATTCTTCCTTGTTAATTATTTTCTTTTTTGGAGTTTCCGCCTTGACTTTTTGCCTAGTTTAGAAGGACAGTACTCACTACTTGTGTTGTTGTGTTTTTTGTTCCCTTGGGATTTGGGTTTCTTTTGGTTAGAGGAGCCCATTAGGATAGATTCTTCTTTATGGACATCAGCGATGGAGTCTTTTGTTTCTTTTTTAGTCTTTTTCAACTTGTTCTTCAACTATTTTTTTTCTTATTCCTTGCTCTCCATCATCAGTTGTGAATTGTATTAGGCGGAACAGGGAGCGGAGGATGATGATGAACAATTTGTCACATCGAGCACGTTTGCATATTAGTTGCAACACTGGACAATCAATCGTACAAAGCCAGCAAGCAGCAGCAAATAGGCTATCCAGCATTTTCATACTCGGTCCCAAGTGTTGTCATCGTAGTTGACGCTTGGCCGTACTACTGTTTACTATTCTTTGCCATTACATCTGGTGTGGTCTTATCGTGTTATGACATTCAATCCGAACCCGTTCACGCCCAGCACGAAGATGAAGCTTCCATCCAGTCTCACACAAGCATCAAGATCGAAACCTAAATTTGATGAAAGCGCATCACACAATACAATATTCGTAACTAGTCTCCAACTGCTCATCCTCCCAAGCTGTAGCGTGACCGCACCATAGCAACTTGGTAAACTTGGTAAACCCGATCGTCAAGCTGCAGTGTAACGAAAAGAGAAAGCTTAGCTTCCTCTATCCAGAGTTTGCAGTAATTCGATTTGGCCAAGTTGCATCTCAATGATCCTTCTTCATCACAATAGTTCGCAAAAAGTTGGTAAACATCTAGGATCATGTTTAGCTATCTAATCTACAATATGTTGTAGTCCCCTTGCAATGTCCCTTGTAGTTTGCAGGTAGTCTCCCTTCGACCACTCTCTGCGAAACTATCATTATCTCAAACTCAAACTCCTGTGCCATGTTACAATTACCGTGAAGCATGTTGCTTCAATGCAGCTTGAAAACCATCTACCCTCATGGTTCAAGACGAGACACAAACAAATTGTGAAAACATATAGTGAACGGGCACATAAAAAACAGATACAGCAAATCGAAAATGATGGCATCGACTACTCGCGTTATTGCTCCATGAACTGCATCTTGCGAGCTCAAGGCAAATCATCCGCATCCTCTCCCGTTCCTGATCCAGAGTAAGGGGTTGCCAACCAGCTCTGCTGTTGGGTCGTGCTGCTGGACGAGCCATTGGCACTGCCACCGCGCTGAGCATCCTTGTTGGTACCTTGATCCCTCTTTGGTGGCGTCGGAGGAAGCGACGCCGGGGCAGCGGGGAGAAGTCTGGTCTTGGGCGGGACTGGCGCCTTCGACTCCGGCTCCTTGGCCGGGTTCTTCTTCATAAGACCCTTCTGCTGGAGATAGTGGATTGATTCAAGCACAGTGAGGTCTTGCTGTTGCTTGTCATTGAGTGCGAGACGTTGTGAAATGGTGAGGCGACCCTCGTTTGCCTCGCGTTCCTTGATAGCAGCAGCGCGTACTTCGTCATCATGAACGAAGCGACACTTGTTCTTCTTGCCGCATTTACCGCCAGTGGAATAGTATTTGCACTGCTTGGTGACATCGGCCTTCTTCTGCTGCGTAGCCTGCTGGGCAACTGTGGACTTGGTCGATGATGACGCCTTGGACGTCATAACCTCAGGCTCGTCGTCATCAGAGTCTGACGCACGCATCTCATCACCCTCATCGGCAGGCTCTCGCTTCCTCTTGATAGAGGACTCGATCTTGGCGAGCTGCTCCCTAAGCTTGTCCGCCTTGGCTGTGAGGGTGGCCGCGCGACGTTCGTCCTTCTCGGCGGCGGCAGCAGCCTTCTTCGCTTCGACGCGTGCACGAGTAGGATAATTCTTCTTACGCTCGGCGATGAAAGCAGCAACGTCCTTAACGCTATTGATTCTTATATCAGTCACATGTTTTCTAGGATATGAACCTTGCCGACTTACTCGAATACGTTAGAACCCAAGAGTTGCTCAAGGTTCTGCTCATCGTTTTCGTCATTCTCCGACTCAGATTCCTCCTCCTTGACGGTTGGAGTTAGGCCGAGGGTATTGGTCGTCTTGCGCTTCTTCTTATTGGCACCGGAGGTGCTGGCGCCCTGCTGAACCTTTGGTGCGTGCTGCTGGTTGTCACGACCGGACTGTTTGCCACGATTGTTGTTGTTGTGGTTATGGCGACCTCCACGAGCACCACCTCGTCCGCGACCTTGACGACCTCCACGGCCGACGTCTGGGCCGGGGCTATGGTGCGCAACACGACCAGGCTGGAAGTTCATGGGTCGGGGCGGGTCTTGGGGGTAGGTGGAACCACCTTGAGACCAGTGTGCAGGCTCATAATCGTACTTCACATGAGGAGGACCTGTAAAATGTGAGTGGTAACCGCCTCGATCAGCATAGCTCGGCTGGGCATGGCCATAGGGCTGGGCAGTTGTGTGGGCTTGAGCAGCCCACTGTTGCGGAGGGGGTGCTTGCTGGTATGCATACTGAGGCGGTGCGTAAGTAGGCTGCTGAGCATAGTGAGTAGGGGTAGGAGCATGGGCATGGGCATGAGGAGGAGGAGGGACCTGAGCTGGGCCATAGGGCTGCTGCTGGTTTGTGTAGTTGGGGTGGTAATTCGTGGATGAGAGAGGCACTGGCTGGTGTGCAGGCTGGTGAGATGGTTGCCAGGCCGGCGGCGCATTGGCACCATATTGGGCGGCATGTACTTGAGGGCTGTGATGCTGGCCGCCACCACGTCCGCCATGATGTCCTCCTCTTCCACCTCGGTAAGAGGAGCCTCCGCGGCCATACTGGGTGTTGGAGTAAGTCGCCTGGCGCGAAGGCTGGGCAGATGGTGGGGGAGGCGGCGGCGCGTACGCGTAGCCGGTCATTGTAAATTAAAAAGGAGTGAGCAACACTTTTGCCCGACGAGAGTGGTAATGAGACGGAAGAAGTTTCTCCTTGGGAGAAGAAGCAAGGATAAGCGAAGAGAAAAGACGTCGCGCTTCAGAAAACTGATTCTGCTTTGCAGTCAAGGATTTTTGCGAGAAGTTGTTGACGCGCAGAAGGAAAAGTTTGGGAAGTGCAGGTTCAAAACTCTAAGGAAGAGACGGACGGGGTACCACTTGTACCAAGGGAAGAAAAGAAGATGTTGACGTGGAGCCCAAATGCGAGATGCCAAACGCCAGATGAGGTGAAGTTTGAAGCGATGAGGAAGAGTTCGGATGATTCACACAAGGATGAGGGGGGGTTGAAGTTGGCTTGATCGTGAGGTTTTCGAACCTTGAGTTTTGCAAAGATTCAGTCAGCGAGAGCCGCAAACTGCAGTTAACAGATAGTGGGGTAAATAAGTGCTCCACAAGTTTCTGCCAGGCTCTAGCCAGGCTTACCTGGTAAACAATGGTGAAATGAGTTTGCAACTTGGCTTGGACAAGTTTTTTTGCTTTAAAAAAGCCTATTGTTTACTTTGTAGAAGAGATCGAATGAGGCAGCAATTCGGCAGCTGCAGAATTTTCAGGCATCCATTAGAAGGAAAGCAAAAAATGATAGTGAATGTGGAAGGTGCGCTGTTGCAAGTTTGTCTCAAAGGGCAAGCACGAGGCAACACCACGTGAGATATGATACCCCAGGACAAACAAGCCCCGATTATGTAGGTATTATTACTCCGTAAACGACTGTGAATTCATTTTCCCATCGTCACATTTCTTCTTTCCGTAGCAAGCATTCTATAAAAGGACCTGCAACTGCAATGATAAGGCGACCATGTCTTAGGCATCTGGGGTGGGTTAGGTTATTAGAGGTACTCCGGAGTCTGGCCAATGTACGCAAACAGCAGGCGGTGAGGCCCGCCTACATACCCAACGCTCGACGGCTGTCAACGGCTCTGCGGAACCCCCAAGACAATGTTCTTGTCGCTTTTTCTGCCAGAAGCATTTCATGTGAAATTCCATCTACAAACCAGGACCTCTCAATCAACACATGTCTGCCTTCTCATGACAGATAAAAAACATATATAACCAAAGCTTGCGCTTCAAATTACATACATTATTTTAAGGTCTTGATCTTACACGACCTTGAAGGCACATTGCCCCCCCGGCGAGAGAGGAGGGAATCATGTTCATCCTAGTAAGCCTCGCAACAAACCAACCGTGAGTGAGTGAGAGTGACTCACCTCCTATTTCACATAGACAAAACTCGCGGATCTCGTGCAAATTCACCCAAAAGATTTCGAAAAGCATAGCGCGGATGCAATCGAAGACAACATCAATGAAAAATACTCCAACCATGTACTTCACAAGATAGGCCTCTGCATCTCCCTGTACGACATCCTGTGGACGTCAGAGGGACTCATCGGTCACGGCACGGGAATGGTCAACGTAAATGGTAAGTTGTATTTACATCCTGGAGAGCTGCTGACGTTTTTGTGGATTAATGACCGAGTTGCTGAATTGGAAAAAATGCAGTCGAGTTTCGCATGATTGTGTTTCGGCCCTTCAAGGGCGAGGTCATCCTAGCAAGAATTCGCAGCTTGACGCCAGAGGGGATGCACCTACGAACAGATTTCTTCGACGACATCTTTGTGCCATTCGACGAACTACCTCCGGGGACAGAATAGTGAGAATCTTACCTTGCCCTAGCAACTAAAGGTTAGTAATGCTAACCTTTTTAATTGTAGCAATCACAGCCAGCAGCACTGGGTATGGGACATTGGGGAGGACCGCTTGGCCTACGAGAGGCACGACATGGTCCGTGTCGCCATCATTGATGAGGAATGGTTTGATCAGACCCCCGAAGGACCGGAAAATGACAAGGATGAAGATAAAATAAAGACGCCCTATAGGATCAAGGGGTCCATGATGGCAGAAGGATTGGGGCCATGCGAATGGTGGGATTGAAGAACAAGGGGAAGAGGTCACAAGATACCACTGCATGTGATTTACATCCTGTCTTCTATTTTTTTTTTTTTGGTCTATATATTCACGCCTTGATACCCTGCAGAAGACGAGTTTCGACGTCATCGAGAACAGAGTAGTGCTCAACGACGGCCAAGTTCTCGGCCTCGGCTTTAAACTGTTTGTCTGGGTCCTGGCCGGGACCGCCCATCATGGGATTGGGCATCTGCTGTGCCTGCATCTGTTGGGTGACCTGGCTAGCAGCGTTATCGGAGCCGAGAAGGAAGACGTAGACGAATTGGAGACCAAAGATGCAGAGGAAGTACCAGGAGATACTGGACATCCAACGAGGATCCATGTCCTTGGTCATCACACCGGCTTGAAGCATGCTCTTGAACTTGATGGTGAGGGGAAAAGGAAGTTTCACTAATTCATTGTTAGCAAAGTAAACATGTAGCCAAGATGTCCTAGGAGCCGGAAAATGTCCTAGGAGCCGGAAGAAAGAAAAAACATACTGATAACATAACCACTAAAGAAAGCATTGATCCAGCTCATAATCAGCGTGTTGGGGATAATCATGGCCATGTTATTCTTCATCATGCCCATCATGCCCTCCATGGCGTTCGGGTCGGACATGGGGTTCGCGGGAGGCTGACCGGCAGAATTCGGGTTCTTGAGGAACGCGCCGCTCTCGTAGCTGTGGATGAGGAACTCGCGGCGCTGCTCAAACGACTTCTGGGACACGGCGTGGTGGTTGGACCGCAGGGTCACGCCGCGGGCGAGGGAGCGCTGCTCGCGCATCGTCTTGGGGTCCTGCTTCTTCGGCGTCGTGGTCATGAGGACCGAGGCGTAGTGGCGGAGGACGCCGGTCAGGACCATGACGATTGTGATGGGGATCAGGATCCAGTAGCTATAGAAAAAGAGCTCGTCAGTTACATTGTTGCCGCGGTTTACTCGGGGTACGTACAATAACTGGGGATCCCTATGAAGGGTCTGCACTGGTATCTGCGCCATGACAGTTATCTTGCAGACAGCAGCAGTCTTGAAAAGCGCAAACTAAGAGATGTCGGGAGTTGTCGTCGTAGTTGTTGTGGTTGTCGTCCCCCCTCTCTGCTTCTCGGTAGGTTATGATGATGGGGAGTTGTCGCAGGTAAGTGCAGTTTCAACTTAGTCAGCGCCCTAGCTTCGAGACGGACAGGACAGCTTTCCCCAAGTTCAATCTGCCCCACGAAAACTGTCCAACCCCGATCTGCGAGCTCTCCCATATTCACCTATTATTTCATATTATTTCCCAATTGACCTGAATTAAAAAAAAGCCTGGGGCTCGCCTCGTAAACTTCTCCATCATGTCGGGTCAGGTCAAAGTTTCGTTATACAATCAATCAGGTACGCAACTTACACACAAAGTTATGAATGCCCCCGCCCTTGAACTAACACAAATGTAGATCTCAAGAACACCGCCGACGATGCCCTCGCCAACTACTTCAACTCGCTCAAGTTCAAGCAGGATCATTTCCTGACCGACACCCGCCTGACCCTCGGCTACGGCGCCTTCGTCCTCGCCGCAGCCTGCTTCGCCTGGGACTACTACCTCGGCTTCGAGGCCACCAAGCTGTGGTCCGCCGCGGCCGTGGCCGTCTACTCCCTTCTCAACGCGGCGCTGTGGTTCTGGCAGACGTACGTCGAGGAGGGCACGATCTACGTCGGCGCCGCGCCCGGCGGTGGTCCCGAGAGGCTGCACGTCGCCAGCCTGAGCAAGAAGGCCGACACGACGTATTACATCAAGGTGGCCGTCGTCAACTCGGAGACGGGCGCGCGCGAGGCCTTTGCGCTGGGCAAGCCGTTTGTGGAATTCTTTGACGAGAGCGGTTACTTTGTCGCTGCGCCGTTTCAGTCGTGGTTGGCCACGAATATCAGTCTGGTGGGTAAGGCTGATCCCAAGCGGGTTAAGAGCGAGACCGAGAAGCTGCTTGAGACGACACCGGACCTGCTGGCTGCGCTCGAAGAGGAGCAGGAAAACGCCGCGCTGGCGTCTGGAACAGATGCGAACTCGGGTGGGACAAGGCGAAAGGCATAAGACAAGACACAGAGTATGGCAGGACGATTGGGCATTTTAGCAAACAAACAGGTTATATAGGGATCATACGGCATCATGTGACGTGCTAATGATAAGAAACTCTATACAAGACACTACAAAACTCGTCTATGACTGATAATGCATCCAAAAGAGACTATATCTAACATCGTCTAACCAATGTAGTTTACTTCAGTTCTGCCCAAGCAGCCCGTGCTAGCCTCGCCGTCTTTCGAAGCTCTCGCACTCCCAAACCACAAGCGTACATGAGCTTCTTCTGTACCATTGGCGCATACGCCAGGAGATGCCTCGTTTCATACAGTTTCGGCAATCCCCCCAGCAGCTCTAAAGCCAGCTTTCCGCACGCAGCTTTCGTTTCCTGATCGTCGGCTGGTATATAGTCTACAGTAAGCCATTCAGGGGCGGTGGCGGTATCATCAGGCGAGAAGGTGCTGGTACAGATGTTGATTATGCTGCGAATATGGGGCTCACCCTTTTCTGGGGACTCGATGAATATGTTCTTGAGAACAGCTAGTGCAGCTTGTCTGTCTGGCCCGGCGGGGATGTTCTGAGCGATAGCTATCGCCACCCTCAACACCTTATCCGCATCGTCCTCGTAAATGGTATAAGGCATATGCTTGATGGCAAGCAGCACGGCAACCCTGTAATTAGTCTTGACCAATGGGTCGGTAATCTCGGGATTTGCTCCAATAGCAGATTCGAGCAGCGGTTGTACTAGTTCCATGTAGACTCGCTGCATCCACAGAGGTTTGACCGTTGCGTAGTTCTCCTTTGTAAGATATCTTTGGGGAGCAAAGACGATTTCCAGTCTCCTTGCCAAACTTTGGCCATGTTTAGGAGCTTCCTTCAGAAGGCCAAGGAGATGAGCCCCCTGTTGGCTGCCAAATGCTCTGCGTAGCATTCCGGCAGCGATGGCGAACAGTGCCGCTGCTTTGCTCGCATCGACTTTGCTTCCACTTCGAATATCTTCGCATGCAGTGTTGATTGTCCCCATCAGGGGCTCGATTGTTTCAATCTTATACTTGTTTGCCAGGATTGTGAGTATAGATCTCGTGATTGAGCTTGTGCTCGATTCTTGCTCTTCGCTTTGGCAGAGGCCGCTAACAATCACCTGCTGGGCAGCTCCCGTCTTGACCTGAACTCTGAGTTAGTGGATATTTTTTGGGTTGGATTAGCAAACGTACCAGTTCGGCTACGGCTGAGGGGTGGAGCGCCTCTAGAATACCAATCGAAAGAATATTGAGCTTGCTAGAAGTGAGCCAGTTCAGGCCACTACTTTGTTGCGAAGCCGCAGAAATAACACCATCATCTATGAAATCTTCTCTAAATAGATTTATTGCCAGATCCTGCGCATGCAGCTGGAGCTGATGCTTTTCACCAAGCTCATGTACGGCATAGCCGGCTAAGCCTGAGATGAGGTCAAGGTACTTATGCCCAGAGGCAGAGCCCGCTTTGAAATCATCGCTCAGCTCGAGGGCTTGGGCATCATCTGTTTGCGTTGGCTTGGTCGATCTCCGATACAGTTGTCGGGAGATGTACAGGCTGATCAGCAAGGAATCCAAGCGTAGCTCGGCAACTGAAGCTGGAGCTTCAGGTTGGACCCAGTCTCTGATATCCGCTTTCTCGAGGGCTGGATACTTGGAGGCGATGGTTGTCATCCAAGAGCTATCCCAGGACCTCGCATCTGTCGATTCGGTCTTTGTCTGCAGGCAAGCGTCGTTGAAGTGGCGGATAGAGGACTGCAACCCAGCTACCAAGGCGCTCCATACACTGGGGTCTGTCTTGGCATCAATGACTGCAATTATCTCATGGTATAATGCTTGCGAAAGGTAGAGAAAGTTGTTGATGGCAGGTAAGAGATTAGAGGAGTCAGATGTCTCTTGGAGTCCCGAGCAGCCAACAAAAGCCAGGAACAAGGTAAGGGACTGGATGGGTCCAGCTGAATGAACACCTTCGTCTTTCCAGGAAGTTTGGATAATCTCCATGGCTTTATCAACCAGGGGTGCGAATCCAGTGGTGTATGATACAACTGCCCTTTGGAGAGCGCTAGACGTCTCGTTAAGCAGCTCGTCTGAGGCACCCTTGTGCGATGGCTCGGCACCATTCAGGGATACAGTGAATGTGTTAAACAGCGCCTCGCATATTCTTGAGCAGGTCTCGTCGGGTAAAAGGTGTGGGGTGTTTCCAGTGGAAGACTCGATGGAGACCACTCTCTGACACGCCAACGCACCAGCACCTTGCACGGCTTCTGATGCATGTTTGAGATCATCGTAGGAGGCGTTTGGTTGAGCACCTACTTCCACGGGTTCCTTCAGAACATCATCCCAAAGTGATTTGAAGATCGGGTCGACCGCAGCGAAGCCACTCCTCTCCTGAGGCGTCATACCAGACAGGCAGAGGAGCAACCTCGTCTCAAGGATGATATGAAGCAGCTTGAGCAGGTCTTGGCTATGGGCGGGCGTCTTTGGATGCCTCAAATTCTCCTTTAGATGTATGATTGCTGGAGAAACCATAAGGACAAACGCAGTAGGCCCTGCGCTTAGAACACTGACCAGGAGTCGACCAGCAGGTGCTGTGTACGTGGTGTTTGATAGATCGTTTACGCAATCCCGAGTGACTGTCAAAGCGTAGTCTCGAAGGTGATCGCCTTGTAGTCTTGAGGCGAGCGACTTGAGAACTTCGAGAGTTGCCCAGATGGTATCTTCGATCTCGCCGTTTCGGACCTCATACTTGAGGTTGCTCCAGATGTCATTAATGTATGGTACAATTGACTCTTCTGGCTTGTCGAAAGAATCAATGCAGGCTTTAATTGTTTTCAAGACATCGACCTGAAGCACATGTTAGCCTTGTAAACCCACGCATGATGAGGCTTTTCTCTTACCTTGACATTAACTGTGACGCCCTTTCCTTGATCCAATTTACTCAGCAAGAAGGGGAATGCGAGATGAGCTACTTGGTAGTTTGCACTAAAGCAGGCGCGCAAAGAAAGCTTCAGGTCTTCGGGAGTAAGACCACTTTGGGAAGCCCGTGGCAATGTAATTGGAAAGTAGGCTTTGAATACGTTGTACACCTCGTCAATCATCTCTTGAGAAGGCGCATACTGGGTCAAGAAGTGCTCCTGGATCCCAAACCACACTATCAGGCAATCCGGATCTCTTTCACTGCGGCACAACCCCAAGAGATCCTTCATCCAGGCAGCTGAGCTCCCTTGCTTGGCTTTCAAGTCGGAACTGGCGCTTGGCGATGTGATGAGGGTCCGAAGAAGTTTGTATATGGCCAGTCGTGTTTTCGAAACCTGCCGTCCAAAGTCATCCCCGAGGGCGCAAATGTTCTTGATGATGTCGTTTGCGCTTGATGCTTGGAAGCTGTCCATGGCGACAATGTTGTTTAGAGCGGTTGCCGAGGCCATAACGCCGGCTTTGTGGTCAATGTCGAACATGGCACCAAAGAAGCTGACCAAGAGTTGTACTACATCTCCTTAGTGGCATATCCCGGCAGTCTTCGAGCACAAGCTACTAACCTTGGCTTTTCCCGAGAACGTTGTTGCCCAAGAAATCTAGGGTTCGGGATAGGAACTCCAGAGCTGAGTTTGTCAGAATCCAATGCTATACATATCGGGTGCATCTCAAACTCACCTTTTGCCCTAGCCGTCCAATCAGGCGTATCGCCATCAGTCATGGCTTCATCACCACCACTGCCGGGCATCCATGGCTGGACAGATTCTACCCAGCGCGCAACGGGCTTGCTAGCCGCAGATGCAGTCTTGAGTTCTAATCAGAATCTTAGTCAACGTCTCTAAGCTTATCATATCAAATGTGGCATACCCGTTGCAGCTTGCTGGGATAGAGATGTCTTCTTGGCTTCATCGTCTGCCAGGACAAATTCCAGCGCAAGCTGCCGAAAATCGGCCATTTCGAGGGCGCCGCTTTCGACCCGGAAGGTCTCTCTCTTTGCGCTGAGTCTATTTGTTAGATGGTATCAGCTGTATCGTCTGAGTCCAATATTTTTAAGAAAATTCGAATAGCATAAGCTGTGGGAAAGCACGGTTACAAGGGCTGATACGTTGGAAATGCAGAGAATTGGCGTCTTTGAAATCACTTTGAACGACCGCGGGGCAGTCGCGCGCAAGTAATTTTAGCGCGGGGCAACAGTTTGGCGCTGAAGTTGCGACGACAAACTCAAGTCAATTTTCGGCAGTCGCTCTGGAGAGGATGGCGACACCAAGGATAAAATTTCTATAATCTTAAATATGAAACTTTTAATATGATATCTTGGATCCATAGAAAGATTTACAAGCCCATTCAAAAGATGCAAAAATTATCTATTATATACAGCACATGAGTCTTGGAAAGGCCAAAGACCGTAGGGTAATTTGAAATTCAATTCTAGAAGAAACTCCGTTTCCGGTGCAGGATGTCATCGGTCGATGACGAAGGGTCTTGCACAAAGTGGACTCTCAACTTCTTCAATCAACGGTCTCGCGCCGCCCAACCTTGACGCCAACGTCACAGCCGATTGATTGATTGCCAGCATCAATCAACTCATCACCACAATGGCTTCCATGCAGACCGCAGCTCTGCGACACATCGGCCGCCACGCCGTCCGCCACAGCAGCCGTCCCTTCAACAACCAGCAGCGTCGCTGGGCCCAGGTCCACGACGTGCGCATCCTCGCGACGACACGACCCTACGCCAGCATCGCGGAAAAGTACCAGGCCAAGCTCGACCAAAAGGCCAAGATAGAAGGGTACGGGACGGTGGAGGAGCTGAAGAAGGCCTACGCCGACAGGATCGAGGCGGCCCGGCGCAAAGACGCCGTCGAGTTTCCCGAAGCGCAGCACATTCCTCAAGCGCCCGATACGCCGGTGTCGCAACCTTTCAGGGGAGAGCTCGACATCGGACAGGGAGGCGGCGATGGGCCGAAAGATGGAGGAGAAGGGCATGGGACGATACCTCAGGCGCCCAACACTCCCGTGAAGCAGCCTCACAAGGGGGATCTGCCAAAGTCTGATGAGCCGAATCCGGGGACGAGCAACGACGGCAGGATCCCTCAGGCACCGAATACGCCAGTCAGCCAGCCCAACAAAGGCCCTCTCGATGCGGCTGTTCGGAAAGCAACGTCGTCGTCGTCGAGCGAGAAGCCGGCCATCAAGGGTCTAGACGACATCATCGATCTCGAAAAGGCTCGCGAGCTGCCCGACAAGGAGCTCACTGCCATCTGGCGCCTGCGCCACGCCAACTCGGAGAACAACATCTGTGCCGTCGTCCCCGCCGCGGCGTACCGGGCCATGGAGGAAGCCGCTCGTACGTCGCCGCAGTTTGTGCTCCCTGTGCCTCACGAGAGCCAGGGCGCCGAGATTCACTTCTTGCAGTGGGTCTGGGATGCCGAGTCCAAGACCAGCACCGTTCTGTTTACGCAGCTGGCCGAGTACAAGGCCCGCGGGGAGTTTGCGCAACCTCACACCACTGTGACGCATCATCTCGATCTTGTCAACGAACGTGGGATGGTTCTTCTCCAGGGTCAAATCGTGAACGACAAGGTCTGCACCCCTGAGCAGGCCAAGTGGCTACTCATGTGCCTCCAACGCTTCTACGGCGGCTGGGAGGCCGAGGCCGAGGACCTTAGCGGCGAGCGGAAGCAGAGAGCTGAGGAGAGGAAGAAGTTGCTTGAGTACTTTGCCATGGGTGACTCAAGATTCAGCGTCGAGAAGCTCATGGAGGAGGCCGAGCGTATGGGTTAGAGGGTCTTTGAACCAAAAAAAGAAAACCCCCAAGTGGTAATACTGTATATAATATATATGAGATCCCGTAGCCGTACACCCTAGATACCTTTCCTCTATATGATTTCTCTTTGGAAAGCGAAACTTCTATCATCTATCTGTGATTTACAACTTGGCCTTGACGGCCGTCTCTTCCTTCTTTAGCTGATCTTTGAGCACCCTCCTCAGAATCTTGCCCGACACCGACTTGGGTATCACGTCGATGAAGCGGACGCCTCCCCTGAGCTTCTTGGGCGGGGCGACGTTGGCGGCCACCCATTCGGCAATCTCCTTGGCGAGCTCGTCGGACTGCTGGATGCCGGGCTTGGTGACGACGTAGGCGCGGGGCACCTCTGTATGCTCGTTGTCGTCCCAGACGCCGATGACGCAGACGTCGTCGATGTCTTGGCGGCCGATGAGCTTGGCCTCTAGCTCAGCTGGCGCGACTTGGAAGCCCTCTGTGAAAAGATGGGGTTAGCTGAAACTCGATCACTTATACATGGGAAACGGTCCTTGATTACTTACTGTACTTGATGAGTTCCTTGATTCGGTCGGTGATGAAAAAGTTGCCGTGCTTGTCGACGTAGCCGACGTCTCCCGTCTTGAAATACCCATCCTCCGTAAAGGTATCCTTTTGCAGGTCCGGCCTGTTCCAGTAGCCTGGGAAGACGTTGGGACCCTTGAGCAGTAGCTCACCAGCCTATTGTCATGTCAGAAATCCCCAGCCTAGTCAAATATATGAAGCTCGAGAGCTAATCCAAAAACTCACCTCCCCCTCGGGAACCTCCTTCCCGTCAGGATCTACAATCATGGCCGTCATGTTGGTGACCATCTTGCCGACGCTCCCGTGGAAGCGGCTCCACTCGTCGCTCGTCTGCGTGTGCGTCGTGGGACTCGTCTCGCTGAGCCCGTAGCCCTGCTTGACGCCGACCTTGAGCCTCGCCCAGACGGCGTCGGTAAGCTCCCTGCTACACGGCGCAGCGCCGCTGTTGACCCACTTGAGCGATTGGAGGTCGTACTTGTCGACGAGGGGGCTCTTGCCGAGGGCCAGGACGATGGGCGGCGCTACGTAGGCGATGGTGATCTGGTGGCGCTCGATGAGGGAGCAGGCCTTTTCGAGCTCCCAGCGGGGCACGATGACGGTCCTCGTGCCCGTCAGGAAGGAGACGTTGAGGACGACGGAGAGGCCGTAGATGTGGAAAAAGGGTAGGACGCCGAGCTGGACGTCCGTGTCCCAGCTCAGGCCCTTTTGGTCGAAGCGCCAGGTCTGGACCGTGTTGGCGACGATGTTGTAGTGGTAGAGCATGACGCCCTTGGGGAGACCTGTCGTACCCTGGGGAATGCATGTATGTAAGTCGAGGAAACCTGGATAATTGACAGGAAAAAGAAGAAGAAGAGGGGAAAGCAGCTTACGGAGCTGTAGACGAGGTAGGCCAGATCCTTTTTCGGGTCAATGGTCGGCTTCTTGGGCTTGATCCATGCCTTTTCAGCAGTAACGTCGGTCCAGTGCCTGAACCGGCTATCCCTCCCCTCGCCCATCAGCAAGATCCTGTCCTCCGGCAGCCCGGCCAACTTGGCGGCCCTGCGCGACGCATCCAGGAACGGCGTCTGCGTGACGAGCGCCTTTGCGCCCGAGTCCTGGAGCTGTCGCGCGAGCTCCTCGGCGGTGTAGGTCGGGTTCGCGGGCGACGCCACGCCCGCGGCCCAGTGCAGTCCCACGTTGACGAGGGGCGTGTCGATGCAGTTGGGCGTGAAGAAGGCGAGGACGTCGCCCTTGCGCCATGAGAAGTTGTGGATGAGGCCTTGGCCGAACTGCACGCTCAGGTGACGGACGTCGTTGTAGGTATACGAGCGGCCGGATTCACCGTCGATGAAGAGAGCTAATATTGTCAGTCCATGTGTGTGTGTGTGTGTGTGTGTGTGTTGCTAATATATACGGAGAGAGAGAGGGGGTGGGGGGAGAGTTTATTACTGTGATCATCTGGGTATTCTCGATTGGGATTGTCGAGGAGGTGAGTCCAGAGATCCCTATTCGGGATCTCGACGTCAGCGAAGCGCGAGCGGATAGGCATATTTGATAAACGGGAAGGTTATAAACGAGTCAATCACAAGATGCAGACGAATTGATGAGAAGATGTTAGCAGCAAACGGCCCTTCCAATGTCTAACGAATTTGGGAGGGGGAAAAGATTTGGAAATTTGAATAGAAAAGAGGAAAAAGAGCAAAGCATGCCGATAACCCGACACTGAAGAATAACCGCATGGACCAGCTGACCATTCCAACGATCCGTACCTGCCATTTATTGCTACCAAAGCACCCGAGGTACGGTCAGCGTCGGCTTCGCGAGGAAGCACCGTAATAGCGTACATTCCCCAATCGGCTTCTAATCCATTGGGGGGTTCATAGCGCCCACTGTGGCTCTGGTGGGGAAACAAGAGGGGGGAAAAGCTGGGGTAATAGATAACATGCACGCACGATAGCAGGTCGGAGTACGGAGTACGGAGTAATGATGGCAACCTCGGCACTCCACTGTGATGCTCTTTCGGTGAGGAGTTGCACGTTTCGCTGAAACGAGATGTTGTGTGTCAATTGAGATTGAGTGCTTATGGCGGAATCCAAGTCGTGGGCATGGCTTCCTTAGGAAACATCTGGTTGGCGCAAATCTTCCGCATGTATAGAGTACGAGTATATACCGATATGAGTCTTATTATACGGATATTCTAGAAACATGAAAACTGTACAAGAGTAAAAGAGTAAATGAAATCTATACCAAACGCCATCGCTCGTGTATATATGTGTGCCCTTTTGTACCAAAAGTCGATATCCAAACACGTCTCTAACGTGTAGTCGCCTCTTCAGCGCTCGAACATGACCCCGCCTCATCTTCCTTGGCCTCATTGACTGTCGGGAACCACTGCTCAACGTGCTCGCATCCCGTGGGCGTCCGGCAGACCTCTCGAGATTGGCACGTCTTCCACAGGACTTCGCGCACTTCCTCAAACACTTGCTTGTCTGCGTCCATGGCCCAGATGACGTCGAGGTGCTCGTACTCCTCGATGACCTTGCTATGCACCACCTGTACATGCGGCTCTCTCCCGGCATCGAAGCGCCTTAGAAGCCTACGGCCGTCGACGAGATCGTCATGGCCGCAGACCCAGAGAGCGAAGGGGGGAACCTGCTCGTTGTACCAAGCAGTTGAGCCTTTGACCTCTCTCTCAGGCGACGAGCCGCGCTCCGACTCTGTCTTGATGAGATCGCCGTCCACTCGGTCCTCCTCTTTGACGATATCCTTGGTCGATAGAATACATTTGTGCTTGGCGAAGCATTCCCTGCCCAGCCACCAGCGCATGGACTCGGCGCTAACATAGACGGGAGAGAATTGGAACATGCGGTTCTTGAACCCCCTGTCCCAACGAGTATCCGACCAGTCAAACAGGAACGAAAACACCTTGTAGCCCAGCCAGCCGTATATCCGCGGGTTCAGGAGCGCGTGCATCTGCATCATAAAGGGGATGAACGCGTGGATGCCAAACATGAGTCTGAACATGGCGGGCGTGATGACGCGCATGAACTTGAAGTACATCTTGCCAATCAAGGGGCCGGCGTAAGCTGCAGGGGCCAGAGCGCAGAAGACGGTGAGCTTTTCTCCGAGGTCGGGTCGCTGCTCCTTTGCCAGGGCGACAAAGGTCTGCGTCGTCCCTTGGGAGTGGCAGACTAGGCCGATGCGCTCGAAGCCAGTCTCGAAGATGACGCGCGAAGTTAGCGCGGTGAGGTCAAAGACGCCCATCTGGCGGATGTTCCAGCACCACATGCGCGGATCAGCATACTTCAGCAGCGTATGCTTGGGCTCGAAGCCGCATCGATTGTTGCCCAGCCAGACGTCGTACCCCGACTTGCAGAGCCAAAAGGCCAGAGACTCATCATCATTGCAGCAATATGCTCCCGCGCTTTGCAGGAGACCGTGCATGAGTAAAACAGGAAACTTGCGCTTGCGTTCCGGATGCTTGAGCTTCTTGGTCGAGCGGTTGAACACGCCTGGGCCAAGGTGATCTCTCTCTTCCTCGCTAAGAGACGTGTACTCCTTTGGGTCGTAGACGTGCCAGAGATCAATGATGAAGCCGTCCTCGGTCTGCACCTTGAACTTTTCGACGTCTAGACCAACTCGCCGGGCATAGTACGCAACATCGCAGACGATGGGGTCTTTACCGCCTTCCGTGGGCGGGAATTCCTCTGCCGTGCCCTCGTTATCGCCATCGCTTGTGGATGATCTCCTTTTCCAAGCCCTTTCCTTCTCTGCTCGGACCCGGGCTCTCTTCTTCTCCTCCTCGTAAAACGGTCGGCCCTTGTCCGGGTCGCGCAGTGTGATCCTGCACCACAGCGATCTCGCGACAAGGGGTATGCTGGTGAACAGGGACCCCAGAACGATTGTCCCGAGAAAGGCCAAGCTCAGAAAGAAGGATGACACTCGGAAGCAGAGGCACTGCACGTCACGCATCACCGATGGCGGGCCGTACAGCGGGAGCGGGGGGAACAGCGGGTTCGTGTGCGACGGAGGCATCTGCTTCCTGAGCGACCCTTCTGCAGACTTTTGCATAGACAAGCCATTCCGATCTTTGGGGAGATGGACCGTCTTCTGCTCAGCCAGATGCTTCTCATCGGTATTCGAGATGCGTTCCTTCATCTCGCCGCCCTCCTCCTTGATGTCCACCGGCTCAGACCGACCTTCGAGCTCATCGCGCAAGACGTTCAACTTGTGCGCCTCCTGCAGCGGCACGCTGGGCAGCCTGTTGCCATCCGAAGTCACGATGACGGGATCTTGTGGTGTGACGAAATGCGCCTCGACGGCTACAGATGACTGGGACTGCCGCCCGTCGCCAATTGTCGATGGGTGCTCGTGGGAAAGTTTCTCGGCTTGCTGGCTGAACTCGACAGCATTGTGCGCAAGCTGCGTACCTGACAGCCGTGGCTGGTGTGCGCCCTCCTCGATCGTCGTCGTGGTACTGCTGCTGTCGTGGTCGCTGCGATTGGCGCCTTGGCATGATGGGGTAGCCATTGTGTTACAGCTGGGTTCGTGCGATCGCAAGTTACTCCGTAGTCGAATGAATTGTCATCAACGTTACGCGAGCGCAGTGGTCTGATCGTGCATAATTCGTGCGAGTCTGTTTGGGGGATATCAACGTTGCAATCGCAAAGGCAACGGCATCATAGGTTTCGCAACATCATCATGACCAGTTAAAGAAAAAAAAAACTATTCCCTCAATGAGAGATAAGGATAAATGACGGCACGATCATGATGATGTTTATTGCCAAGATAACCCGAATGGCCACTATCCGAGACGCCGTTCGCAAGATCGCGGCTGGTAATAGTGGGCCAGAAGGGAGGCAAGCCGCCTGCGTCATTGACGTACCCTGAAAGACGGAACGGTTCTTTCCAGGAAATCCAAAGGTTAACATACATGGGAAAGATGTTGCCCATGATAGCTAAGGTATCTGAATTAAATCGAGGAATTGAGTACCAGAAACCGGAGGTGCATACATAGAGTAATCGACGCCTGGACGCCACTGCAATTATTTCAACACCGTGTCGAAGCCATTCTGTGCCTTTGCTGGACATACATATAATTTAGGAAGTGCATATTGGTAAGTAATCTTCGCAGCAACAAAAAAAATATTCTGCCACCAATGAGCTTAAATATATGTAAGCCAAATATTGCCGATACTTGGTAATACTCCGTATTTCCTACTACAATGTACCTACGGAGTGGCGCGTTACTAATAAGAAAAGCGGTGACTCGCGAAAAACGTAGTAAATATCCTCCATAGATTGGTGGACCAGCAAACACCCTACGTAGCGAAAAGCTGCCGCGAAAATTTTTCCGTCCTTTGATTTTCATATCACTCGATATAAACAATATTTTAGTACGTTGAATCAGGATGCGGTCTCATTTCCCTTAGTGAAGTTCATACGCATGACCCCTGTGTCCCAAAAGAAAGAAAAGAAAAGAAAAAGTCAGCATCCATCCTGGTCGGGGTTGAAGATGTGCTTACATATATTACATAGCAGAGGGCTTCTCCCTTCTGGGCTATAACATGGCATTCATTGCGGGCCCTGCCTTATAGGGTCTCTTCTTGGGCTGTTGGAAGTTGCCGAGGGTTGCCAAGACGAACCATGCATGTCAGCTTACCAGAAGATTCAACACTGGCTACTATGCTTCCACGTGCTGGAGAGTCCCGTCTGGATATTACCTAACACTTGCCGTGGAAATAAACCTTGCCGTGGAAATAAGTTGTATATGTACATTACCCAAGACATACCTGTAGAGCGGACACGACAGGGCTGACTTGGCTAGTACATACAGAGTATAGAGGAATGGGCTATGCTTTCTCGTTTCGTCCCAGCCTCCCACCTTGGTCTCCCCAACTAGTTCACACAGCCTTTGCCGTCGGCATGTATCATCTTTGGGAAGAAAGAGAGAGAGAGGAGGGGGGGGGGGGAAAGGTGTCAAGTGCACCTCTTATTGAGTCTTGGCTTGATTTTGTACGAGATATTCTACCGATTAAACCAAGCTGGATCTTAAGCCCCCAGAGGTTTGTGGCTTCTTCTAATCATCACATAAACAAAAGGCGAATTGTCCTATTTTCGCCCATCGGGATTTGCGGATGGAGCCATGGTCCGGGATAGGATAGGGCGGCTTACGCGAACTTGTTGGCCTGGACTCTCTCTTGGGGAAATTTAGGCTCTGCTGTAGAGGGTGGATTGGGTGTTCGCTTCCCCGGAACGTCTCGACGGCAAATCTTGGAGAAGGTCGTTTAATCGAGCGGTCTCTCGTACGAGTGCATGCTTATGCCGATTGGTATGCAGATTGTTCGCGGATCTCGATAAAGAAGCTCGGTGTAAACGCCCTGTGATGGGTTCTGCGGCGAGAAGGGTAGGGGAGTAGGTAACATCCCTCCCCCCTTCTTCTCATCGCCCCCTCCGTCGGTGCTATGAAGCCTTTCCTGTGCCGCAACCCTAGTGCTATTCATTAGCTGCGTCTAGCGGTGATGGTGGTTATTGTTGGGTGTCATGGTGGTTTGGCTGGACCCGGAATAAGGCTCGTGTGCTGGTTCGACTTCTATATTTGTCAACAGCTAAAATTCCCTTGCATGACGCTAAGCCTCAAGAGGTCCTGATGGCGGATCAACCAACAAACAAAAACAAATCAGCCAGCCCTGCGCCTGGGGGAGCTTTTCTAACTAAGAGGTGCCACTCCGATGTTGTCGTGTGAGACAAGTACAGAGTACTCCGTACTCCGTAGTGTAGAAGAGGAAATGGTGAAATGAAGCCTCGGGATGGATCCGTAGTGGTTATTACCGAGTATGTTTGCGGTGTACAGCCCTCGATGGTTCGTTCCTTCCTTGTTCTACTTCTCCTCCTCCCCATCTCATTTCTCATCTCTTAGACTTCTTACGTCTTCCCATCTTCCACCTACAATACTTGTACACTCGCTCGACGGGAACCGATTCCATCATACCATCTCTCTTTCCCATCGATAATTCGGTATATCTGTAATAATCTATTGATCTCTGGTCCTCTCCGCCATTCACTAGCTTTGCATTATACGATCCGTCCATCGTCTACCAACTTTGCGTCCCTCTACAACCCGAACCAGAGACCACAATGACGAAGAAGAGCGACGCACTTGATGCCATTGAGGCCGGCTGCCCCAACAATGGAACCTTCTATGTCTGCGAGGACAAGCCGCAGAAGTTTATCGGCTGTTGCACGCTAGACCCCTGCAAGACGGACGATGGCATGTGTCCCGACGAAGACCTGTACGCGGCCTCATTCAGCGAGCTTTCCTACAACATGGTGAAAGCCCAAGAATGCGCTTCAGAAGACCCCAATGTGCTGTGGTACACTTGCACAAAAACAAAGGATTTCTCCTTCATGGGCTGCTGCGCCAGCCGCGCTTGCGAGAACGGAGGGTGCCCGGCCAAGGACTTGAGGCCAGCAGTCTTGAGCAGCGATCCGAAGAATGCTGCTGCTTTCACCGGCGAGATCCCTAGCGACTCGGGCAGTGGTGGCCTCTCAAAAGGAGCCATTGGAGGCATTGCCGGTGGAGTTTCCGTCGCCGTCATTGCCATCATCGCCGTCGCTCTCTTCTGCTTCTTCAAGCGCCGCCGCAACAACAAAGTCAGCACCACCAGCAACGTCTACGAGCCCTTTGCCGGACAAGCTTCACCCCACACCGTCGGTCATGAAAACAAGTTCTCTCCCTACTCGCCTTACCCATCGTCAACATTTGCTTCCCCAGCTCCTTCGCCGTACAACGGACACATGAGCCTGCCCCAAGGGCAAGCTCCTACTTACTGGCAGGCTACAGGTGGTCAGCTTTCGCCTCCCATCCCGGGAACCTCGTCCTCGCCACACTACTCGCCTTCGCAGCCTACGTTTAGGGAAAGTGTGCAGAGCCATGGGCAGTACCCGGCGCATGACGCGGGGCAGCAGCAAAGCTGGACCGCAGAGCTGCCCGCTTCCGAGAGGATGAGTGCCGTGCCAAACGTGTCCGAGTTGAGCTACAACGGTGCTACGGGGAGGGAGAGCGAGATCAGCGCCGCGAGCTGGAGGAAGAGTGACCAGCCAGCTGCGCCTGCGGAATTACCAGAACCGGACCAGAATGCAGATGGGAGGAAATAAATCTGTACTATCTAAAAAGGGGAATGTATTATAGAATGGATGGATAATGATTTAGAATTCTTGGGGTTTCTAGCATTGGAGTATGCGAATGGCAATTCTTTTTAATATGAGACATACATATATATTTATATATACATACATCTTCGATTCGAACACATTCTTATGGTCATCTTCACCAAAGTTGACCATCTCTCATGATGGAAAAAAAAGGTGTTGGGATTGCCAAATTGTTTTACACTAGGGCTCTCCCCGCCATCACAAGCATCGCGGCCGGCACTAAGCATTAGAAAGCCTTGTCATCTTACGTTCATCATTCCCGTTGCACGACCCTGTCCCGTTCTTGAGCGCGGCGATGGCGCCGTGGTAGGCCGGGTGAAGGCTAAAGTCCTCGAACCACAGAAGCGCCTCACCCTCACCTTGGAAGACGTCGGGGACCCAGCTGAATGGGTCGTAAAAGTCCCAGAGAGTAACACCGATGCAGGCAGGGTGCTGGACGCAGGCCCCGACAGTCTAGAACTTGGTCAGCAACCAAGAACATGGATGTGGCGGAGGGGGGGGTCTCCCTAAAGGAAGTAGGGGGGGATATACTTACGTTGCGGTAGTCTATCTTTTGCTGAGCCAAGCTTTCATCATTGGATGGCGTTGTCAGCCTAATGTCAAGCTCGGTGATGGCGACCTCGACGCCAAGCTCGGCGTAGCTGTCGATGACATCCCACTGCTCGTCGTAGCTGGGGGTCTCGCCGACGGTCATGTGTGCTTGCCGGCCGACGCCATCGATACGAATGCCATCATCCTGCAGCATCTTGACGATCCTCTTGGCGCCTTCGGACTTGGGCCCGACCCTTTCGAGGTTGTAGTCGTTGTAGTAAAGCTTCGCGCCCGGGTCGACCTCGCCGGCGATCCTGAAGGCGAGCTTGATGTAGTCCTCGCCGAGGACCCGGTAGAAGACGGATTCGCGGTAGGTGCCGTCCTCGTTGAGCGCCTCGTTGACCACGTCCCAGTGGTGGCACTGGCCCTGGTAGTGACCTGCCACCTCTGTGACGTGTTGCTCGATGACGGACGAGAGGGCCTCGGGCGTCCACTCGTTGTCTTCTACCCATGGCGCGAGCTGGGAGTGCCATACCAGGGTGTGGCAGCGGAGGAGCTTGCCTTGTTGCTTGGCTAGGTTGGTGGTGATGTCGCCCTCGGTGAAGTTGAAGACGCCTTGCTCGGGTTCTACGAATAGCCACTGAGGGGTTGTCAGCACTGGCACTGCTGCTGAACAAAACATTGAGAAGGGTTTCTTTTTTGCTCACCTTTTGGCCATTGGTCGGGACGGTTTGGCCAAACTCGTTGTTGTCGGCGAGGATTGCATCGTATTGAGGATAGGCCGCTTCCAGGCCAGCGCGCTCTCGTTGCCCGGGCGTGTCCGTGGCTGAGCCAAAGTACTCCAGGCCAGCCTTCTTGGCCCAAAGGTGCAGCTGGGCAGAGGCCGACGGCACCAACGTTGCCAGCAGCGGTAGGAGGGGAGTATTGGACTTCATGACTTGCGTAATGATTTTTAGGAGCTTTATTTCTTTATTCCGCAGATGAACCACTTCACGACTCCTTCAAAAAAGGGAATTGGGAAGATTGGCGAGGGAGGAAAGTTCAGTACTTATATAGAGGGCATCACTGTTATGTAACCCAATGTCTGATCATTAGAAAAGGAAGCATGCGTATGTACCAGGATTTGGCCCGCCATCCCGTCGAGTTTATCCTGCTAGATCCAGGCCAATTTCCTTTTTCAGTAGCAGAGAGCCAATTTTCATGGGTCGACATGCAGGGAAAAATGAGCCAAAGTTGTCATTGATCAATCAGAAGGCGGCGGTTAAAGTCGAGGAAGCGCGGAAGTAGAGGGGGTGGTCGGTCCGGGGGAGAAACTCCTACATGGATTGGCCCTGGATGAAGTCATCAAAAAGGCTTGTTTAGCTCGCTGTTTCTTGGTCCCTGCGATTCTACCGGCTTGGCACCTGGGGCATATTGGGGTAAATCCCCAAACCCCGCAAGGAGCGTCCATGTTCCTCATCATGTGGTCTTCAGTGGGCGTTTCTGGCAGAGATTATTTTGTCGAGGAAATCCATCTGCTGCATCTGTTTTTTTTCCCGAATCCCGACGCAGTAAGCGCAAAGCCACAAGGCCCAGTCTTCTTCAAACACAATCCGAGGCTTCAGCCTCGTGACACACAATCGAGCCATATATACCCAAATGGCTTTCAAACTCAATAACAATCAGTCAGACCGAACACAAACTTCTGCTGCATCATGAAATTATTGTATGTGAATCGCTCGATGTTTCATCGTAGTAAAGCTTGGGGATTGAAACATGGATAAGCGGCCGCAATGCAAAGGCCACGGTATCTCATCACCGAATAGTTATATGAGGAGATTGGAGAGTGCTATTGTTCAGCGACGCTATTGATGAACATTTCGACGACGATCGAAGATGGTGATGAGATTTGAAGATGAGCACAGCCTCCACTGCTTTCCTGCCAAGAGTCATTCTCAAATTCAGCCTGTCCGCAAACGCCAAGCCAGGCATGGCAAGAATACCAAAATCCGCACTTGGCACCGTTGACGACGATGCTGGTGGCATTGGGCAAGAATATTGTCTCGGTTTTTCGGGAAGAGACGTTTTGGAGGGCTCCTTTGGGTAGCCTGAGAGGGCTCGCAGGAAGTGATTGACATGAGACATGGTGGCTCTCCGTGCACCTAAAGAACCTCTTTGACCGAACGAGGTACTATGCGACATCAAATTAGTCGTGCATGTGCCGGCTGGCGAAGTCGTGGGCTATTGAATGGCTTTGGCAGCAGGAACACGATGGAAAGATGCACAAGTGGCGTTGCTCCTGCATAATATGCGGCGTAACCATACTTTTTGACTCATGGCTGCTGCACTCTGGAGGCTTGTAGGCTTGTAGGCTTGTAGGCTTGTAGGCTTGTAGGCTTGTAGGCTTGTAGGCTTGCATCAAGCGGGCCAGTTATATCAAGCACGTTGAAAGGAGAACTCTTCATCCTGATGTTGAGTCCAAGTGCGACTCATAAAGTTTAAAAGCTGAAACGACGCGCTGCTGGTAACTTGATGGTGGGTCACGTGTTGCGGGTGGCGACCGCCGTCTGAGTTTACAGTGCTTGCACAAGGTAATATTGGGTATTAATAGTTTTCTACTGTACGCCGTACTCCGTAGTTCCCTCTAAAACATTGTTGCAACGCTGCAGTCCTTTATCCTATAACTGCTTTACGCGGGTTTCTCCGTCTGTCTTTACGCGTTTCCCAACGTCATTCTTTCATGATCATTCCCATACCGCGCATGCCTTATCGGAGTCAAACGCACGCGTTTCTGGGCGGTGCATTTTTCATTGTGCTTTGAATTTTTTTTTCATTTTCATTTAGCACAACCTGGATTATTACACCATCGGCCATGGACCTACCATTGCCTGCTCCAAATCCGCGAAAGCGTAGTAGGGGCGACAGCGACAGCAGCAGGAATGGAATACTCAATGATATAAACTCGACTGCTACCATCTACCGGAATGTCTCAGAGCTCATTGAGGAGGCCGAAGCACGTTCTATGCGAACGACCTTTCTCCAATCGATCCGGGAAGAGGTTTGCTTTCTAACCCCCAGTGAGGTTGCTGTTCTGGCCCGAAAGTTGGAAGCCATGCTGGTCCGCGCTCAGGCACTCCTACGCGACCGCAATGCACAAAAGAAAGAATTCGAAGCAGTGACTTGGTGGATTGATTTTCGACTTGCGCACGCTTTGGGATTATCTCTAAGGTCTATCGATGCTGCTAGCTATAGGTTGCAGCTATATTCAGACCAGATACCGGATTTTCTAGTGCTCCCCGACTATCCGCTGCCCCCTCAAATTTCTCCACGAGATATTGATGACCCTGGGCCCGAGGTCGTTGCGTCCTGGATGGAGCCATTCATTTGTCCCATCAATGACCACCCGCCGCATAATTTCCAGAGAGAATACATGCGTTGGAACATGAGGCTGCATCTGATACCCTCCTTCGGCGAGTGCGCTGCCCTCTGGCCAATGTACGTGGAGAAGTACTGGGAGCAACTCGGACCCAAAGTTCTGGACTTCTTGGATTCCTCCAGGCCGTATAGGCTATCGCATTGGTTCATCGAAGTCCTGTTGCGGTCAGGCCTGATTCTTGGCCAACCGTACGACAGAGATGATGCTGCCAGAGTGCTACACGCGATTGCCAGTGGTAGCACGAGCTCATTGGAGATTGCGGCAACTTTGGGTCTCTGGCCCTCTTCTCTGCCACACCTTTTTGAAGACCAAACACGAGGTCTGTCACAGAACGAAAGAAGAGCCCGTGCTTTTTCAACACTCGCGTATGCCTTTAACGGCTTTGATACGCTTGGTCCCCAGCCTGAAAGCATATGGAACAAGGGCCAAGTCAGGCCATGGGTGCCTGCGTGCTTGCTACCTTCTGCCTATAAAGGTAGCCCTGATTTCTTAATGGGGGCTCGAGCACAGACGATCAAATACCTGTGTCAACAAGCCGGGCCTCTTGCCGACATCCATCTGCCATCGGAAGACCCGCCGCCTTATTCCATCGCTTCTCTAGCGTTCCTGGCTTCGGTCAGTTTCAAGAATGTATCTATACTGGAGATGGTCGTTGATCAAGGTGTTGATCTGGACCGGTCATTAGTACATACGATTGATGTTACCAAAAGAGCCACAGATTTGATGTCTCCGAGCGCGCATAAAATGTCGTGCACTGTCCTCCTCGACCATGTCTTGGTAAAGCAGTGTGAGAAGGGCGAAGACGCGGTGCTCGCGGATGTGTTCGAGGCTGTGAACAAGGTGTTGCATGGCTCAATGATATCAAAGGCATTTGGGGACCAAAGAGTCCCTATCCGGAACATGAAAGCGGAGCATCTGCCCAGTCTCGCAATGCGTGCTGTTATGGGCGATGAGATGTTGTCACTGCAGCGTGTCCTGCTGGACCCACGGTTCGTAATTGACCAACCTGACCCAGACGATGATGGGCATGTCCCGGAATACCTACATACAGCAGTGGCCAATGATTCGATGGAAGCAATTACCTATTTGATGATGCACGGCGCATCCACGAGCCAGCGTGATTTAGACGGTCGGACGCCCTTGATGTGTGCCGACTGTCCGCGAGTCTTGTCTTTGATGGTCAAGCTTGGTGCCAATACCTTGGACGCGGATGAAGAGGGCCGGAACTTTTGGCACCAACTCGCTGCCTCGAATGACGGGGATATGTTGGATGTGCTTTTGCGTTGCGACTCGAACAAGCATGCAGCTCTCAGGGCCGTCGATGGGTTCGGTCGCACCCCGCTGGCCGAAGCCCTATTCGCGATAGACGAGTCGCTAGAAAATCACGGCATATTCGTGGAACCTTTGGCAGCCGCTGCGCTGTTGTTGCACGCAGATCTCGACCAAGAATGTCTCCAGAGCGATGTGCCGTTGGCAGGCCTCGCGGTGCGATGGGGATATTTGCCCATCATCGACCAACTGCTGGCCATTGGCGTCGACTTTCATTCGCCAGATGCGCTGGGTAAAACGCCGCTTCAGTACGTTAGCCTATGGACACCACTCGACATGATAAGGCGGCTCATGGAACTCACCGATGGGTTACCGGCTGGGGCTGGGTTCAATGGGGGTGACGTCCCGCCTATTATTATTCTTCGGAATTCTGCTGACATTTTCCAAAGCATGGAGACATGGCCCAGAAGTGGTGGGATGGATAATCTTTGGGGAATGGATTGGAAGAATCTGTACGAGTTGTTGGTGACGCAGGAGTGGACTTGCTTGGTCGATGACGATGGGACTTGCATCTGGGAGCACCTCTGTAAACTCTGGGGTTGCTTGTTTCACCGACGAGATAGCATGCGCCAACGCTTCAGATTTTTGGCGGATCCATTTCGATTTGCTATCAAGTGCTTCTGCGAACGCAGTCTGCTTAGGAAGTACGAAGAGGAGAAAGGGATGCCCGCTTGGCGGCCGATGCTCTCGCAAGGCCTTTATGATGCAGAACCTGGGGATCTTTCGGTAGTTGCAACCTCGGTCTTCCGTGAGGCTTTTGACAGGAGTGACGACAGGTATTTGACAAAATACTGCGATTGTCCCCTATTCTCTCACTTGTTAATCCATTGGATTGGTGCGAATGATGCATCTCGGTCACGGCGACTGGTACGAGCGGGAGCTTCCCTGAACCGCCCCGATAGCCGGGTTCAGGGCCTCGACTGGAAGCGGGTTGCCCTGCATAAATTACCACGGGTCTACTGCTACCACCATGAGATGTTTGACCTTTTGGTGGAATTGGCGAGCCCCGAAGACCTGTCAATGGTTGACGAACAGCTGTTTGTTGAAATCTTCAAAGGGAGGAACTTGGATTTTCGGACGAAGGTGATGCAACAACTGCTCAGGGCAGGGATGAGCGTCGGCGCAAGCCACAACGCCCCGCTCAGGCATGCCGTCCATCATGGCCACAAGGAAATGGTGAGGATGCTGCTCTCGTTGGGCGCAGACGTTTTGGACAAGAATTGCGCCAGAGGATGCTGCGCCCTAATGGTGGCAGCTGAACGGCAGCGGGCGGATATTCTTCCTTTGCTACTTGAACGGATACAGGGCGAGTTCCCTTGGGGCTTGACGTGGATCATGGGGGAGCGAGATTGGAACATTATCCAAGTTGCGGTGATGAAAGCTGAGAATGTCGATTTTCTCCGCACGCTCTTCCAACACACGACAGGATACGAAGAGGCCATCAACAGGTGCGCCAACGACACCTTTACGCCTGTCCAGATTGCGCTTGCATGGGAAAAGCGAGAAGTAGCTCAGTTGCTTTGGGACAGCGGAGCTGATGTAAGAATCCCTTTCGGGCCTCGTCCGGATTTCACCCATCTACTTCCTCTTGTTGCTGGTCAAGATGAAACCGAGGTTGAAGACGGCCAAGCATGGAATTTGTCCGATTATTTCGGTCTTTCACCGCCATCGTGAAATGTCCCATGATTGTGTGTCAACCAAGTTGGAACATACGGGACAAGTTTGGAAATTGCGTTTGACACGGACTTTTAGTTGACTAGAATCGGATTTATGTCTTTTTTTTTTCTTCCATGGTTGGAAAGGTACGGATTTACTTGGGGGTTTTGGATAGATGGGATATGATGGGATCGGACTTGTTTGACACAACATTGCACTATAGAATTTAATACAGGAATGGGGGATCTTGGGGTCTGGAAGTTGATTGATAATGGTCGTTGTTTGAAATCTCGACGTGAATGTATATACGATGCTTGAGAGGACGTGAGACGATGCAAGTCTACGAATTGTCATTAGATATGTGGTTAATCATTAGGTGATTTCGGGATGAGGTTTATGTCATGTATGTCACAAACGTCCTTGAGTCCCCCTCGAATGTCACAACTGAGACATGCAATGTCTTATACTAGGACCTGCGGGTTTTTTTTTTCAACTTCCGCTGCAGAACAACGCTGACAGTGGGTAATAAAAGACCCCACGTAATGGACTTGGTGCATGTCTTTTGTTTTATATCCGATGCAGCCAGTGCTGGACCTTGCTGAGGATCATCACAATACTGCCCAACACTTTCCTCACCGGAACATGACTCGGCTGTTGTTATCCGATCATGCTTGCCTGATTGTACAAGTAGTTTGTTGAAAGACGTCAAGGCGATTTTGCCGAGGTAAAAAGAAAGAAAAGGAAAAAACAGGTGAAGTGCCGTGATCGGCTTGCAGTCCTTATCTAGGTAGAAAGAGATGGATAGAATGCAAGAGGCGACGCTGGTTAACGCCGATCTCCTAGCTTATTCTAGAAACTCGGCATAGAAACGGCAGTGGCCAAAGTTCAGGAACCTTTTCTTTTCTGTTCCCTTCTTTTTTTTTTTAAGCTTTCGCGGCTTTTATAGGATAATCGGCAAACTTTGGTACCTGAATGGCGGAAAGTCAAGAGGCGAAGAAGAGAAGTGTGATGTCGTTGTGCGGCAAAATATTTTCAACCAATTAGAGTAGATAGAGGGAGAGACTGATGACATGCTCTGGAGCCTCAATTCTTTCGATTCATACTGTACATGCTGAAAATCAATCTTACAAGTAACCTATTGACTCGAAAGAGTGGTCCAAGCTCAGTGCAACACAATATCAGGCACACACACGGAGTAATGTCATTGGCGATAACTCCCGAGTTAGATCTCACAAAAAACTTGGCAGAAGCTTCTTTTGACCCATTCATGTCTGCCAACGCGTCAAGGGGGGACGGGTTGTGATCATCCTAACTGGAACCTGACGCGAACTTTTGCGCCTCTCAATATGTTTCGAAGGTGCCGAGTGCCGGATTATACATAATAGATGCCTTCACCAAATCATATGCCATTTTGAGAATCGCATCACCTGATAGGTCGACCCGTCCGTTTGGCGCCGGTGCTCCTCCCGGTTGTGACGGCACGCGCACCAACTAGCAACTCCGGCAAATGCGGCGCCGGGAATTTGAACTTGACAGCGTTAGTTTCGTTTCCCCCATCGATTTCCAATAAGAAGTGGAGGATTCGACCGATTTCAACAACAAGTGGAGAAGGAATGATTTGCGGCAAAAGAGGAGTTGAAAGGGTCGAGTCAAAGGGGACATTTCGCATACCCCCACAGACTACTACAAGTAAGTCCAAGTTATAGGTGCATCGTGAGCGTCAAAGAAGATCTTTGTGACAAGAAAGATGCCGTTCAACCCGTCCTCGCCAACAATCCCACATGGCGTGAGGCGTTTCTCTTAAAGGCACACGCACAGCTTTATAAAACAACTGCCTGTTTCAGCAACGGCTCCGTTGACATTCTCATATGTTTCCGAATTGCGCCATGACTCCAGCTGAGCATGTCGTTTTCGTTTCGGCGTGAGATAGAGAGAGTCAGATAGAGAAGGGAAGGAGAGTAAGTTGTGGCGTTCAGGGGGGGGAGACGGGGTGAATGACTCTGTGAAAGGGACAGAGACACACACAGAGAGAGAGAGAGATTAGAGACAAAAGTTCCGCAGAAAGGGGGAACTTGAATAATGGCATTCGGGTTCTGACATGTGCTTTTTGTTTGAGGAAAAAAAGGATGTTGAAGGGTTTTGGGCATGTATATAAAACAGGCTGGACGTCCCTCGTAAATGACAACCAGAAGAATAAACACACATACCACAGAAGCAACTCTTCCACTCATTATCCCTTTTTTGAATTATCCCTTTTTGATAAAAGAAAAAACAACACAAAATGAAGCACTCGACCTTTGGAGCCTTCCTCGTTGCTACCCTCGCGGCCTCTCTCGCCGAGGGTGCCAGCATCCCAAAGATGAAGTCCTCGTTCGAGATCAAGCAGCAGCGCAACGAGAACTTTGCCGGCCGCAACGGCCCTGCCGCCCTCCTCCGCGCAGCCAACAAGTACGGCCTCGAGGCCGGCCCCGAGCTGAGGGCCGCCGCCCAGCGCGTCCACGCCGCCAAGTTCCGCGCTGCGGGCGGCGGCGAGGGTGATGCCCCCGCCACCCCCGACGGCGGCGACCTCGAGTACACTGTCCCCGTCTCCATCGGACAGCCCGCGCAGAAGCTCAACCTCGACTTCGACACGGGCAGCTCCGACCTCTGGGTCTTCTCTTCCGAGCTCGATTCCTCCGAGACGGGCAGCCACTCCATCTACGACCCCAGCAAGAGCTCTTCGGGCAAGAAGCTCTCGGGCGCATCGTGGGACATCACCTACGGCGACGGGTCCTCGTCTTCGGGAGACGTCTACACCGACGCCGTCACCGTCGGCAACCTGACCGTCAAGGCGCAGGCCGTCGAGACGGCCAAGAAGGTGTCCGACCAGTTCGTCTCGAGCAAGAACGACGGCCTCCTCGGCCTCGGCTTCAGCAACATCAACACCGTCAAGCCTACGCAGCAAAAGACGTGGTTCGACAACGTCTCCGGATCCCTGTCCGAGCCCCTCTTCGTCGCCGACCTGCGTCACAACGAGCCGGGTAGCTACTTCTTCGGCGAGATCCCCAGCGACGCCGGCGACGTCCTCTACGCTCCCATCGACAGCAGCAACGGCTGGTACGAGTTCTCCACCACCATCGGCGGCAGCGAGACAAAGGCCATCGCCGACACCGGCACCACCCTCGTCCTCGTCTCCGCGGAAGCCGCCAAGGCTTACTACCAGGGCGTCGAGGGCGCCACCGTCGACCAGCAGGAGGGAGGCTACGTCTTCGACTGCTCCGCTCAGCTGCCCGACTTCAAGTTCACCGTCGGCGACGGCGAGTTCACCGTCCCTGGCAAGTACGTCAACTACGCCCAGGCCAGCAGCGGCGGCAAGTGCTTCGGCGGCATCCAGGCTCCCCCCAGCCCGCAGGACTTTGCCATTCTCGGCGACGTCGCCCTCAAGGCTGCCTATGTCGTCTTTGACGCCGGCAACAACCGTGTCGGTTGGGCCAAGAAGAACTAAGCTCACATTTGAGTCGACGTTTGTTTCTTCCTTTGTGTGATGGATGGTTCGAGGGGCATCATCATGATTCCTGACTCTAGATTTATTTATGAGAAATGAAAGCGAGAAGGGATGTTTGGTTTCGTATAAAGCTGAGCGTATGTTCGTATTTGAATATATTTTGAAAGTTGTATTCATCAAGTTTTCCGTGCTTTGAATTCGCCAGTGCTGTCCTATCGGCTTGTAATCATTTGACTCTTTACATCTTCCAAAGAAAATCCGAGTTTGAAATATGGTTTTTGTTCGGTTCCAGTTACCCCGAGATGTGAAGTGTAAAGTGGAAGGAAGGGCATTGCTTAGTCAACCCGCTACAGACGAGCTCGACTTCTTTTCGTGCTGTCAACTCGCTGCCCCTCGTCATCCTGCTCAGCAACCGTCAGATCTGGCAACCGGGCCGGCAGCATTCGTCTCGGCGCTGCGCCGGGCACAACGTTGTACTTTGAAAAGTCTTTGACGCCCGCGATCCTCAAAAAGTCTTCGTCCAGGAGGAGAGCTCCGTTGACAGACTCTGGTTGCGCGCGCAAGATTTCCAAGATGGCGTCGGAAAAGATTGTCTTGTTGGAAATCAAAAAGTAAGCTACATTGTTGTTGTTTTCCGTTGTTGTTGGAGAGGACGAGGCTCAGGCTTACTGGTTTGCGGACATCTTTCAATGTTTCTGGATCGGGTGTTGCTGCTGATTGAATTGCCTGTTACACACATGTGAGCGCGAGTTGAGAAACCGAGGAATGAACAACGGAATCAAGGGCGAACGAACAACGGCAGGCCAGATACTTGTTATGGCCATTTGATCTTTTCCTTCCCGCTGCCAGTCCATGGCCAATCCCTTCGTCAAGACGGACATGCCAACCTTGCCCATGGCGTACGCCGTCTTCCCCCTGAAGAACCTCGAGTAGATGGGCGGGCTGACGACGACGATCCGTCCCTTCCACCCGCCGGCCTCGAAGGCGGGCAGCATCGCCTGCACCGTGGCGTACAGGCCCTCCGGGTTGACCTGCTGCATGAGCCTGAACCTCTTGAGGGACGTCTTCTCGACCGAGGACCACCACACGGCGCCCGAGTTGTACACCACCACGTCTATGCGGCCGTACGCCCGCATCGCCTCGGCGACCATGTTTTCGACGCTTGCGTCATCTCGCGTGTCCACCTGCACCGCGAGAGCTGCGCCGGCCGCTTCTTCGATTTCTCTCTGGACGGTGTTGATGGTGGATTGTGGCGAGTTGGGATCTGGTGGGAAAGGCGACGCTTGAGCAGCGTCGCTCACCGTCTTGGCCGCAACGACGACTATTTCTCATTGATGAGCTGTGCTCAAAGGTCCCCCCTCCTTTCGTTTGACGGAAAGAAACGGCGATGAGTAGACTTTTACCTCGGTAGCCGTTCTTGGATAGATCAATGGCAACTTGACGGCCGATGCCACGAGAAGCTCCCACAATCACAGCGACTGGCTGAGTGTTGACATTGGCCATGTTGTTTTGCATCTGGCTTAAGTGTGGATATCTTTTCGCAGTGACTATCCAGTATGGAACATAAATAAAATAGTGATTTTGAAAAATCCAGTTGATGAGGAGATGGTGGTTTAAAGTAAGTTCATTCGAGGTTCAAGCCTTCGGTCATCAGTATATGTACATGGCGGCGTTGTTGCCCCACATCTCGCCGAGGCTCGCGCAATGCCCGTGAATCCACTCTGTACAACACGGAATCCGTCACCTCTGATAGTCGTGGAAACAAGGTTCGATGTAGATTGAACTTATTCTTTTTCGTCTCTTTATCGTGGCTTGAAAGGCTTATTTCTCCAAAACATATAACAATGGCTATGCGCTTGCATCGGAAGTCGGGAGAAAAAGAAATAATAATAACAATAACACGTTGATACACAACTACTCGCTCACGAGATGCTTCACTGTAGAAAAATTAGTCATGTAAAAAAGGTAGAAAAGGAAAAGGCGACTGACAACCAAGGCTCCATCTTTTGCTAAAGGTCTTTACAGATTGATTAATGCCATCCACGGCTTTTGGACTGTCTCCAAACATGCTGGCCATCATCGCCATGGCTTCAAAGGTCAGGGCGCAGGCCACGATGGCCGGAGGCGCCAAGTTTTCCAACCATCCGGGGTATTTCTCAAGATGGACATTGAAACTGAGAGACAGGTCTGTGATGAATTGGATGGCGAACCTGATGTTGGTGATTACTTTGGTGAGGTCTTCTTCCGTCAGCTGGTGCTGTGGGCTTTTGGAAGCTTGGAGATAGGGGCGGAAGACGATGTATATTGCACTGAAACGGGGGCATCAGCAGCTGCAGCAATCGAGGAATCTATTATCCATAGCTCGGCACCGGGGACTTGTCTGCTTACCATATGCACATTGCAAACGAATCGCAAAAGACCTCCCAACGCTCGTCCTGAGTAATCATGGAGTTGAGCAGATCCCTGACAGATTGGTCAAGGCTTGCGACCACCTTTACAGGAGGGAGGTGAGCGCTATTCTCAATCTCGCGAGACAAGGCATGGGCTCGATGCAAGATGATGGCGGACTGGGCGGACCGCTGGAATGTCGCCAGGTTCGCCGTGAGAGGCGTGTCGGCCGTCATCTCCTTGTCTACCAACGACGGATCCCGGAAGCCCCAGTGAGCACACCCAGTCGGGAGCAGGTCGTCGGCGCGGGGCGCCTCCATGATCGGAGGGAGATGTCTAACTTCATCGTCCAGATGGACATATCTACTAGTCATCAGTCGATGCTCTCACTCTCGTCATATTCTCAAATCAACACACTGATCAAGAATGAAGAGCCCCCACCAGATAGACCCGTGGTTTTCACGTACTGGGCGCTGCATAGCTGCCTCGTCCGACTGGTGATTTTTGGGCCTGATGCCGAGTAGTCGAGCTGCGGCCATGGCCTCGTTGAGCGTCCGATAGGCGTGCTTGGCCCTGCCATGCCCGAATTCAAACAGGGCCAGCAACGCGCCGCACTGCACCATCTCGACGGACGATTCCGACAAGCATGCGCCGAGGGCAAAGGAGCGTTTGGCCGTCTCGTAGGCAGGACCAAACGCACCCCGGCCGTCCCACGTTTCGGCAGATTGGGTAAGCAGGTGCATACACAGGACTAAGAGGGGGACTTGAGTAGAGGGTCCGGTAGCTGTCATGAGATCCTCGAACAGCATCTCGGGGCCACGGCCATTGCCGAGGTGATTGTCCAACCTTTTTCCAACTTCATCCTGATTGACAATGCAGAACCACTAAGGAGATTGGCTGCATCAATGAACAGGTCAAAGACAATTAACACTATGATACAGAGTACTTACCACGTGAACTGTCTCAAAGTACTGTTTGATACTCCGCCGCCAGTCGATCTTCGAGTAGCCAGAGATCTCACGCTGCTCAGGCGAGTCTCCCTTATGAGTAGCAGACCTGACCGTGCCCTGGTCCTCGGTAACCGAGGAGGCACTGGGCGACGGGGTCGTAGGTAAAGACTCATACGCACAAGCCAGGCCCAGCCTACGATTTTTATTGAGCTGGAGTTCCCCTCGAGATGATGGGATGGGGGTATTTCTATCTCTTTTTTTTTCGTTACCTGGCGCAGCGGTGACATCTTGGTAGCAACTTGTCACATTTCCGTTTACTTCGGGTGCAGACGAAGCACGCCCGGGGTGCAGCGACCAAGTGGGAGCCTAGCTTTTGCTGATCAGGTTGTAGGGCTGAGAGGTTGCTGGCAGAGACTATACGACGCATCGTGGCTGGAACGTATATGTATATTCGGTACGCTGAGACAAGACCCAACGCGCGCGCGCGCAATGTAACTTTGCACCACGAGGCGACGGCATGGGACATGGGTGAGAATGGTGGGGTTGCCAAGTGTGGAGCTGTTATCACGTGTCGTCCCGTCACCGCGGGGTTGCGTTGCTAACAAACCACATCTCCATACTCCACCAAAGATATGCAAAATCATCATCAAACACTAGAGAATCCGGACCTCCACCGTCTGTTGCTCCTTGGACCGATCATAAAACCCCCAAGCTTCCAACGCAATGTTGGCGGGATTCAGCGTCTCATTTGACGGGTCAACAGCGCCGCCGATGGTGATTAGCCCAACATGAACGCCTCGAGGGCCGAAAGTCTTTGCGAGGGAGAGGACCATGTTCTTCTGTGCCGCCTTCACCATGGACAAGAGGAACAACTCGGGGATCGGATCCTGCGGCAAGAGAGAGCTTGTCACGAGAAGTGATGGCAGTGCATTGGCATCAGCCTCTGCCAGTTGGGATAGCAGAGGCATTGCCCACTTTGCTGCGGCATGAAGACCCGTGCACGTAACCTAATACATATGGTATTAGTTCTTGGTGTGACTAAGAAAAAAATGGACAAATACCTACCTTGAAGTCGTGGATCATCTCCTCCTCTGTAACCTCAAGCAACTTGGTTGGAGCAATCACTGCCGCATTGAACAAGACGCACTCGGGCGTTCCGAGATCTGCTTCAACGCTCTTGAGCACCGCGTGGAACTTTTCTTCGTCAGTGATGTCTACTTGGTACGTCTTGACAGTCAGCTCCTCTCCTGCTGCGGCCGCCTCCACGGCAGCTTTGTCCTCGGCCAGCTTTTCCGCATTTCGAGCAAGGAGGGCAACTTTGCTGAATTTCTTTTCGGCGAAGCGCTTTGCTATGTGACGGCCGACTCCAGGGCCGGAGCCGATGATGACGAGAGAGTAGTTTGATCTGGTGCCCATCTCGATTGATTCTGTTAGATTGATCCGTGTGCAGTTACAGCACTATTTATGTTGAGGAGTTTATGACTCTTGACAAACTACATATAGACTCTCAAATACTTGTAGTATTTCATCCTTGTACTTGGCATTCCAACACATCGAGTCGACTTACACAGAAGTGCGGGTGCGGGTGCGGGTGCGGGTGCGGGTGCGGGTCAGCCTGGAGTTTCCGTCTTACAGAAAGTGCCACCATATCTTATATCTGATTCGAGGATGGTCAATTAGTTCCACAGTCTTTCTTATTAATCACAATATTGACCTTGGTTCAGCAACGATGTCCGCACCCGCACCCGCACATGCATCCGCTCGTGCTCTCTACTTACCCTGTATTTATATCAAGACGACTGAAAAATATTCGAGCCATTGTCGTATCTCATCGTGGCTATCATTGGTGTACGTCCTCCCGAGGCTATAGGCTCGAAAACCTTTCCTTTATCAGCCCTATGAACCCGAGCCCCCTCCCGGCCAGGTACCCGAACAACGGCCAAAACTCTCGCCATCCATTGGAATGATTCCAAACTCTCAACGTCAAAGACTTGCCTGTTGCAGATGGTACACGTTAACTGTCCGGCGTTCGCCCACAAAAGGAATAGCGCAGATCCTTTACGATCAAGTAAGGCTACGACAATGAAAACCTACCTCGGCTGAAAATAAGTGAAAATCCTACGAAATGAAATAAACTCTGTAACAATTTTTGATCTAAATAATCCAAAACACCAATCGAACCATTTAAAAACAAAACACAATACACATTTCCAGCATCTCTCACCACAAGCCCCTTTCATTCAAAACATCATGGTCAACCTCTCCTCCGCCGTCGCAGGCCTCGTGGCCCTGGAGCACGTCTACATCCTCGCCCTGGAAATGTTCCTCTGGCAGACGCCCCGAGGCATGAGGACGTTCAAGCTCGAGGCCGACTTTGCGCGCAGGAGCGCCCCGCTGGCCGCCAACATGGGCCTCTACAACGGCTTCCTCGCCGCGGGGCTGGCATGGGGCCTCGCGCACCCCGTCGGCGAGTTTGGATCGCAGATCAGGACCTTCTTCCTGGGGTTGGTTGCCGTCGCGGGTGCGTATGGGGGCGCTACGGTTGGGCCGAGGATCGCGGTTGTGCAGATGGTTCCGGCTGTGTTGGGTCTTGGGCTCACCTATCTTGGCTTGTGAGGGGGGTTTCTGCGGGCAAGAAACGGGATATTCACCATCGATCAACATGACGTGTATAACCACTACGGGACAAATAGAATGGGTGGGTGATGAAGTAGGAAGCTATCGATCTGCTCCAATCGAGCCTGTTAAAAGTAATTCTAAGCAAGTCCGTTTCAAAACATGGGCTTCGGCAGTAGGAATCACAAAGGACCGTCTTTCGCCCACACAATACAATACTCGACAGTAAAGAAGTTTCTGCAGTGGTGACAGATCTGCTATCGCGGTTATTGCTATCTGTAATGATGACCAAAGCTTGACGTCACAGATGCGGCCGCCAGTCGCCAACCACGGCGGCAGCTCCTTCCCAACAGCAAGAAGATGAAATCCATGAAAGACAGATTGGCAGCAGTGCATGCAATGGATGGCCCCTCATTTCCCAGAGGACCAAAGTTACTCTGGATACACGGGAGTGCTGCCTTGATAAAGACCGTACTTTATGGACATGTCTTGATATCTATCGACCCCACTGCGTCTGAGATTATTATGACGAGATGTGCACTATTCAATGTGTTTCGGGGCTATCTTATACTCTCTGCCTTGATACATCCCTAAATCAAACATCGTCAACATCCTCGACCCTTGGCACCCTGTTCAACTTCAACCCAAGAAAGCCAGCGACCAACTGAACCGAATCCCAGATGATCTGAACATCCTCGACGGCGACCCCAATCCTCCTAATGCCACGAATGTGCCAGTGCGTCTCCTTCTTCAGATTCTGAATCATGATGCTCGCCAGCACGATAATCTCCGTCTCCAGGTCATCCAGGACCTGCCTGTCGCTCAGGTACAAGCCATAGGTGATGTTCTTGCTGATCCACGCAAAGTCCCTGTGGTCGTCAAACAAGCCCAGCGTGGCTCCCGAGTTGTGCGTGTAAATCTTTGACAGCCAGTCCATGCCGCGCTTCAGGTTCGCCTCGTCGCACTGCCATCCCTCCCTCGTGGCGCTCCGGTCCTTGTCCTCGTCCTTCTCGTGCTGGTTGATGGCCATGATGGCCTCGAGAGGCTTGCAGACGCCCACTATGCAGACGCACTTTACCAGCGCCTCGCGGAGGCGGCGGACGAGCTCCTGCCGCTGGGACGGCGTGGAGAATTCCGGCTTGGTGGCCGTGAGGTGCTGGTACAGGGGGCCCGAGAGCTCGGGGTCGTTGCCGCCGGCGAGGGCGGCGATGACGAGGAGGTACCATTTGTCGCTTCCCAGGCCGGAGCTGCGGAACTTCTCCTCGACTTGGTCGAAGAGTTGAGTTGGGCTCGCATCAGTTGCCATGATGATCGACGGATGGAATGTTTTGCCTTGATTGCCTGCCTTGACTTGACTTGAGGAAGCGGAATGTTCAAGTGTAGATGTTTTATCAATATCGAGGCTAGTTTGTCATGTACTCTGTTGTTTGTTTTTAAACTGTTCATGACCTCACTTCATTGATACTTCAACACCCCCTCCACAAAAAGTAACACATCACTCTCCTTACAAATATCATCACCCCGTCCATTCCAGCTGACTCATAGCCAAACTGCCCCGCCAGTGGGTCAGCGCGGATTCCACGGCAGCTTTCTGACGTAGAACTTGACCTATGAGTGAATCAGAGGCTTCAGAATCAAGGCTTTGAGATAGGCTCCCCCCCTGCTGCGTGGTGTGATCAAGACAGGTTGCCGACATATCCCCGTATTCAGCAGCGGTCTCTTATATCCAGAAAAAGAGAGGTGGGATATCTATATAGGTGCAATACTTTCGGCTCCATCACGTGAAGCAACAAGCCCCGTTGGCTAAGTGGTATAGCGTGTCACTAGTAAATAGATGTCATGACAAGATCACTGGTTCGATTCCAGTACGGGGCAGCTTTCGTTACTTTTTCTTTTGCTTTTTTCTCTTATATTTTTTCCACATTATGAACTGCATCTTAGGTTCTTTATTTAGCATAGAGACTAATTAATACGTGGTTGCCTTTTTAAAAGAGTCAAATCTCATCCAGAGGCTATTATCGGCACCTCCTACCACTTGTCTCATACTAGTACTACATCATCACTTCACAGAATTGAACAATTTCATATCTAATCCCACATTGATGAGCGACTGTTTGTCACTTTTAATTTTCTTTTCCTCCTCTCCTTGGCCATTTAGTTCTCTTTCCCTCAAAGCCTATACAAATCAAATCGTCACATCCATCACACTTTTCACACACACACACATACAGCTCCCCTCATCCGTTCACATCTCATCTCATCGCATAATGAAACAACGCCTACGAGCATCTACATGGACAAGACTCCAGCACCCCGCAAAGCGCCATTACCAAGCCGACGCAGGACTCCTAATGCGCCGCCGCGCACCCCTAAAAACAATACCAGACACCCTCCACCCAACCCCATCAATCCAGCACACGACCCTGCTAAACGACCTCATCCCCTCCCTCGCGCGCCACCACCACCACCACCAGCCAGCCGTCCTCCCCCAGGGCGCTCACCTAGTCTACTTCCCACCCCTCCAGCCGGCCTCGAAGCTAGCCGTCGACGGCGCAGACGCGGACCACGTGCCCCCCGGCTTCTCCCTCTCTCCGACGTGGGATGGCGGAAGCAGCGGGGGGAGGAGGCTCTGGGCTGGGGGCGAGATCGAGTTCGTGGATGGGTGGGAGAAGGAGGCTGTCGTCGATGGGAGGCGGTGGTTGTGCAGGGAGGAGATTGGGGATGTGAGGGATCTGGGCGGCAGGTACGTGGTTGATGTTATGAGGAGGTATGGGCCTGGTGGGATGGACTTTATCAGGGAGAGGAGGACGTTGGCGTTTGTGCCTGGGACGGTGGATGATGATTCCACGCCAAGACGAATGATGAAGCGTACGTCTGTCTCTACTCTCTCTCTCTCTCTATTTTTCCTTGAAAAGCAAAAATCATGCTTACCCAGATGGCAAACTGATATATAGCAACTCTCACACCAACACGCAAATACACCCTCACGCCCACACAAACTCACCTCTTCCACTTCTCCGCCCTGACCTACAACGCGCACTTCATCCACCTCGACCCCTCAGCCGCCCTCGTCCACGGCCCGCTCCTCCTATCCCTCATGCTGCGCGTCCTCGTGTCCCGCCCCTCGGCCGAAGAGGGCGTCGTCGCCGCGCGGCCGCTCAGGAGCATCAGCTACAGAAACTTGGCGCCGCTTTACGTCAATAGGAGGCTTACCATTTGCGTGAGGGAGGAAGAGGGTAGTGACAGGGTTGACGTTTGGGTTGAGGGGGAGGGGGGTGGGGTTGCTGTCAAGGGGAGGGCTGTCATGGTTTGATGATGGATAGATAATCCCTTGTCGTAAATTGTTCTATCGATTGATGGTGTACGGGCGTTTCTTCATATGTTATGTATGGGAAGGGTGCATGGTCAGGGCGGAATAGAGGAAATTACCGTTGTGATATTAACTTTTAGACATACATGTGTACATATATATAAAACTCGGCACGTTAAGTCATTAGTGCCATTATATATCCATCTGTATTCTCTACAAGCAAGTACTCCTACAAGGGCTGTCAAAAGACTCCTAAATCCGAGTAGACATCTACTCAGGCATGCCAAAGACCTCCCCCACACCAAGCGCATTACCCCTGATTCCCATCAGCGCAATAGTGATGCCCAACAAATCCACCGTCAACAGCAACGCAGCGGCCATCATGTATCTCGGGCTAAACACCCTAAAGAGCATGAGGTGCCTCCGCAGATGCCCCGCCATGGCCATGCTAGCCACGGCCTCGACGGCGTAGTAGGCAACAAAGGCGCCGAGGGCGCGCGAGCACGCCTCCAGAACGCCCCTCTGCTTGGGGCCCGACTTCCAGAGGATCGTGACGAGGGGTACCGCGACGGCAGCGAGGATCTGGCTGCCAAACGTGTTGAGGGCCACGGCGAGCGGGGACCAGGGGTAGCGCAAGGTGCGGAGGGCGACAAAGGCGGAATCCCACTGGATCGAAGTGGCGGTAGCTTGATGCCCGGTGCGGAAGAAGTAAAAGTTTCCCAGCATGGCGAGCACCACGGGCGCGATGGGCTCGGTCCTGATGCCCAGCAGATCAACAATCTCGGCGAGGGAGAGGATCTGCCAGAACATGAGCGCCAGGGACCCTGTACCCATGGGCTTGGTGAGGACGGTCAACCCGACCAAGAGATTGAGCGGGAGGATGAGATAGTGTGAGCCAAGCGCATTGCCATAGCCCAAGATGGCAAGACGCGTCTGGGACTGTTGGTCTGCAGAAGATTTGACTGAAACTGATGGCGGGGCCCAGACATAGGCTGTTGTTCCGGCAACAAAGGCCAAAGCCAGAGTCGTCTGCGCGATATAGACGCCCGTCGACTTGAGATGATCAGAGGACAGTCGGTGGACGAACCAGTCTCCATTGTCAGCGGCATCAATAACCCAGTAGATGGACGCGAAGAACAAGCCGCCGCGGAACACCCACGTAACCCAGATGGGAGCCAATCCTTCCCATGAGCGGGTAGGCACGAGGAACGACTTTACAATGGCCGGGAGGACCAAGGCCACGACAACGGGGATAGCAAGCTGACGGATCGAGGAAGTAGACGAAGACGCAGATGCATAATACGTTGACGTGCAGAAAGGCATCTGCTCTTCGCGGCAGAGCTGAGAGAACGAAGCGAAGCGGGACAGCAGGATAAACGCAATGGAATGATAGACGGCCATTGTCCGCTCGACTTTGTTCTCAAGGCGGAAAGCATAGACCACACTGACGACACCAAATGTGGTGATAAAGAACTGCAGAATAGAATCCTCCCAAACCGTGTAAGAGTTGGATGCAAAGCCAATCGACTGGCTAATGGTGAATACAACAGCCATACAGCCCCAGATGTTGCGAGGTAGGGCATTAAGGGCTGTTTTACCAGCCCGATGGAGCGTAACGAGGACATTGAGTAGAGAGGTCGAGAGCGCAATGACCAGGGTCGTAGCCCCAGTAGCAATCACTGCATCTGTAGGCTGTCTCCTGTAGAAAGCCACAGCAGAGGCAAGACCCAACACGGCAAAGACACGACGGTCCCAGAGACCTCTCAGAAGCTCCCTGTGGAAGATTTCCTGCTGCGGGTTCTCCTGCAGAGCGCCGTCTTTGGCACCCATGAGCTCAAGTCGCTTCTCAGCATAGTCAAGCTCAATGTCGGTGGTGACAGCAAAGTCGTCATCCCCATCCCTAGAAGAATACATGATGAGAATGACGACGCCGAACAAAGCCAGGGCCACGCCAGAGACCATACGAGGCACATCGAATCGAGCCCAGAGGTCCTTGCACACGCTCAGAGTCTGCTCCTGGAAAGCAGTAAAGGCAGCGTAGACCTCCTCGGCAGACGTCCTTGTCGGGTCCAAAGCTATAGCCTTTGCCCACAGGTCTGCGGGAGATCCGGAGTCGGAGGACGGGGTGATGCCGCGAGCCTTGAAGTAGGAGTTTTGATACCGCTCGATGCCCGCGGCAGTGGTGCGCGATACAGTAGCCAGGTTCTTCCAGTCGTTTCCCTCGACGCCGGCAAATGCTTCTTCAATGGGCTTGCCGAGATTGTTGTACGGGATAGGAATACCAAGTAGCAAAGCCAGCGTAGGCACAAAGTCAATCTGGTTGACGGGCCTGATCTTGGCCGTCTCGGGGGGTGTCACGAACTCGGGCTTGGTGCGTCCAAAAACAGGCCGCTTCGAGTACATCCATAGGGCAGCTTCAACTTCGTCGTCGCTCTCGCCACCGTGATCGCCCTTGCTGTCCATGCCATGATCACCCATGACAACGAGAAGGGTATCGTCGTCGAGCGAGTCCGTAAGCTTGCGCACGAAGCCGTCCATCTGCTGCAGCTTCGCAGTCATGGCCGCATGGTCCGGCCCATGGCGATGTCCAGCATGATCCACGCCGAGAAGATGCCCGATGAGCAGGTCCCATTCACCCTCCTTGGATGACCGATCCGCCTCCATTAGGGGAAAGATGTGCTCAATAACACCGTTATCCACAGTATGGAGATCCCAGACATTGAAGCTGTCATAAGCCTTGCTGATGCCCTCGGCAAAGTAACCAGGGAACAGAGACCACCACGTATCATCACCAATATGCGCGATTGTCTTGTTCGCCTCGCGCAGCTGCATCAGCAAGTTATCCTCGTCAATGGCCGTACCCGCAAAGTTGCTCCCCGCGTCCACAAACGTCGGCAGCGTCCCCGTCGTCAGTCCCTTGAGACGCTGCATCGTGGCCGTCGGCGGATCCGCGATGAACGGTCTCAGGAATGCATTCTGCGGCTTCTGAACCGCCGTTTCGTGAAGGAACGGAAACGCGTTGTGGAAAACCTGCGCCGACTCCTCATCCTGCGGCACCGTAAAGTCGTACCGCAGCGCATCGATCAGCACCACCACAGCCCGGTCGAAAGTCTTGGGGTGCCAGCATCCCTCAGCCACGTTGCCCGGCGCGGCCACCAGCCCTGCGCTGCCCTCTATCGGCGGCACGTCGCACGTCGACTTGTCCTCGAGCACGAACCTCGTCAGCAGGAAGCCGCTGGTGAAGAGGTATATCCCCACGGCGTGCACGACGAGGAGCCACGCCCAGAACGCGGCAGTCCACCTCCATCGCCACTCGTAGCCCTTCTTGCGCGTCGCATCGATCCTCGACTGCTGGTACTCGAGCCGCTTGAATCGTTCCTCGTCCGTCCCGCCCGCCGTCTGCGCAACAGCTTCCTGGCGAGCCCGCTCCGCCTTGGCCCATTGTTCCGCAATGGCCCGGTACTCTGCATTTTGCCCCTGCCCCTGCCCTTGCTTGGCTTTAGAGCTGCGCGGCGCCATCTTTTGGCTTCAGGATCGGTACGTTTTGCCCTCTGCGTCTGCGTGTTTTGTCGAAGCGGTTACCGTTCCATTGGATGTCGGCATTTGCAACTGAGTACAGAGTAGTCGAAATTAATAGCTCTGAATCGGTCGGGGAAGATTTTCAAACGTTGAGACGTGTCTTGTTAAACGTTGTGCCCGAATGTGGATCAGACGTGGATTCCGTTGGAATTGGGAGAAAGTTTGAGGCTCCGCCGTCGATCATGATCCACCTACTACCCACTGTAGCTGATGGGTAACTTGAGTATTAACTAAGACACCACAACCTCCCGTGCCGCTACATCACCAAAAACTTCACATTTGGAAATCAACATTTATTCCAACAGTTTTATTATGCATCTCCGCCGTCTTGGCGTGAAACACTTTATTCCTCATATTCACTCGGGACCATATGACTTGTAATATTATCACATCATTTGCTCCCAAGCTTCAGATAATATTCCTTTTCTCGGATGGTTTTAGCCAATCCTTCCTATGAAGCCTTCAGTATAGCTTCTCCTTTAAGAAACTCGCCATGCTCAAGCAATACGCGAGTCAGGGGGTCCAGATGTAATCATAAAGTACAGAGTCACTTGAGAACTTGGATCGGTTCCCATGGCTTACGCAAGAAGCTGTAAGGAACCCCGTTTACAGGTATTCGGCAGGGTCGCTGACATTGTTCTTGGCAGCCCAGGCGTCAAGATCAAACTTGGCCTTGGCAGACTTGAGCCCACCCTGAAGAGAAAATTGGGTAGGAACGCCCTCAATACGGTGAGTAGAGTTGATGTTCTTGACCATGGTGATCTGGAAACAGGTGGCGCTACCCTGGCGAGAAGCAATGGTAGAGTAAGCAAGGAAGTACTCCCAGATCTACTATAGTCAGTATTGTCCACAAAGTAGCCAGGAATGTATCAACTCACCCTGAACCAGCGCTTTCCGTACTTGGCCTCAACCTTGTCCTTGTTGCCAAGCCAGTTACGGTACCATCTCCAAAGAGTCGCAGAATAGTGAACACCGATCGTGTCGACCTCCTTGATCTCAAAGCCAGCACCCTCAAGCTTGTCGATTGTCCAGCCGAGAGGAGTAGAAGCGTCAGCGCCCGGGAAGACGTACTTGGTCATGAACAGACCCCAGTGGAAGTCCTCGTACTGCCAAGGCTTGCGCAGACCGGCGTACTGCATGAAGAAGACGCCATCGTCGTCAAGCATATCGTAGATCTGGCGGAGGAAGCCGGAGAAGTGGCGGACGCCGACGTGCTCGGACATCTCGAGGCAGGTAATCTTGTCGAAACCACCCTCGGGAACAGCAATATCACGGTAATCCTGGCACTTGATCTTACTCTGGGTCTCGGGGATGCCAGCCTTGCGCAGAGCAGCATTGCCCCAGGCGGTCTGGTTACGGGCAAGAGTAACACCGGTGACCTTGGCGCCGTAGTTCTCGCTAGCGAAGCGGGCAAGAGTACCCCAACCGCAGCCAATGTCAAGCATAGTCTCATCTCTCTGGAGGTCAATCTTCTCGCATACAACAGCGAGCTTGTTGTCCTGCAGTTGCTCGAGAGTCTCCTCCTCCTCAACATCAGAGATGATACCAGAGGTGTAGATCATACGGGGACCGAGGAACCAGCCGTAGAAGTCGTCGCCACGGTCGTAGTGGTCACGAACCTGCTCCTCATCTGCTCCAGTCAGTCTCTCTGAACTACCCTCTTTGTATTCAACACCAACTTACCTTGTTGACGGCTGTGCATAATGGTATCAGGCAGGAAAACAAAAAGGAAGAACTTGATCAAGCTGACAGTGAAGTTGAAGTTGGCCCAGTCATGGCGGTACTCGAGAATCTCGAGAGCGTCACCCTTGAAGTCAACATCGCCGTCAAAGTACTTCTCGTGGAAAGTCTCCATGGGAATCTTGCTCTGGCCGCGGTACCTGTTCTTGTCCTCCTCCTTCTTGAAGTCGAGGTAGTGCTCGACGCCCTTGTTGGGAAGCTTGCATTTGGTGTTCTTGCGGGGGGAAATGGCAGAGATGGTGAGCCACCAAGCAGCGAGGATGGGCAGGTCGAAGAGGATGGCGAAGAAGATGAAGGTCTTGAGGCCGCCGCCTACCTTCCACTTCAGGTAGTAGGGAACCGCGACGAGGATGGAGATTAGGGTGGTATTGCTGAACGAGTCGGAGCCAGAGCCATCGGCCGGGAGAGGGGCATTGGCGATGGCGGGGGACTGGGACGAATGTGTTAGCAAGCTCGAGGACTCGATCTTCGTGTCGAGGGTTGGGAAGCGTACATTAGTAGTGGTGAGGCCACAATCCTCGAAAGAATCGGGATCGGGAAGAGTAGACGGGGGCGTCTGCACAAAAGTGAAGTCATGCTCGACGCCTGAGGCGTCCTGAGGCTTGGACATGCTGGGCAACTGTGAAGCACGCAGCCTGTCTACACTACCAAGTCAGCATTCGAATGACTTGCGGCATAGTATCAAGGAAACAGCAAACATACCTGGATACCCTTGCCTTTTGAATGGGTAGGTTGTTGTATCAGAGAGAGGGGGGAGGACTGGCAGAAGTTGGGGAGGACAGGTTTCCCAATCGTACGTACTCCGTACAACCTGGTCAATTTTTCGTCAATTCGTTGGATGCCCTGGGTTGGCTTGCCCCTCTTCCCCCTAAAGGTACTGCTAGTGGTCAGTCTTGCAGCCCCTCCATCAATCTAGGGTCGTATTTCTCTCCCAGGATGGGCTTGGGCTTCTCGGGCTCAAACGGCGGTAGTTCTGCTTGAGGTTTAGGAGGGCGGTGAAGGGTATTGGAAGGGGTCTGCCCCTCCTTCTTGCGAGCAAGCAAAGCTGTTAGGTAGGCAGAGGGGGAATTTCAGCCAATCGCGTGGCTTGATAAGGACCCTGGAGCTTTAGCGAAGCTGTACCCCACCAAACCGATAAGAGCAAAACGCCAAAAAATGACAATGGCGTGTTTGAGAAAGTGCCATCTGAGTGCTTTCCCAAGACATTTTAGAGATATTTACTCCGTACAAATCTAGGGTATGCTTATAACTTCACAAGATGGTTTTAAATGTGTTCAGTATATGTTTCTCTTTTCCTCATCACAGGAGAGGCTTTTTCTGCTTCTTTTCTTACTATTTATTTTCAGCCATCAAATAGCCTGTTCGTTGGATACCGTTGGAATCTGCATAGTGGGGTAAGCGTTGCCCAACTTTATCGACGACGAACCATCCACAAACCGAAAGCTTGATCAGAATCCCATTGCGTAGAGGCACAACCAAAACTTACTCGAATCCAACTAGCTGTCTGCACCGCATTTCCCTCTTCTCATTACCTAAGAGATTTGAATACTTTTGCTTCAACAACGCACCAGAGACTAAAATCAACCTCCCAATCAACACGGGTCTATAGTGGCGGGCCCCCGCGCGCCCCTCCCCGGTTCCCATTGAGGGGGAGTCCGATCAGATCTTCGGCATCTAGTTACTACTTCCATGAAGAAGGAAGCGGAATACTATATAGTGATATTAGTAATCTCATACCTTTTAGGAACATACAATCACGAAGCAGAGTCTGTATGGGTCTGTATGCATCAGTCTGTAGAAACGTCATATAAAATTAATAGGATACAGTTAATGTTGTCTGAGATAGGAATGTGAGAAGACTACTTGACACGTGTTGCAGGAATTTCGAGCCCTGCGTTCTGAAAAAGGACACACAACCCATGCATAGATAATCCATGTCTACGCATCAAAGCACCTGGCGCGCCGCAACTGGATAAAAGGAACTGGCCCTGCAAGTGGATGGCAATGAGCATAGCTCCGTTTTTGGGGTAATTGGTAGGTAAAAAAAGTATTGCAAGGTAGAAATGGCATAGTTTCCCATCCAATGGGGTTATTGCAAGCTTGACGATAAGTTCGGTCAGACGTGTTTCCAGGTGAATCTTATGACCTTCTGGAGCAGACGCAGAGATATGGCTAAGCGCGTACGAACTCACCACTAGCAAGTCATCTACACCTATACCTATAACTACCTAAGATCCCATCAGCAAAATGCATGCACAAACCCCACGAACAAGGCCCCCGCGGGCCAAGACCTAATCATTGACAAAACGCTAATAAAGAAACCCCATTTCGCGAGCTTACTTACCATTGCGGCCTGTAAGACGGACATGAAGCCCCGAGCAACCATCGTATTCTACAATTAATTATGCAAGCCGTGAGATCTCTCATCTCAATCCGGTTTTACCAAGTCGGAACCGAGATTCGAAGGGATTCTGCCAACCATTATTGATATTGGCCCCCGCCAATCAGCCTCATTTACAGATTGGGGGTGAATGAATTTTCATGGAGTGGCACATCACCATAACCCGGTATAATCTGCCTAGTAAAGGCGTCGCTTTTTGTCACCCTCTACGGAGTATACACTTCCCTATAGGCAAGCAGAGCAGCTCCTGGCTCACAGCGGCCTTTCGGCAATAGAGAAAGCCTAGCAATCTGGAATCTTCAGAGTTTGTGTCCATTGGCGAAGGAAAGCAGCAATCATCGAGCAAACCCCCCTCTTTTGTCCAATTTCATCCTTTAAAAAAGCAGCAAAGATATGACATCATAGAAAATGACGTTCTCTCCATGACACCAAAACACAGCGTTGCCAGAGCCCATATCGTCGTCGTTGATACTGCTTCCGGCACGTCGTACTCACTCTGTTCAAAGGTTGACCAAGGTACGGATGATCGAGGGGCTCTTTTGCCTCTGACAAACCCGCTCAATGGTATTAAAAATCCGAAGCTTTTATCTGTCAGCGAATGTTTAGACGCTGAGAAATTGCAGGTGGCGAAATCTGCCCTTGTGGAAGAATTTCGCACAAGCAGTGCTCGGATCACATCCAAAAGAGTCATATCCGGTTCCGTGCGAGAGGCCTGCCGTTCCTAGAATAAGTCGGTCAATAAAATGTCGGCTCTATGAAGAGAGGCACAAAATCCAAAAAGGCACCATGTTCAGAAGTTGCGCTCTCGCTGTATCGGTACCAATTCGGGAATCTAATTATTCAGCGTGTCCTGGTTGGCGGTGCATGCCCACCTGACCTTTGAAAGTTAGATATCATAACGGCTCATATCGTCATATTCGTTGACGATGCGAAGGTTCGTAATACCGTTCGGGTACAGAGTACAAGGGAACAAGAGAGAACCACCTGCGTGCTGATTGTCTGGCGTCAGCATGGTTTAGTGGAATCATTCTATGACTCGTCCATTGAAAACGCTATATCGTCAGTGCGACTTCTGACTTTGACTAATTCCATCCTCTGTTGCCTAAATTAGACCCAAGATGGCAGATTGACTTGCTTTTTCTCTCACCTCGTATGCCATGTCCCGATTCTTTTTCTTTTTCTTTTTCTTTCTCAGAGCTCAAGTCAAAAGCTTGAGCGTGCGCGCATCAAAAGTGCAAGATGAGGTCACGGTGCTTATGCAGTGCTACCTTGGTGGGGAGGCCACGCGATGAGCTGCATCTGCGGCCCCGCGTGTGGTGGAAATTTGTCAAGTCTGCAAGTACGCCGGTTAAATCCGACTGAGCCACGATTCGTATCATTATAGCAATGTCACTGACATGGTCATCTGCCATCTGGATATTCCTTGAAGTAGGCTGAGCTCGCAAGGCAGTAAGTAGGGTTACAAACTTCCGTAACGTTGTGCAAGTTACCGGAAACTTGGGTAATGGTTGGTACGTCATGGATCCATCGCTAGAAATAAACCCAAGGTAGATCCCCCGAGCTGCTATTGTGGAGGGGTTGCCACAAGGCAGCCGCAGAATCTCGAAGCTCATCCGTGATGGAGTCAAGCCTCGTGGTTCCTGTTTCAGTGGCGCTAGTAACTCAACCGCATTGTCGGTATCTGTGCTGAGACCTGATTGGAAGTCTTCCAGAAGGTTGGCAGCCTGTTCAAATTAGTTATCCCACACCCTATGTAAGACATCGTCGGCCCGCGCCACTGAACCATTGGCTCGGATCGTGCGCCGTCGGGGGGCCCTTGGTATGCAAGCAGGGACCACGAGACAAGACGATTTTCTGAATTTGGGAACATGCAAGTTTTTGTCTTCGGATTGGACCGTTCCCTGTGGCGTCCCTTTGTATCTGAAACGGTTATCAAGCAGTGGAATGGTTGAAGCGGTTGGTTATGACCCCGAGTAGAGCACGTCAGCATCCAACAATACCTCATCTGCTCAGCCCCTTGCCGCAATCCGTACGTATGATGCGTCTCGTTCCTTGACTTTGCCGCGGCCGGGGAAAATTACCAGTTGAAGTGAAGTCAATTTTCTTCTAGAGTTCCGTGAAATGTCGAAACGAGAAACTCGTACATACGAGATTTGAGAGATTTCAAGGTATATATAGAGGCCAGAGGTCTCCATGTCCTTGTTCGATGGTTCTCTCAACCACAACCGAAATCAATCATATCTTGACACTTCAGGCAAAACCGAAGCCTTCAAGTTCACTTTTTCAAGTCATCTCTGACCACACAAAAGCACGCTTTTGCTTCAATCCAGTCCAAACGGATTCATCACAATCAAAACCACACCAAACACCATCATGAAGACGCACTCTGCCAACGCCATGTATTGCAGCTCCGAGTGGCATTCGCAACAGATGCTGCCGGTCAATACTACTGATGAGTCTGTGGACGCACATGATGGTCCAGAGATCATTCAACTGGCCAACAAGCCCTGTGCTCACTCCGGTATCCACGGCTGCCGAAACCTGATTGACCCCAGAGAGACCCTATGCGTCACCTGCGCATGGTGTGTTTCCAAGGGTCAGCCTTGCATCTAGATGCAGCCGACTTACTCTCTCATCCAAAACCCGGCTCGATCAATATCCGCAATTGGCAAGGCGCCCAAGTCATCCAAAGTTGGATATCAATGGGTATATGGAGAGGCGCAAGTTGTCCGAGAGAGATGCATGAGAAAGTGGGCACTGTACGAGAGCATTCTGTGTACACGGAACTGTGGGAGTTGCAGAGGAAAGGACATTCGTTGGAAAGCATTTAGAAAGCCCCGCAAGGGATTCGTTGTGAGACGCTCTGTTCCGAGGCTGGATCTCGGGATATGACCATATGTACGATAGCAGTTAGATCAGGCCTTTGTCGCTAGATGCATAGGCACCCAAATAGACACCCAGCATACATTCGTTGAAATCGCTGCAGGCTTCTCAATTGCCACGCGACATGAATGCAACCTCTGCCATAGCGCTGACCCGGCCGAAAGCTTGGGGTCCACGGTTCAGGATCAGGCAGAGCAGCCATTTGTGTTGGTTGGAGCTCGGATTCAAATAGCTCAACGGCTTCTCCGAAAGGCTGCCCATAATGCAGGGCGTCATCTTTTGCCGAAATCCGACATGACAGCAACATGGAGTAGGATATTTATTTCGAGAAACAGTTGGAGGGCGCGAAGAACGTGGATCTCGCAACGACCCTTACGTCAGCTTAGATGCAGGTGAAAATTTGACGGTTCCTTTTGCTAGAAGGTGACGATCGAATGAGATGAGCCCAAACTCCAAGTGTTCCGTAGTCGCGGAGCAATGTCAGCGATAGGGCTGAATGACAGATGGCAGAGCTGGCCAGTAGATGGAGAGGATTTGTCAAAGTCCGTACGATCGAGGCAAGTCTGTTAAGGACATGACGTTCGGTTAAGCTCGTCACGTGGAGCCGGTCAGCAATCCTAACTCAATGCATACCCAATATTCGAAAGATGCGACCATGACAAAGGATGGGGCTCGTTATTTCGAGGCTGTGTGGTGCGGCACGGCGATCTTGATGTGCAAGACGGGATCGTCAAAGACCTTCCAAGAATGGGCAAGGACCTGAAGATAGGGCTGGACAGGATGTTACCTCGCGAGGCAAAATCAGCCCTACAAGAGGAACCTGAACCTTGTGATTCAGATGCGACCCCAGAGTATCTTGAGGAGGGAGGATGATGAGGAGGAGGATGAAGTCAGAAAAACTTTGGGTTAACGGACAAAGTTGGAATACGTTGGGGAGTGGGCTGCTTCTGCCTCGAGGGCGCATACCACGATCTAAGCCGTCAGTGGACATGGAAAACCATCGAATCACGCAGAGGATTAGTTTCATCACAATCACTACAGAGTATAATGGGCACTGTTCAGTATCAAATAATATTGATTTAGAAAACGTTGTTGTATCATTCACATGACAAATATTGACTGCGATGCAGATCTATTTCCATAATCCAAGCTCCGATGCCAATCCAGAAAGCAAGAATGTTTTCGCGCTACCAAGGTGTTTAAAAAGATGAAGATGAAGAAAAAGGGTATCACCAATCGTGTCTCATCCCCATTATGTCGAAGCGAAGAAAAATGTCCAAACATAATCTATCCACAAAAAAATCGAAAGTTGTACGCAAAAGCTATGCGTGTAGTGTCCCATGCTAATATTCCCCAAACGTCCCGCTTAAAGCCATTTACAACTCCTTTGTAAAAAGAAGAGCGACTGCTCCGTTTAGAAGGCAGCGGCAAAGAGGGCAGCGACGACACCAGCGACAGCGCCAGTGCGGGCGATGAGGCCGGCGGCGCCGGCGGTAGGAGGCTCAGAGGGAGAAGGCTCCTCAGGGGCCTGGGGAACATCACCAGTCTCGCCGGGGGGAGGCAGGAGAGTGGTGGGAGTGATGAAGGTGGTGGGAACGTGAGTCATGGTGTTGTTGGGGGTGATGGTCCAGTGGGGGGCGCTGGTGGTGGGCTTGACGGTGGTAGTGTTGGCAGCGACAGAGGTGGTGATGAAGCTGCTGCTGCTGCTGGGGGTGACAATGCTGCTGCTGCTGGTCGTGGTGACGACGCTCGAGGTCGTGGGCTCAGGCACGACGGTGGTGGTGCGCGCAGGGCAGTCAGGGACCTCAGGGCCGCACTCGGTGATGGTGACGACGTGAGTGGTGGTCGAGGTCAGGGTGGTGGTAGACTCCCCAGCGGCCCAAACGCCGGCAACAGCGGCGGAGAGAGCGAGAATAGCGGAGGAACGCATGTTGACGGTTGTGTTTTTTTGTGGAAAGGAGGGTGTGTGTAGATCTTTCGTGAAAGTCGAGAGTTGACTGGTATAGTTTCTTTGGTTTAGAGGTTTGAATGAGAGTAAAGGCACGAAGAGGCCGGGTCAACGATGTAATGAGCGATTGACTTTTTTGAAAGAGTGGATGAAGAAGAAGAAGAAACAGAAAATCGGAGCAAGCAAAGAAATGGGCGAAGCGCTCAAGATGTAGGTAGCGGGTTAGTACGGGAGATACTCCGTACAACAATGGGTGGCAAGCAAAGAATAGGAGGGTAGGGGGGCGCCCCCAGTCACACCAAATGAGGATGCACAAACGGGGCTTAGGCTAGACTAGACGCTTAATGCACTGTGCGTAAAAAGGGGAGTCGGCACTCAAAACAGGGGTCTCATCACGCCTTCAGCATCCAGGGCACACAGTGCTCGCGCCATGGATTAAACGGTACGGAGAACGGTGCCTGGACCGCTAGGTGCATGAAATAGAAGCAAGCTTTTTGTCCGTGCCTCTTCATTGCTTCGTTCTTGCATGTGCCTCTTCCTTTGTTTGTCCAGCTCCCCTCGCGGAAGCCAACAATTGATTGATTGCCAACTCATCGTCTCGGATGCAGTCGCCAATCATATGCTCGTTAGTAATAGGTTACTCTGCAGAAAAAAAAAATCTGTTGGGAAAAGATGCTAGCGATGCAGACACCCCCTCTCGATAGAGTTTTCATCTTCTTTTCGTGGTCTCGGGCACCACAACACACTTCCCGACACTAGTGGTAATCTCAGTCCCACGTTTCTCAATTGTCCGTCTCTCGTCTTTGTCTTTTTGTATGCATGCATGCCTGTGAGACAATTTCGTGTCGGTGAGCCACGCGCTGGCGCAGAGACGGACGCTGCGGTGCGATACTAAACGGCACAACACAATTTTCCCACAGGAACATGGAAATTAGATGAGAAAAATAAAAAATGCTCTCTCCGTAGTGTCACAGTCTGTGCGACTTTACACAACACCGTCTTTAAAACAATGAGAGGACCGATGGGAAGAGGACAAATGCATCCCCTTGCTTGTCATCCATCGATAAAATCTAGGGGCATGCTGCCTACCTAATATAGTTAACTGCCAACCTAATAATAGGGGACCCTATCTAGCGTCGGGAAAGTCACTACTAATAATATATATATATATTCCTACTACTAAATATACTTTCTTCCTTTACTACTAGATATACCTATATAAAAAAAAGGCTATTTTTTATAGTATTTTATATAATTTTAAATATTTATTAATTTATTAAAATTAAAGCTTTTCGTAATCTAACTTTTATAATAAATAGCTATATACTTAGTATTTTTAAAAGCCTTAAGGTAGTTTAAAAAGCCTATTAATAGACTACTTTTAATAAAAGCTTTTCTATTAGTATTTATATTAAATACCTTTTTACTTTAAACTTTTATAAAATACTTTTTATATACTCTAAGGTAAACAAATATATTTAAAGTAAAAATATAGCCTTAACCCTAGCTATTAAGAAATAAAAGACTTTTATAATTAAGATTAATTACCTATAGTTTATTATAATTAACTATAAGGTTAAAGGTTAAGTCTTTAAGGTTATATAAAAAGACTATAATTATAACTTTACGGAAAGTATTATATATATAAGCTATAGGGTTATTTTTATTTAAGAAAAAAAAGCTAAAATTATTAAGCTTTTTAATATTAAGCTTTAACCTATTTAAATCTTTAAATAGCTTTATTAATAATAGCTTTATTAAAGCTTAATTTTAATTATTATTAAAGATATTTATAATATTATTATAAAATATTAAATTAAAAAGCTTTTAAACTATAGCATTTTATAATTCTTCTATAATAAGCTTAAGGGTATAAACTTTAATATTATTAATAGTAAAGATAGTTATATTTTCTATAATAAAGTTAAAGAAAGTTATTTTTTTAATTTCTTTATAATTATAAAAGAAAACCTATAGCTTTAAAAGTAATATAATAAAGTCTTACTATTAAATTATATTTATAAAACTAATAAGTTTAATATATCTTTATTAAATATTTATAAGACTATATATACTTCCTAGACTTTTACTATTTATTTAATTTTCTTTAATAATAAATATATTAAAACTTATATTTAAATATTTAAAAGATTAATTTAAATAGTTTAAAAAGAAAAGATTAAACTTTTAAAAATCTCTATAATAAATTAAAAGTTTATGTTAATTAAAATAACTAAAAATTATAATATTTAATAAGGTATAATAACTTTTTAATTAGTAGTTTATTAATAAGAATATATTAATAAAATATAAATAATAATTCTTAAAGGCTACTTATAACCTTAATAATAATATTATAAGCAATAAAGAATTTAAAGTATTTCTTAAAAATTAAAATAAATTAATATAATTAATAAATCTTAAAGAATATAATTATTATTTTTTTAATTTTAAAAACTATAATACCTTATAGATTATAAAGTCGCTTATAATTATATAATAGATTTACTATAAGTACTTTACGAATTCTCTATAAATAATTATATTTAAAAGAAAACTTAAGTTTTAATTATTATATAAATAGAGACTTACTTTCTTATATTTACTTAATTTATTATATTTTTTATATACTATAATTTTAAAGCTTTTATTAAATAAGTTATTTAAAATAAAATAGCGAAAATAAGATAAAATATTAATATAATAGTAAGACTTTTAGAAGATATTAAAATGTAACTTTTAAAATAAATTAAAAAAAGATTTTAAAAAAATATTATAATAAAGACTTTAATTATTAAAGAGGAAACCTTTTTAATAAATAGAAGATAGATAAATAAAGTAATTAATATTACATAATTTAAAAAAGAAATAGAAAAGTAAAGAATTATTATAATAAAATTATAAAAGCTTTAGTAATTTTAATAATAAGAAATTAAATTATATTAAGAATTAATAAGATAGCTTCTTAAGCTTAAAACTATATTATTAATATATAAATAATAACCTTAAGATTCTTTAAATAATAATAATAATAATAAAGTTAAAATTAAAAATATATTAGAATTTATATTATTAATTAATTTAAAAAAATATAAAAAATAGCTAAGCGATTTATAATATATATTTAGAAGAAATTATAAATAATTTAAAAAGGATTTAAAAAAGATTTTCTTAGCTTTAGATTATATAAAGTATAAGTATTATATAAAATAAGACTAATACTTTAAAGATCTTTTTTTAAATATAAAGTAATAAAAGAAAAAGAATAATTAAAGCTTTTTTAAAAAATAAACTTTAATTTTTTTAAAAAATATAAATAATTAATATTATATAATCATTAAATAATTAAATAATATATATTAATATAAAAGTTAATTTCTAAGGGAATTCTATAATTAACTTAATTTTTTGAAGAAATATTTCTATTTATTCCTTAAGAATAAGTATATTTTTTAATTTTATATTAAATTATATAATAATTTTTAATAATATATATTCTTATATATATTTTTATTATTAAAGATAAAAGTAGAGATAATATAAATAATTAAAAGGTTCTAGGAATCTATAAGGGCTAGTAAGAAGAAAAAAGTAAATACTTATTAAAATATTAAATTATTTACTATTAAAAAATAAAAATTAAGTAATCTTTAATTAATATTAATATTATATTAAAATTAAAATAAATAATAAAGAAAAAGGAATTATATTTTTAAAAACCCTTTAGGAAAAGATAATAAACTTATTAAATATTATTATTATTAAAGTAATTCTTATTTAAAGAATAAGTATTTATAAGTATTAAATTTATAATAAACTTCTATAAAGACTAAAGGAAAAAGGAAAAAGTTAGAATAAAAGACCCCTGTTTAATTTTTATATTTAAAATATCCTTTACAATTTATATTAAAGCTAAAATCTAAGGGAAAGAAAAGTTTTAAAAAATTATTATTAATTTAAATAATAATATAAAAATTAACTTTATTAATATTAAGTTTTTAAAAAAAAATAAGTTAAGAAGAAATAATATTCTAATATTTATTTCTATAAATATTAATTAAAGTAATTTATAAATTTAAAGAATTTAAGAAATCTTATTTAAAATTACTAATTTAAGAAATATAATTAAAGAATTTATATAGCTATATATTAATATATACTATAATAACTTTAAGATAATTAGCTTTATTTTTATTAGTAATTATAATAAAAGATTATTAAATCTACTTTAATATAATTAAAAAAAAACTTAAAATTAATTAAAGTATAATTTAATTATATAAACTATAAGATATACTTAAGAAATATTAAAATTAAATATATATTTATATTATAATTATACCTTAAGAATTTATATTATTTTTTAATAAAGAAAAAAATAAAATTATATTAAAAAAGATCTTTAATAAGCTTAATAAATTTAAAGATATATTTAATATAAATAATATTATAATAATCTTATATTATAAAGCTATAGATTATATAATTAATATTAAAAAAAGTAAGAACTTACTTTATAAATTTATTTATTTATTATTACTTATTAAATTATATACCTTAAGAAAGTATATTAATAATAATTTAAAATTAAGCTAGATTAGAGAATTTAAAAGCTTAACTATAGCTTCTATCTTATTTATACTTAAGAAAGATAGAGGTTTTTAATTATATATTAATTATAAGGGATTAAATAAAATAATAATTAAAAATTATTACTTTTTATTTTTTATTTTAAAAATTATAAATTAAATAATAAATATTAAATACTTTATAAAAGTAAATATAAAAAATACTTATTATAAGATTTATATTAAAAAAAGAAATAAATAAAAAATTATTTTTTATATATAATATAGCTATTTTAAATATATAATTATACTTTCTAAATTTATTAATATATTTATAATTTCTTAAAATTATATTAATTAAATATTAAATAATTTTTTAAATATAATCTATATTATATATTTTAATAATATTTTAATCTTTTTTAAAATTAAAGAATTATATATAAAATATATTTTATAAGTTTTTAAATACTTAAGGATAGCTTAGCTATATATTAAGCTTTTAAAGTATAGTTTTTATATAGATTAAATTAAGTTTTTTAAATTTATTATCTTAATAAGAAGTATTAAAATAAACTTTATAAAAGTAAAGACGATTTTTAAATAAAAAGAATTAATTACTTACTATAAGATTTAAGTATTCTTAAGATTTTATAACTTTTACTATTAATTTATTACTAATTACTTTAAAATAATTTAACCTTTATATAAGCTTATAAAGAAAACTATAAATAAAAAAAATTAAATAGTATAGTTTTAAATTAAAAAAAATAAATAGTATTCTATATATTAATAAAAAGCTTTTTAAAAAGCTTTTTTATTAATATATTATAACCTTTAAGCTTTAATTTAAAGAAAGATAAATTTAAAGAAAGATAAATATATTTAATTATATTATAATAAGTATTTTATTTTAATTAAATAAAAAAGGAAATAGTATTTAATAGCTTTTTAATTAAGAGGATTTAAAGGAATTAAATTAAACTATAGAATATTAAATTAAGAAATAATAATTATTATAGAATTATTTAAATACTAAAAGTATTATATTAAAAGTATTAAAAAGCTAGTAGAAATTTTAATAAATTATTAAAACTTATAGAATTTTATAAATTAATAAAAGTTAAATAAAAAGTAAGTAAAGTAATATATATATTTTATTTTTTATATTTTTATAATTAAATATAAGCTTAAGAAAAATAATTTAATAAATAGACTTTTAAAAAAGCTAGATTATATTAAAAAAAGCCTATAATAAATAAATTAGTATTTTTAAAATTATATAATAAAATAAAAATATACTAAAGTATAGATTAATATAATAAAATATCTTTATAAATATAATAAGCTTAAGTTAATTTTTAGCTTAAATAAGATAAAATATTTTTAAAAAATAAAATATTTTTAATTTAAAGGGGAAATAAGATTATAAAATAATTAAATCTTTAAAAAGACTTAGATTAAATATAAAATATTATTAATTATAAATAATAAATCTCGATTTAAAAAATAAAATAAATTATATTAAAAGAATTAGCTTATATAGATTTACTAAATAGATTATTTCTATAGCTTATTAAAAAAATATAATTAATAGATTATAAATTATAAAAATATATTAAAGTAATAAAGAATAATAATAATAAAAATTAAATTAAAAATATTAAAAGCTTTATTAAATTTTAAAAGAAAGTAATAATCTTAAAAGAAATATTAATTTATATAGAATTCCTATAAATTTATTATAATAATTTATTAATTAATTACTTTAGAATAAAAAGAAATATTAAATTTCTTTAAAAGGAAGTTTTAATAAAAATAAATAAAAAGAAATATTAAATAATATATAAAAGACTATTAAATATATTAAAGAATTATAATAAGAAAATATAAGCTTTATAGAAAGTTAGAGTCTTTAAGAAGATTTAATAAACTTATAAAGGAATTAATTATAGACTTTATAATAAGATTATTAAAAATATATTTAAAAGAAAAAGAAATAAATAATATATTAATTATTATAAATAAATATATAAAATATTCTTTATTTTTTATAATAAATATATAAAATAAAGTAAAAGATCTTATTATATTATTCTATAATAAGATAGAACTTATTTATAAGACTTTAAAGGGAATTATTTTAAATTAAAGCTTAATATTTATAAGTAAGTTTTAATTAAAAGTATATTATATATTAAAGATTAAATAATAACTATCTATAGTATTCTACCTTTAAATAAATAAATAGATAGAATAGATTAATTAAATATTAAAATAATACTTAAGATATTTTATAAATAAGACTTAAATATTATAATTAAAATTATTATATATAGTATAATTTATATATAATAGTATAAAGAATATAATAATTAAGATAAGCTTAAATAAAGTATTAATAAAGTATAAATTAGATTTCTAATTATATATTAAAGATAATAATAATAAAAAAAGGGTATTAGAAATATAAATAAAAATATAAAAACTATTTAAAGTAATAAAATACTTAGAAAACTATTAGGAAATTATAATATAAAGATAAATAAAGTATTATAATTAGAAATATTAAATATTTAAATTTAAATAAGAAAATCTTATAAGCTTTTTAATAAAAAACTTAAGATTAAAAAAAGAAAAGAAAAAATTAGCTTTAAAATATATAAGATTATTTAAAGTCTTTTAGAAAATTAACTCTTAAGTATATTACTTTATATTTTTTAAAAAAGTATTTATATATTTATAATATATTCTATATTAGCTTATTAAAACTTTAGAATAGAAAAGACTACTTAAGTAAAATACTTTTTATATTTAATTTAAAAAAAGAAAAAAAAAAAAAATTAGAATAATTAAAGTTAAGAAAATCCTTAATAGGAAAAAATATTATTTTATGAACTAAGTAAGCTAGCTATTAGAATATAATTAATAAATATTAAAAGAAAATATAAGTAATATATAATAATTTATTTAAGAATTTAAAAGAATTTAAGAAAGAAATATAATTAAAAAGACTATATAGAATTAATATAAAAAAAAGAAATTATAAAAAATATAAAAGAAAAACTTATTAAGTCTTAAAAGTAAATTACTTAAAATTAAAAATTAAAAATAAAAACTACTTTACTAACCTTTATAAGTCTTATTTATATTAATATTATCTTAATTAAAATATATTAAATTATTTTTTAATTTACTTATTTTATATATTATTTATATTTAATATAAGAAAGGCTAATAGGAATATTCTATTTAAAAAGAATTATAATAATATAATAAATAAATAAAAATATAAAAGAATTCTAATTAGAATATTAAAGATTATTTTCTAATAAAGAGAAGATAAGATATAATAAGTAAATAATCTTTTAACTTAAAGTTTAAGATTAAATTAATAAAAAAAGAAAAGTTAAAAAAGAAAAAATAGAAAATATATATAGTATTTATAGGGAAAGTAGTAATATTAGAAAAAAGACTTTTAAAGTAATAAGCTATTTCTTTATTATAATAATTTAAAGCTTTAATAGCGATTTATTTATTAATTAAGCTATATATTTTAAAAAAGTAATAATATATTATTTCTACTTTTTAGAAATTATTGTAAAGGTATATAGAAAAAGCATTAAATAATTATTAAATATTTTTTAAAAAAAAGAAAAAGTAAATATTTTCTTTACTTAAAGTATTAATAATAAAAGAAAGGATAAGAGAAGATATTTAATAAGTAGATAAAATACTTTTAATTTAAGAAATAAGCTAATTTAACTTATCTTTATTATTAATTATTATTATAATAATATTAATATAAATTTTATTATTATTAAAGTAATAATAATAAAAGCTTATAGTATATTAAAAGTAAAGAATATAAAGAATTTCTATAAAATAAGATTTATTTTTATAATTAGCTATAAAAAATATATTATAAAATATAAATATTATATATAATATTAATTAATATATAAGAAATATAATAATAAAGGTTAAAAGAAATCTATAAGAATTATAAAAGAATTTTATAAAAGAAAAGTAAAGATTAATATAAAGTCTATTATAAAAATAAAAGTTTCCTTTACTTTAAGAATAAGAATACCTTTTACTATAAGAATAAAAATAAAAATAAAAATAAAGATAGGAAAAACTACTATAGGAATAAGAATAAATAAAGCTATAAAAGTAAAAAGAATAATAATTAAAGTAGTAAAATTATTAAAAGGGATATATTTTTAAAACCTATAAAAAGTAAAAAAATAGTATTAAAATATTAAAATTATAATAAGATTAATACTTAAGCCTTAGGGACTTATAAGGGAGGTAGAGATATTTTATATATATATATATAAATAGTAATTTAATACTTAAGTTCGGAGATTTATAAAGTATTAATAATACTTTATAAAAAAGAAGTTAAAATAATTTATATTATAAATATAATTAATAAAGAGAAAGAAATAAAAAATAATTTCTTAATATATTATAAAATTAAAAAAAATATAAATATAAAAGAAATAAATATAAAAAAATAATAAAGTCTTATTTTATTAAAAGAATAATATTATCTTTATTATTAAAATCTTAATTAATAAAAAAAGAAATATATACTTAAGATAGAATACTAGCACTATATAGAAACTACTTATAGCAAGATATAAATAGAAAAAAAAAGTAATTTAATTAAAAAAAAGAATAAAAAGAATAAAAAAAAAAGATAAGAAGAAACTTATTAAGTTTTTCTTTTATTTTATTTTTATATACTAGCGATAAGGATTAAAAATAATTAGTTTTTATATATTTTTTCTTTTTTTTAATAATACTATAAGATTAAAAAGTATTTATTAATATATAAGTAAGAAATATTATTATAAATAATATAGTAATTAGTAAAATTATAAATAATAATAATTTAAAAAAGAAAGAAAGGTAGATTTAAAATATATTTATAAATAAATATATTATTATAAAGTAATTAATATTTATTATTATAATTAGTATAATAATATTAGGATTTATTAAGTAATAATATAAAGATATATTATGAGAAAGGGGGGGATAATTATAATATTTTATAGATTATAGAGTTACTTATAATTATATAGTAGATTTACTATAAATACTTTATAAGTTTTCTATAAGTAATTATATTTAGGAGAGAACTTAAGCTTTAATTACTATATAAATAGAGACTTACCTTCTTATACTTACTTAGCTTATTATACTTTTTATATATTATAAAAACTTTAATTATTTAATTAAAGTCTTTAATTATATATAAAATATATAATTAAAGCTTTAATATAAATACTTTATTAAATACTTTATTAATTAATATTATTATTTTAATTATATAATAACCCTACTATATAAAAATAGCTATAGTATTTTTAAAAAAAGCTTATAATTATTACTAAAAGACTTTAATATAGTCTTCGAAAAGCTATATACTTTTTAAATATTATAGTTTAAGAATATTAAATTAGTAATTACTATTTAAATATATAAAATAATTACTTTTTACGAAAAGCTTAAATTCAAGGAATTAATAAAAAGATAATATATAAAGTAATAGATTTAATTATTATTAAATATAGCTATATTTTAATTAAATACTTTTTTAAAAGCTTAAGCTTTTAAGTTAATAATTTTAATAGCTTTTAAGTATAAGAAGTATTAATAATAATAAATATAAAAGTACCCTTCGAGCTTATTTTAATTAAAGCTAAAAGTAAATTAAAAAAATACCTTTAATTTCAAGAAGTTAATTAATTAAAAGCCTTTATATTTTAAATAAATTAATTAAAATAATCCTTTTATCTTAATTAATGATTTTTTAAAGAAATTTCCTATCATTAAAAAGTAAGAAGCTATAGAAATAATAATAATATTATTATTATTATTAATAGCTTTAATAGTTATTATAAATTCGAAAAGATTAATATTAAAAAGCCTTAGTTTTATAGCTTTTATAAGAGACTTTTTAAAGCTTAGTATAGGAAAGCTTTAAGCTATTACTTAAACTACTTTTAATACTAAAGTATATAATAATTTACTATAAATACTTATTTTTGAACTTTAAGAAGACTTTTTAAATATATTTAATAATAAAGCTTTTAGTAAGATTATAAATATTACTTTTAATAGCTTTAATTTTAATTATTTTAATAATTATATATTATTTAAATATATTAATAGTAACCTAGCTTAAGTAAAGGTTAATAAATAGCTTAAAAAAGAAAATATAATAATAATTTATTTTAATAATTTTATATATTATTTATATTTATAATGAATATTAAAGCTTTTAATTAGTTTTTTAATAATTTAAAAATATTAAAAGAATATTTATAATTAAAATTAAATAATTATTTTTTTAATATTTTACTTTTTAATTAGGAAAAAGTATTAAAATATTATAAAATATAGCTAAAAGTAAAAAATAAAGTATATTATAATAATTTAATTTATATTTTATTAAGTTATTATAAAGTATATATTCTTATTAATATAAAATAATAATAATAATAAATATTATAATAAATATTAATTAAATAAAGTAAAAATTAAATAAAATTTAAATAAAATACTAAAAATATAATCTTTTTAAGCTTAATTATAAGAATAAACTTAAATCTTTTAACATTTAATTACTTTAGATTATATTTATTAAGCTATTTAAATAATATAAAACTATAAGGGTTTTTCTAAAAAGGAATAAGTTCTTCCTATAGATTAATTTTAATATTAATAAAATTACTATAAATAGAGAATTAAATTATTTTAAATTAAGAATTTATAATAAGAAAGTAAATTATTATATAAAATATATCTAATAGCGCGGGCTACTATCTTTTATAACTATTAGACTATATTTCTTATTAAAAAATTATTTAATTATTATAAAGTAATTAAATTAATAAAAACTATATACTTTTAATTAAGCTTAAGATATTATAGCTATATATATAATAATTATATATATTATAGCTATATATATAATAATTATATATATTATAACTATATATATATAAAGAAAAGCAGCTATATATAAAGAAAGTAATTATATATAAAGTAAGTAAGTAAGCATAGTTACTATAGTTATAATACGAAAGGTATATAGTATAACTATAATCTATTAATAATTATTATCTAGCGGTAGGGAATATATATATATATATTTTTAGTAGTGACTTTCCCGGGCGCTAGATAGGGTCCCCTGTTCTTAGGTTGGCAGTCAACTACATTAGGTGGGCAGCATGCCCTAAAATCTATCGGGTACCTGCAGCGGTCCAGCGGATCAGTGGTTGTTGGCCGGTGGCTTGCTTTTTCAGGCGGGTCTAGCCATCGCTAGCCATCCGGATCGAACCCCCCCGACCCATGAGAACGCGCCATTCAAAGGGGGAGGGGAGGGCATGGACGCCTTGGTGAACATTGTTGTGGCTCCGTACTCCGTACAACGACAAGAAAGCTGCGAATAAGGCCGCGCGAACCGTGGTCAATTGAAAGGGGGGGGGGGGGGGAGTCACATTTCCCGCTCATATCCGCCCAAAGAAATGCAGCTTCACCGCCAGACAAGCTTCTGCTCCGTACGGAGTACTCCGTACCGACAAGCACATTGTCCGACAGGCCACAACGTTCCTCGTGTGCGCAAAAAAAGCAAATAACCAAGGGGCCAGAATCTATGGCGCCATGTCCGCCATCCCCCCGAGAGCTTGGCGACCCCTTCATTTTACTGCTGTCCTGCGTCGGAGTACGTACCCTAGCGTACGGAGTTCTTGCCTGGACAAATCTCGTGATCGTGGACATGGATGGCCATGGCTTCAGATAGATTAGGATAGTCGATAAGAATCTGGTCTCGAACGTTGCCTGCGGGAGGGTGCGCACGAGGGCCCTTGAGTAGATCACTGGTGATAGCGATTAGAATGAGATGAGCGCTATTGGCAGCTGCTAGCTCTTCCGACAGATACATTGCCTACCCGGGACATCATCGACAAGTGCGGAGTATGAAGTCGTTCAGCGACGAGCAACAATGCTAAGCTATCTGATCAATCAATATATCAGCCCAGGCTTCAAGATTGATTAAATCGGTTAATTGGCGTACATATGTACTTGTACAAATACGGAGTACTCACAGACCAGTCTCTGCGCCTTCTTTGAGATAGTAAAAGTGAGGCTGTCGACACTAAGTCCCCGCAACCTTGCTTCACCTAGAACTTACTTGTAGAAGTTTAGAGAAGGTTCCAGCAACCCCAGCTTGACGTACATGATGTTCTGACAATTTATATGAACAACTCTCTTTAATATTTAATATTTCATACCAATCCCAGGTTCATCAGCGCAATAAGGAGTTACTTCGTATATCTCTTCTAAACATGTACTCCATAATCTCTGCAAAGCTCCGAGCAGCTCACGGGTCGTGAGACAAAGTTCAACACACACGTGGCGCATAAAGGGTTTCAACCCTTTCCCAACAACAGGCTATATCAATGCATACATCCATACGGAGTACATATTGCACACTGTCTTAATGAGGCTTCAACCTAATTTTACCACTCCGGTGAGGTTGGTGAACGCTCGTATCTTCTCCTGACGTCGACGTAAAATCCACACCTGAACCACACACACCGAAGCGACCCCGCCCCCGCAGTGAGTGCACATGTTCGCAGCTTGGAACTTCCCCCTTTGGCACGTACCTACCTCGAGCTTCCATTCCCCCTGAGATTTATAAAGAAAAAAAGAAAAAAAAATCATTTACCACCAAACATTCCAATCCCCCTTAAGTAAAGCACAACGCGCGCATGAATTTCTAATCGGCCCCAACAAAACGTTTTCCTCTCCCTTCCCTCCCCTTCTCTTTTCCCGTCTGTCTCTTCGCCAAAAGTTCGCAAGCAAGCCAAAACCGCAGCAAACATGACGACCTACTCCACCGACCCGGCCCTTTACATCTTCACCTCCCTCACAGCCGGCTCCTCGCACATCGTGACGGCCACGTCGCGGCTGGAAACCATCCTCCGCGCCAACCGCGTCCCCTTCAAGGCCGTCGACATCGCCGTGGATGAAAAGGCGCGCATGCTCTGGGGCCGGCGCTCCGGCAAGGCTGCCGACGGGCGCGTGCGAAAGCTGCCGGGCTTGGTGCAGGAGGGCTTGGTGCTCGGCGACATTGTAGAGATTGAGGAGTGGAACGAGTACCGCGAGCTGAAGAAGCACGTCAAGATCTACTACGATGACAAGACCATCCCGGACATCAACCACAAGCACCCCGAGCCGCCCAAGCCCAAGAAGAAGATGATTCCTGTAAAGTCCGGGCTACCGCATAGTCCGTCCGAGACGATGACCCCGGCCGCGAAGCCGAAAACCACAACTGCCGCTGGCGCTGGTAGCAGTAGCTCGTCGACGCCAGCGCCCGCGAACCCTCCTCCTGCGCCAGAGCCAAAGAAGACGGACCCCGCGGTTATAGGAAAGAAAAAGGCCGCCGAGGAGGAAATGGTTCTGCCGGTCAGGAGCGTCGCTGACGAGGCCGCCGCGAAGGCTAAGGAACTCCGGCTCAAGAGTCTGCGTGAAAAGGTTCACGGCAAGGAGGGTGCCAAGGCCATGGAGAAGGATGCCGCTGCAACGGAGGATAAGGATAAGAAGCCAGAAGAGACCAAGGCGGAGGAGAAGACGGGCGATGAGACGGCTACGCCAAAAGATGAGATAAAAGCTACGGACAGCAAGACAGCAGCCAAGGAGGAAACGGATACGGAGTCAGAAGAGGAAGAGGACTCATCAGAAGAAGAGAGTGAAGACGACAGCGAGGAAGACAGCGAAGAAGAGTCCGAAGACGAAAAGGCGAAAGAGGAAAAGGACGAGCCCGCAGACAAGGACGCCGAAAAGTCAGAAGAAGCAGCAGACGACAAGGCCGAGGCCAAGAAGCCCGAAGAGTCAGAGAAAAAGGAGGAAGAAGAAAAATCCGAAAAGAGTGAAAAGAAGGAAAAGAAGGACAAGGAGAAGAAGAAGAGGTCGTCGGACAGGAAGCCCGAGAAGAAGGACAGGAAGGAGAAGAAGAGCGGCGAGAAAAAGGAAAAGAAGTCGGACAAGAGGGAGAAGAAGCCTGAGAGGAAGGACAAGGACAAGGATAAGGAGAAGAAGGTTAAGAAGACGCCCAAGAAGGCATGAGAGCAGTTTATTATATATATATAGCATTTCCGCATGAGCGTTCTTCTCTTTTCCCCATCTTTTCCCACTCAATCCTGGTAGGAAAGTCTGTATTTAATAAGCGCGAGTTAATACCAACCATCATTTACATATAAACCCCCCCTTCCTATGCATTCTAAACATGTCTGGTATACACAACGAAGATGAAATAAATCATTCGTCTATTAGTACAAACCGTCATCATCACTAGCCCCTCCGTCCTGGAACCCCATGATTGCTTTACCCTTGCCCTTTACATCCTCCACGATGTGCTCCACGGCCTTGCCCTTGCCCTTGACGTCAGCTTTGCTATTCTTGCCCTCCTCCTTGGCGCCCTCAAACGTCGCCCTGACTCTCTCGTAGTGCTCCAGCTCGCCCTGGCTGACGCTGGGCACGAGCTCGGCGTTTGCCTCGTCAAAGTCGCGCTCGGTGACGACGACGGCGAGATCCTGCGGCGTGGCGTGGTGGTCGAAGAAGTAGGCCGTGGACATTTGCGTGTGCGCTGCGGCCGAGAGCTGGCGCACGCGCGCGTCGACGAGGTTGGCCTGGCGGGTGACGGCCTTGAGCATGGCGTCGCTGCAGAGGGCGTAAAAGTCGGCGCCCGTATATGTGAGGGGAAGACGGGACGCCACTGCTGGCAGCGAGAGGGATGGATCGAGGGTGAATCTTATGTCTGGTTAGCTTCCTAATGATGGGGGTGGTGACGTGAGATACGTACTTTCGTGTCAGCGCTTGCAGGATGGTGAGCTGTTTCTCATGCGTATCCGAGACTCCCAGGTAAAGCATCTTGTCGAATCTGCCCGGTCTAAGCAGCGCTGGATCTAGAAGATCAGGCCTGTTGGTCGCACCAATGACGAAGACTCCTCCGGCCGCAGCACCGTCGTCGGAACCAGACATGCCGTCCAGCTCCGCCAGTAACTGGGACACGATACGGTCCATGACGCCTCCCGAGTCTCCCTGGTTGCCACGCTTGGGCGCCACCGAATCCAGCTCATCGAAGAAGACGACGCAGGGGCGAGCATCCCGGGCGCGCTGGAAGACGCGACGGACGTTAGCTTCCGACTCGCCAATGTACATGTTGAGCAGTTCCGGACCCTTGACGCTGAAGAAGTTGAGGCTGTATTCTGTGGCAATGGCCTTGGCGAGGAGGGTCTTGCCGGTACCGGGGGGTCCGTAAAACAGAATACCGGAACGCTTCTTCATACCGCGAGCAAAGAGCTCCGGCCGCTCCAGCGGAAGCTGAATGGTCTCAGTGATGGCATCCTTGACGTTACCCAGACCACCGACATCGTCCCATGTTACGTTGGGAATCTTGGGAGCGCCGATGCTATCGGAGAAGGACTTCCTGGCCGCCTCAACAGCGGCGTCAAGATCAGCTTTTGTGAGGCTGTGAGCTGTCGGGCCGCCCGCGAGCTGTACATCGCGGACCGTGGCACCTGCAGCAGCGGCCGCTGGCGAGGAAACGAGAGCCTCGAGACGAGATTGCTGTGCTGCTGACGCTCGGTCAACAACGTCCACCAAGTCGCCTGCGACGAGCGCTGCCGTCTTGAGAGCAACGGCGTTCAGATCAATGCTGGGCTCTAGACTGACGCCACGGTCATCAAGAATCGTCCGCAGTATTGACTCACGCTCCGCCTCGTCAGGCGCGCCCATTTCCATCTCGTGGGTGAATAGTGCACGCACACCATCGGGGACCTTGTCCACCTCGTTTGTCGTGGCGATCAAGACTCTGGTCTCGTCCACAATGTCCTTCAGCGTAGACTCTATCCTGTCCGCCGTCAGAGCATCAATGTGGCGAATGAGTAGAGCGCAGCAATCTGGTCCACAGCTCATAGCGCGCTCTGCACGTGTCCGTAGAAAGCCCTCTGTCTTGACGTCGCTACCGCTACCGCCACCTTCGCTAATGATGTCGTAGGCATCAATGGTATACGTATGCAGCCCAATGTCAGAGCAGGCCTGGTTAGCCAGCGCAGTCTTGCCAATATTTCGGTGCGTAGAGGTGAGGAGGATGGCGACAGGGGGCATCTTCAGATGAATGGCCCTCTTGCTGGTGGCTGCAGCCAGCAGCTGCCTCATCTGATGCCTCAAAGGCGAAACGTACTGCTGCTGGAGATCCGGAACTGGCAGCGGCAACATCGGTCCTTCGGCTTCCCTTTTAGGAGCCTTCTTCAACCCCATGTAATATTGCCACGTGTTTTGCTTCGTGCCAGGAATACGGCTTGCTTCAAATCCAGAACCGTGCATGCCTACAGAGGCACTATCAATGCAAGCCACGTTGCCCCAGAACGCCTCAGCCGTGCTGTTCTCATCCTCGTCCGCCTTATGGATCTGGATGTGACCAACCTTGAACCAAGCAACGCTGTCAACGCTCGGTGGACCTGAGGACGAACCAGCCGTGAGGGCCATCACATCGTCTACCTCGGAACCACTTGTACCAGGCCCTTCTTGCAGAGCTCGGCCAAGCTGTGCATCCACTGGGACGGCAATAAGGTCACCAGTCCTCATTAGACGGATCTTGGGTGCAAAGTAACGCTTGAGCCCACCGAGCACGGCCGTCTGGAAAGCTCTCTCTGCAGAAACTGGTGCCCTGATGTGATGGATAGTAATATCCCTTGCGTACGGCGGTCGGGAGGCGCTAGTAAACCTCGGTAATGTCCCTTTGCCCGCATACTGCGCCTTCTTGAGCGGCGAGATGTGCAGGTAAGAGGCGTCATCCAGGTTAGCCAGCAGGATCGGCGAAGCATAAGCCGTCGGGCTGGATGGCCGCTGAACCTGAGACTCGAAGAACGATAACCTCCTCTCTCCTTGCTTCGAGCTAGGCAATCTTGCCATTTGCTTAGGTGGTGTGTAGCCCTCTGGAAGGCCGTATACGCGCACAGGGCGCCAGTTTGGTTCTACAGCAGCGTCAAGGCCAGCAAAGCTGCCCAGGCCAAACGCACCTAGCCCGTTGGCCGGCGGCTCCTGTGCGGCTTCGATGCGTACCCAATCACCAGAGAAACATCCAATCTTGGGCAAAGAGGAGACTTGAACATAGATTCGAGCCTCATCGTCCTCTTCTGACCCCGGTTTTGGGTGCAGTAGATCAGCCGGCATGGAGCGCATCAACCCCTGAGCCCTGAAGAGACGCCCCCGCGGGCGGTCTGGCCTTGCAGTCGCCGAGGTGAAATTTGAAAACACGGAGCCAGGCGTTGTCGCGCCGTTTGTCTTATTGCGGCCCCTGACTGTCCCCATAGTTCGCGGCGTCCCAGGCCCCATGGTAGATACAGCACTCGCACCCGTAGCATGTAGAGCCGGTGCCTGTAGGGAAATCATGTCATCCATGGAATCGTCCGAGAGGCTGTCCTCGTCTTCCCCAAAATCGGTCGCAGACAGCTCGGTGTCGGTCTCGGTGAAGTCCGCCTCAGTGGTATTCGCGGTACCGCCCTCGGCCGCAGAGTAGAACTGGTCCGTACTCGCACCCTCATCGTCCTCGTCATCACGCTCTCTGACAGCGCCGTTACTCAGACCTCTGCTGTGGCGTATCGCGGGCGGTCCTCCTCGGCCGGGACCGCGCGTCTTGCCCCTCATGAGGATGATCTTGGTTGTGCTCGCGAGGACACCTTGCGCCACCGGCTCGCAGAGCACAATCTTCCCAGGGCTGGGAGGCACGTGGGTAACAGGATGGGGAGGCAGAGGCAGAGGAAACAGGTCCTCGGCATGCACCACCCTAAGCCCGCCGAGCGCCTCGCGAAGCGCCATGGCCAACCTCTCCTCTGCCGTGCCAACCTTGCCTCGCCCGTTGACGGCTGGGTGATTCCTGTAAAACGTCCCCTCGCCAGCCTCCAACCTTCTTACGAGCTCATTTTCGAGGCTCACGTAGACGGTGTCCAGCTGCAGCGGGGCAGCGTCAAGAATGAGCACCTCGATGCCGCTCCTGCTGTGGCCTGCGAGCTTCGACGGGGCCAATTGCTGCAGCGCAACGGCGAATCGCTGAAGGGAAGATGCGGAGGGTGAGAAGTGGACTGTCGATGGAGAGGTAGCATTCGGGGAGCACGTCACGGGTACTATCGACCAGGGAGCATCGGTAGGCGTGGCCTGCGGCGTCCACGGCGCCAGGGCGATGTGCACAACGTTTTCGCTCGAGTCCGAAGCTGCAGAACCCTCTTGTTAGAACTTCATTCAAGCTATGTAGCGCAAGTTGGGGAGAGAGAAACTTACCGTGGGGAAACAGCTCGCGGAAGAGGTCCTCAGACACATAGCCCACATCACCTTTGATGCCATCGTCCAGCACCAATTTACCAGACACGGGAGGCTTATCCTGTCTTCTCCTCCTCGGTCTCTGTCTCTGTCTCCTCTTCTTGCTCGTCGTTGCGCCGTTTGTGACCGCCATGTTGGTAAAGGCGGTCGCGCGAGCCTCGAGGTCAGATCCCAATGGCCCCCTTGGTTATTCAGCTCCAAGCCATGCGTCGGTGTGATGCGCAACAGCTAATTGCAATCAATCAATGCAACCTTTGCCCAACGAGGTTCGGATTTGCCAACTAGTCGTGCGATTGTTGACAAGAACACTGCGGCGGGCGGAAATGCTGGAGATTGTATGTACGGGTGCGAGATGGTGGCTCTCTTCTCCATGTGACAGGCAGGGACGCGGCTGCGGTCGGTTTCCACCGAACGTCGCGCATCATCTTTAGCGGCTTCCGCTTCGGCTGCAGCTCCGCTCCCGAGCCTCGGTATTTCGCACGTCCCTCTCTCGGTCGCTTCATGATTACCCTACGTCTCGTGTTGAGTGTACTTGTAGAAGCGAATAGTCTTTTCTTGAATCGAACTTTTGCATAGGAGGTGCTGGTAGATGGAAGATATTTATGCTGCTATGACAAGTGATCTAAAATGTGACCAATGTTTCATGCAGCGCTTGTCTAAAATTAAACAAAGACATCAAACTACTTGTAATAGAGTTTCCACCCGTCAAATACCACCAAGGAATGATTAGTTCAAGAGGGAAAGTTGCATTAAGTAACAACGCAAAGGAGTAGCATGAAGATTCCCGTTTCCAACTACGCAAGCGTTGAGCTCATGTATTCCTTTCAGCATTTCCATGATTACGTTACTTTCTGAGCATTGCTTCACTAGATTGAAAGGTGTTTGCAAATAGGGCTGATTGGGATGCCTGTTTTAGATATTAATTATGACCGATAACGAAAAGACTATTAAAAAAATTAAATTTACAACGTCACATCTGAAAGGCAAAAATTAGGACTCATCATACCATATTTAAGCATTATATAACAACATTGGTACCATCCCCCCATCTTTCATCTTTTACACTACGGCAAATACGGAGTACTATTTCGTCAATCAATCATCTCTATAAACATCGTCAAACGCATATACCAGATAACAACGTGCATGGCTTCCTCTGCCCGTCATCATGCCCAAAAAACGCCGATGCATCATGTCGGAAAAAGAAAAAGAACAAAAAGTGTTCAAACCCAACTCAAGGAAGCCAAAAATCTCTCTCCCCCTCACAACGTTATAGCCTTAATCGTACTCAGTCACCTGCGAAGGCCTGCTGCTGCTCGCCGCCCTTCGCTCCAGCCTCCTTCGTCTCCTGTTGCTTGCTGCGGCTGACCCGGGAGGTGCTGCTCTCGAGTCTGCGATGGATTGGCTCATCTCGCTCCAGGTTCCGTGGCTCTCTGCTAAGCTGGCCGTTGTCGTATCGGGGTCTGGAGCCCCGGAAGGTGCCGGTTGCGCGTAATTAGAGTACGGACCGCCTTGCACAGTCCCCGAGTAATATGCCGAGTCCTTGCCGGCGCGCTTACCCTTGGCGAAGGGAGGGTTGGGCGCATTGATGGTCGTGACCGATTCCTCATCCTCCTCCTCTTCTGCCCTGCGCTCGGCTGAGGCTTCTGCTCTTACCTGGCTCGAGTTGCGCCTATATCTACCTCTGCTGTAGCTGGGCGACCCGAGCTCAGAGAGGCTTTCGGAGGCGGAGTGGCCTCTGCTACGAGACCGTCCTCCACGTGACTGCCGGGTTTTTTCTTCAGCGACATTGCGCAATGAAACCCCATTCTTTCCATGCACCTTGGACCCCCGACTATACGGCGAGGAGCCATGATCACGACCAGGTTCCGTCTCAGCTGCAACACTGCGAGCTCTGGCAGCCGCCTCTGCCGCCGCAATGTCACCGTCGCGGCGTCTCCTGGAAGAGTCTCGGCGTCGAGGAGGTTCGGAGGACATGTATGAACCATCAAGATCGGAAGGGTCCGTTGGCACAGAGGCCGGTGCAGTTTGCGATCGGGAGCGAGAACGAGAATGGGATCTGGCACGGGATTTGGATCTCGGCCTGGAATGTCCGCCTCCGGCAGTAGGGGGAGGTCCGCGTGCCCCGCTGGGACCAGCTGTATAACCGTTGGCGGGTCGCTCCTCGATAGAGGACTCGGTCATGTCAGTCTCAGTCATGGTAGGTGCCCAGCCGGTGTTGCGTCGAACGGGGCCTCGTCGGGGAGCCTGGCTTGGGGGTGCCGATGAGGCCCAGGTGTCTCCGGTTACATGCGAAGAGACACCGGAACGCAAGTCTTCTTCATCGCGAAGCTTCTCTTCCTCCTTTGCCGCCTTTCGGTCTGCCATTTTCTTGCTGAACCAGCCCAGGCCCAAGGCACCCAAGAGACCCTTGCCAAGCCCACCACCTTCGGAAGCCCTAGGCTCACTGAGGGGCGCGCGACGCGAGGGGCTGACGTAGGACGAATATTCCGAATCTTCGAAGCTATGGCGCCTACCAGGCCCACGAGCCCGAGATGGCGCAGGAGCTGACGGCCTCGGAGCCCCAAGCCTAGAGTCTGCCGCACTTCTGGCGCCTGCCATGGCAGCCGACTCGCCTGGAGACAAGAGTGACGTCCTGGTGTAGTCGTCGGTATAGTCCGTGTATTCGGTCCCTAGATCCGTCTCGGTTCCCGCACGACCAGGACGGTTGCGGCGGGGTGTTTCGGTTGACACGGCAGAATATTCTTCATCGCGGTTGGGGCGTTTCTTGCCCCAGCCTGAGAAAATCTTACCGGTGCCGATGACTGCGGCAGCGGCCCCGAGAGACTTCATGAAGCCTCCGCCGCTCTTCTTGCCTGGTGCATCCGAGTACTTTTCATCTTGGGTGAAGTAGCTAGTTCCAGGTCCGTGAGAGCGCATATCGGAAGGCCCGCGGCTACCGCTTACCCATGACGGCGAAGGACTTCGGCTACGAGAGCCACGGCTGTCCTTGTCCTTATCCTTCTTCCTGCCCCGCATCAATGCCCATATGCCTGCACCCGCAGCCAGGGGGCCGAGCCACTTCCACTTACTGTCCTCATCTCTATGGGATGAGGCAAAGTACTCGGAATCGGTGACCCTAGTTTGGCCGGCTTCAGATTGTGGGATATCCTTAATAACCAACGACCTGCGGCTCCCGGCATGGAAGTTGAGGATGAAGTAGAGCAGGACGAGCAAACCCATCCAAACGGCATACAAGATATAGGTGAATTTTGGCGATCCATATAGAGTTAGACCGAGGGGGATCTGAACGATGCCGAGCAACGCGGTGGCCCGCCCGAGCCATTGGTGAAGCGTAATGCGCAGCGAGTTGATCTTTCGAATCTTGTGCACGAGATAGCCACCAACAAGCTGCAGGAGGACGAGGACGAGGATGGCGACACCGATACCATGGTGGGGGTTCGACAATGCCCTCTCAGGGCCGACGGCCAAGTTACCAAGAACGAAGACAATGATGACGAGGATGGCGGCAAAGATGTTTATCCTGGCGTGGTACCGGACGGCAAAGCCAGGTCGGCCAGCGTAGAAGCGAGCGGTGAAGACGGCCGCGGGGATGAGGAAGAGGAAAGCTGCGACGGCGAGGATGCCGTGGGCAAGTATCATCTTATGATACTGGTCTAAGGTCGAGAATCGGTTCCCCATGCCTGATTCACGGGAGGGCGAGTTAGCATTCTTGATTTCTTGGCGTTTCCTTGCTTTGGTTCCCAAGCAATGACTCTTCTTACCATTGTAGCGGGTGGCCTCGAACGGCAGACCCTCGAGGGGAGGTAGGAGAAAGTTGTTCTTTGTAAAGTCCCAGGTTCCATCACCGACTGTCACATCATTGGAGTCGTAGGAGACGGAACCCGGAGACGAGAATTGGTCGCCTGGGACCGGCGCCATGATGGCGGACGACGGGAAACCAACTTCAGCACGTGGTGTGGTGTGTCGTGGTCGCTGTTCAAATGTTGGTGGAATTCAAGGCTGGCGGAGGCGACAATGACTTGGATTGACCGTCGAAGAGGGCGTGCGAATAGTTGCAGAGGTTGGGGAATGTTGTCGTAGATTTCTTGGTATGGTATGCTGCAGTAAGTGGGATCGATTTATTTGGTGGGGTGAAGGTGAATTTGTCTAAGCAATGTTACCCCATTGTAGGCATTCCACAGCTGACAATAGTATAACAAACCCCTTCCGATTGAGGTTGCAAAAGGACAAAGCAAGAATAAAAAAACCAAGCAAAAAAAAAACTGAGCCTTTCAAACGAGCGCAACCCGTGTGACGATGATGGGAAACTCGGTGGGCAGAAATGTTGCACAGCGTTAGGTAGGTAGTGGGCAGGTAGCTGAACGGGGTTTGCTTTACCGCTGCTGCAGGACCGTCGCCCCCGCAACCGGTTGAACCCCCCCTGTCGAGTCCACAGCGCTATACACTTTTAACCCCTTCAGGTACCGTCCGTACGGAGTTGCCTCTGCACACACAACAACCAACCCAACCCAACCCAACCCCACGAGCGCATGCTGCTGCTGCTGCTGCTGCGCAAGTGCACGAGCCATAATATGCGACGACCTTGATGTGCTGTCCGATTTTAGCTGCCAAAAAAGAAACACAATGTCACACCACCCATTCTCTGTCCTTGGTTATTTTGGCTACAAACACGTAGTTTGGTCAGCAGAAATCATGCCACTGGCTAAAATCCAGACTTTCCTCTACTACTACTAGTAATACTTGGAAAAAAGGAAGAGAAAGGTACAGCATCCGATGCACAAAAGCTGCAAATCTGAGTGGTGGCTTTTTGCAATCCTGGCCTCTTGGATAAAATAGCTATTGGCACCCGCTTTGACCGCTTCTCTAGAGGCCTTCTGGCTTCTGGAAACGATAATACCATGCGTTATGTACTTTGGCGGAGAGGAGGAGGAGTTGTACCACAGTTGGTGAACTCCGTAGTAGGTAGGATTCCTTCGAATGAGGCGAAGCTGACACCGACTCGGTGGCGGCACCCAGGCTTACCATTGGAGAGAATAAAAAGAACCATGTGCGATACGAGGGCCAAAACATGCAGCCAAGTCTGCGCGGTGTAATTCTTTTTCCTTTGTTGTGTTAGGCCCGTATTATCCATTTGTCACGGTGCGTCCCTTGTATGCACATTGGAGTCAGACGTTGATCTGTATAAATCCGAAGGTGCATTTGGGAGTGAGATTTTATGGTATACTATCTATGCATTGAGTGCATACTCTGGTGTAGGTTTTTAATCTAGCCAGTCATGATGCATTGCATTCATTGCATGCCTCGTCTTTGCTCTAATCCAAAAAAGCTCTCATAACGCACTGCACAAGTCGACAATGAATAAATACATGGCAAGATAATGACGAACAACCTATATTGCGAATAATACAAAGCAGGTAACAAAAAAGTACACGCACATTTATGCGGTAAAACGATCTACAATATAATGGCGGAGTAACCGTTTTGTTGCCTACAGAGTTACATGTACGCCTATTTACCAAAAGCCTGTATTGACATGTGATGACAATCAAGTCGGTCGTTTCATTTCTCTCCTTTTTCTTCTCTTTTTTTATTACCAAAAAATGTAATACCAAGAAAAGTACAATTCTTTCTCTAGTACCAAAGAAGGGCAACATATACCATTGATAACATCGTCTGAGCAGGCCTCAGGAAACATGACTTGGCACACGCACACACACACCTCGCTTAACCAACAACCCACCTCATCGTCAGAAACCTCCAAACAATCATGGACATGATCTTCAATCTCGATCTCTCTAATCATATTGGCAGTGGAACGAAGAGGAGTCGTCACCACAGCTCCTATCTCCTCGCAAATCCTCCGGAGTTCCGGAGCCAAGATGGAATAGACGGAGCGAGCATGAAGATGCACATCTATATATCTAGGATTAGCTATATATATGTTATAAGAGTATCTATTCAGATTGCATCTCTACCTATCAATCTTGCACCTCAACCCTTTCTTGTGTTACCAAGAACCTAGCCAAGCCCTGTATACAACATGACAGCTCAAGACTACAAATTCGAGGGCTGGGTCGGCGAGGATCCCTCTGCGGGCGAGGGCAACATGGTCTGGAAGGAGTACACGCCCAAACCCTGGGAAGAAACCGACATTGACATTCGAATCACCCACTGCGGCGTCTGCGGCACCGACGCTCACGTCCTTCGCTCCGGTTGGGTATGATCCCCCCTTTTCTTCCTTCCTTGCCCCTCCCTTTTTCATCACAAACTGCCCGAAACTCAGAGGACCTTTCTTAAGAAGTACCATGATAATCCTGGCCAAACTTACATACGTGGGCAAGGATGACATAAAGAGTTTTGTACTTTGACTGCGAGATAGTTGCGTAAAAGCTAACCATCTTTCCATGACAGGGCAGCACAAAGTATCCCGTAGTGGTAGGCCACGAGATCGTCGGCGTAGCAGTCCGCGTAGGATCAAAAGCAAAAGGAAACATCAAACCCGGCGACGTCGTCGGCGTAGGCGCCCAATCCGGCGCCTGCCTCTCCTCATCCTGCGCAGACTGCTCCCAAGGCAAAGAGTCGTACTGCCCCAGCTTCGTCGACACCTTCAACGCGACGCACGCCAACGGGGGCGACTCAATGGGAGGCTACGCCCTCTACCACCGTTGCCCGTCTCACTTCGTCATCCCCATCCCCCCCGGGCTGAAGCCCGAGCACGCGGCCCCGATGCTATGCGGCGGCATAACCGTCTACGCTCCCCTGAAGCACTGGCAGGCCGGGCAGGGCAAGAAGAGGATAGGCGTCATAGGCGTCGGAGGGCTGGGACACTTTGCCGTCATGTTCGCGCGGGCCATGGGAGCGGCCGAGGTCGTGGGCATATCGCGGCGCGGGTCGAAGCGAGACGAGGCGCTGGAGCTGGGGTGCACCGCGTACGTGGCCACGGACGAGGACGAGGGGTGGCGGACGGTGTGGGCGCGCCATTTTGACCTCATCATCTCGACGGCTTCGGGGAGCGGCATGCCCTTTAGGGATTATATCAACTTGCTGGCCACGGACGGCACCCTCGTGCAGGTCGGCGCGCCGGAGGAGGACCTAAGCTTCAACGTCTTCGATCTGCTGCACGCGAGGAGGAGGATTGCTTCTAGCAAGGTGGGCAGCCCCGAGGATATCAAGGACATGTTTGAGCTGGCGGCTGACAAGGGGGTCAAGCCTTGGGTTGAGGTTAGGCCGATGAGCGAGGCGAACCAGGCCATTGTTGACTTGGAAGAGGGCAAACCCCGCTTCCGTTATGTGCTGAAGAATTGACATGAGTCGATAATCATGCAAATGACAAACCCAGTATGACCTTGGGATTAGTTCGACGTTTCCTGTAGATGAGATATGTTGTAAAGCCAAGATTAAATAGATCTATTTTTCCAAGACCCAAGTCAGTTGCGCCAAACGCCTCCATGCTTTGTAAAAACATTACATCTTGTCCCGAATCAGCACGCTTTGTGCCAACATGATATATAATCCAGTCATCAACCCCACGTCCCGCCACCTCCTCCACGGCCACCTTTCCTCTGGGAACTGAGTCTCCAATCGTCCTCTGCAGCGTATTTGTTGTATAGCGGCTGGATTCGCTCCTGCTGCTTGCGCTTGCTGAGTCTATCTGTCGGAGCCACCTTGAAGAATGTCGGCGCAGCTTCGACGAGCCACTTGGGCTCGATGCTCGTCGTGCAATGCATGTACTCCTTGGTTGTCAAGACAAGAGTATGGTATACAACCCATTCGGCCTGTTTACCGAATAGAGCGGAACTGGGATGTAGATAAACCGGTGTTCCCTCTGTGAGGGTCTTGTATCCCTCTTGAGGGTCTTTGCGAGCTGCATGGCGGAAGAAGCCTGAGCAGAGGGCCTGGCGAACCTTTTGCGTATCGCGACCGCAAGACGTGATGGGGTGTTTGTACCGATCCATGATCTTGACAATCTGGTCTCGCACATCCTTGGCCCTGCGCATTGATCTCGCCTGGATAAAGTTCTCAAAACACCAAGGGTTTGAAAAGCCACTGTGCTTCCACGAGTTATACACGTTGAGCAGCGTGAGGTGGTCACCGTGCGGATCGTGGAATTTCGACTTCTTCTGATCGGCTTGCTGCTGCTTCTCCTTTGGCCGGTAGAATACGTCGCGCAGGTTGAGCATGGCAACAATGCTAAGCATTTCCTCGGAGCAGTTATGGTCGACTGCCGCAAGCAGCACCTTGGCCAGCGACGGCTCCATGGGGAAGTCGGCCATTTTGCGGCCTAAACGAGTCAATAGACCTTCATCATCCAAGGCACTCAGAGCGTAGAGTTCCTCCAATGCTGTAAGCATGGTGTTGATGGGGGGCGGGTCCATGAAATCAAAATGCAGCAAATCGTTGATGCCCATGGCCTTGAGCATGAGAATGGTATGCGCCAAGTTCTGACGCTGGATCTCAGGAATTGTCGTTGGCAACATCTCGGACTGATAGGCCGCCTCGGTGTATAGACGGAAACATTTGCCGGGACCTGTTCGTCCAGCTCTGCCAGCTCGCTGGTTGGCCTGGGCCTGGGAAATGGGTGTGACTACTAGCGAGTCCATTCCCAACTTGGGGTCGTAGGCATTCTGCTTGACGAAACCAGGGTCCACCACGTAGAAGATCTCATCAATGGTGATTGAAGTCTCTGCAATGTTTGTTGCGATGACGACCTTTCGTTCTCCGGGAGGTGCAGGATCGAAAATGCGACTCTGCATTTCAGTCGGGAGCTGGGAGTACACGGGTAACGGCAACAACTTGGGGACATTAGGCCCAAGGGCTTTCATCCGCTCGTACAGAATCTCGCAGGCAGTGTCAATCTCATCCTGACCTGTCAAGAACAGCAGAATGTCGCCTTTCGGTTCTGTGAGATGAATTTGCATCACAGTTACCAAAGCCGCATCCAGATAGTCCGACTCAGGCTCCCTCGAGTATAGGATCTCGACGGGGAATGTTCGACCGGGGATAGTGAAGATGGGACACTCATTGAAGTATGCCGAGAACTTGTCGGCGTCTAGAGTAGCCGATGTCACAATGACCTTCAAATCAGTTCTCCTCTTCAGGGTCTTCTTCAGCAGCGCGAACAAAACATCTGTGCTGATGGTACGCTCGTGAGCCTCGTCCAGCATGATGCATGTGTATCGCTTCAGGTCGGGATCGACCAGAATCTCTCGCTGAAGCATACCATCTGTCATGTACTTGATCCTAGTTGCCGGGCTTGTGTGGTCCTCAAAACGGATCGTGTACCCAACTTCCTCTCCAAGCTTGCACCCTACTTCCTCCGCGACACGCTTTGCAACTGACATGGCAGCTACGCGACGTGGCTGTGTGCACCCAATTATACCTTCATTAGCAAAGCCAGCTTCGGCAAGGTATTGGGTAAGCTGCGTCGTCTTTCCTGAACCAGTCTCGCCAACAACGATCAAGATCTGATTCTCGTGCACAGCTTTGATGAGCTGGCTTCTGAAAGCATAGACAGGGAGCGATTCTCTTTGCTCTTTGATGCTCAAGTTCGTTCGCTTGCCAAGAGGCTGACCCTTTGGAATGATTGCCTTCTTCCATTCCGGTACCTCGTCAGCTTTCACCGTCGCCCTGGCGTTTCTCAGCTCAGAGGCAAACTTGCGCTTCTCGGGGTCAGCCATGGGATCATGCCATTGCGAGGAGAGGTTCTCTTTGGGTTCTTCCTTGGCAGCGGCATCGGCTTCCTGCTGTTTCAGCTCCTTCCTTTCCTTGGACAAAGCCGTTCCGGACATGGCGGCTCGGTTCATGGAGCCATCTGGAGCCTTGATGACCCTGATGGGAGATAGCTCCAAGGACTGCTTGGTTTGACCAGCTAAGAAGGGTGGTTCCTCTTCTCGGACCTCGATATCCACATCTTCCTCCAATTCCATATTTCCATCTCCATTCAGCGTGTTGTTGTAGTCTTCTTCCAAGTCGGGGTAGTCGGAGGCCTTGGCGACACCCGAAGCAATAAGCTGCCTAATTTCCCATCGTTCCGGCGAGGTCATCCGTTTCTTCTGCTGCCTGGGAGGCCCCAATGTATCGCGGGGCATAGCTGGCTCGGGATCCATGAACCCATTCCGAGCACCTCCCCCCAATGCCTCCATGTTTGCTCCCGACGTTAACCTTGCCTGAGGTTTCATATCCATCCCAGTCTCCTGATCCACATCCTTCATAGATAAACCAACCCTACTACCCTCGATACTTGAAACTTTGACCCAGACTTCCTGACCTCGTTCCAACAAGTCCGAGGGATGGTTAACGCGCTGGCCGGCGGCTAGCCTGGAGACGTGCACCAGGCCATCGACTTTACCCCTTACGTGGTGCAAGTTCACGAAAGCACCAAAGTCTTTGATACCGGTAACGTGGCCCCGGTAGATCTTATGCAGTTGAGGCGCATCGTCCATCTCCGGTTCGGGGGCCCGGTTCAGACGATCATCTTCGTCGTCGTGGAGCATCCGGCCGCGGCCCTTCTTACGGGAATCGCGGTGACCATCTCGCCAATCCTCATCGCCCCGTTCTAGTGACCGTGAACGTGATCTATACTTGTCCCGCCTCCTTCGTTCTCGGGATCGTGATCGGTCTTTTCTGCGTCGCCTAGATTCTTTCGAGTCGTCTTCTGGGCTTCTGCTTCTCTTTCTCGCCTTCTTGTCGCCCGCTCCATCACCCCTTGGTTTCGGTTTCGGTGCCAGTCCTTCCAGTAGCGCAAGGGTATCGTCGATTGCGTCGGCACCTCCATCGACAGGTTTATCCGGCATGGCAAGGCCGCTAAAGACCTTTTCTTTCTCGGCCAACGTTCGCGAAGGGTGATGCTCCTCCTGCGACTTCTTCTTGCCCTTGAAATGCGGGTGCATGTTCTGTACCAGACGATCTATGCTGTCAACCAAGCTGGGCGGGAAATCAGCGCCCAGCGCGTCGAGTTTGGTCCGAAAGGCATCCTCCGTGTCGCTCTCGAGTCGCTGCGAGATGAGAAACTCGGCGAGGGTCTTGTCGTTGACACCGACGTGATTCTGAAGTTCTGAAGTGACCTTTGACACGAGCGACAACAGCTCGAGATTCAAAAGGTCGTCCATAATGAGTAATTTTTCGCCTGCGTGAAAGCAGGATTGGATTTCACAGCCAACACTCAAACCCGACAAAGTCGCGATGCGCCGTTCAAAGGCCTAGAAAATCGTGCCCCACCAGCCTGCAGGTTCGACGGCTAAACTCCGGCCTGTCAATGGCGGAAAACAGTAGGCGCATCAGCGCCATTACGCAATGCAAATAACGCCACCACGGACACTGAACCCGGAAGGTGCTTAATTCGGTGCCTCACTCTTTCAGGCAGTGAACGCCGCAAAGGCAGCTGACATCACTGCCTCAATTTAGCACCTTTAACCGTTCTGTCAGGCGTCAGTCGTCACTCCGTACATTCCATTGACTCAATCGGACAGCTGCCCTTCTCTCCGCAATCTCTCCTCCAACACCAACCATTTGATTAATAAATCGTTCCATCATTTTCTCCAACCTACCTAGTCAACTCGACTGCATCGCGCATAGGATTAATACAAGCAGTAACTCTCAACACTTGCGACACCATGTGCTCCTCTGACGTCTTCCTCGGCATCCTCGCCATTCTCTTCCCCCCTCTTCCCGGTACGTCCTGGACAATCGCCCCTCCTCGTGCGCAGCAACGAGATAAGTGTCAACTGCTAACAAGTATGTCGCAGTCTGGGTCAAGCGCGGACTATGCTCCGCCGATTCCCTCATTAACATCCTTCTCTGCGTGCTTGGCTTCATCCCCGGTCTTCTGCACGCATGGTACATTATTGCCAAGTACCCAGACGACTTCGACTACGAATCCATTCCCCAGGACAGCGAAATCAATCGAGTTACCTATGTCTACGTCCAGCAGCCAGGACGCCAGCCCAAGCCCCAGGATCGACCTGCCTCGGGCCAGCCCAACTACGGGACGGCTGGTAACTCGTCGCGCCAGGAGCAGGGCGTGGTCAACAACAACGGCCAAGGAAGCGCACACGATGGCTCCACGCCTCCTTCGTACGCTGATGTCGTTGCCGGCGACAACAAGGTCCAATCTCATGACTAAATCATGCAGCCCAATCACCACCAAGAGCCATTATTAGATTTACGCACACACACCGAGGCTCGTGAATCAGTTAACTACAGGAACTCGTACGATACAAGTTTTGAACATTTTGTTTTGCACGCGCAAGTTTTGCAAGGCTTGTACTTTGGTCACTTAATGGTTTTACGGGAGGCGTTGACAGTTTGAAACAAGGACAGGCTTTCCTTGTATTAAAGCGCAGATAATGAAATTACACAGATGATTTGAATATGGCCCCGTGAGTGCTCTGACTAACATCCACTTCTGCAGCTCTTTGTACTTGTTGTCTTTTTCGGCACTCATTCGTCATCAGTGATAGTCCGCTCGTCACCATTGGGTTTCTTGCTTTCCTCAATAGTCGGTTCGTTACCATTGATTTCCACACCCTCCTTGGTAGCCGGTTCCTCGTCAGTCTTTGGCTTCTCTGCCGAAGGGGCAGGGCGTTCCTCATCGCGAGGCTCCTTGAAGTGAAGCATAAGCTCCTGAGGAAGATAGATATAAAAGCTTGGGAAGATGTCGAGGATTTTCTTGAAGAAGTAGAACCCTCCCTCAAGCTCACATATGACCGCGTTCATCTTCATGCCTATCTTGAAGTCTTGAAGAAGACCATCATCTGACAAGATGACCATTTCTTCGCACGCAAAGGGAAACTGCCTAGGTAAATCATAAACTGGGCCTTCAACCTTGGAGCGCTTCAGGAAAAGCTTGCCGATGGGTGGAATAGATGCCTTTTGTCCATCAACAGCAAGACGTTTGAAGTCGTTCACGACATCGCTTCCAGGCCGCTCAATGGAGCAGACTTCGACAGTGCACTCGGCTTCCTTGACGATATTGGGTACCTTCTCAGAGAACATGACAAAGAGGCTGGTCTCTCTAGCCAAGGCCAAAGCGGCCAAGAGGTCGAGTTTAGTGTCTCCAATCTTCTGAGGATCCAGGTAACCCCAGTCATCATCTTTGAAAGCCCCTGAGACCGTGGAAACGGCAAGGTTGAAACGACCAGGCATGTTCCGCTGGAGGTGCTCAATCATGGGCCATTGCTCTCTGGCCTTTTGACACATGCCAAGAGCTCCATTGACGTCTTCGACATACTCGGGACAGACGTCGTGGTGCAAGACGTACCTCAGGAAGTTTTCGACCACATCAATGGGCTCCATCATCTCATACGCCTCAAGTGATCTCTCCTGTAGCGTGGAGAAGAATCCTGCTGCGACACCAGTGAAGTCGACTTGCCACTTCTGCATGTCCCCGTTGTAGTAACGACTGTCGCCACTCGCCACTCCATGCACGATGTCATGGGAAGTAGCCTCCAGTCGCTCGGCTGGGGTCATTTGCTTCAGGACTCTGGGGTCGACACCGGTGTAAGTTCCAGGAGTAGAATCAACCCCACCGAGGAATAGATAAGCGTCGAAATACACGCTGATTCTTCCCACAAAGCGACGGCGGGCTCGGAACCTCTGGATACATACTTGGATACGCCTATCACTTCATTAGTAGAAGTTATGGGGTGGAGCTGTAAGCGACGTACTCATCGAAGGGAAAGGTCCTAGGTGCTGAGTTAGCAAACATTCAACGGCATATCAGGGAGGCTGCAACCATGTAACTTACGGGTTGTAAAGCTCATTCCTCTCCTCAAGCGCCTCTTCAGGAGTCAGGGGAGGGTCTGCGAAGTATTCTTTGAGATGTTAGAGACCATATCGATAACTCGTTGGGCGTTCAACATACCCTCGAAGCCACTGCCCCTGTCCCTGGTCAGGGACGTCAGAACGTTATCGCAAGCTGGTTTATCCATGATGGATATCGCTAAGAGACGATACTTAGTATGATCCAATAAATAGAAAACATCCGATCATGCTAGACCCAAGTGCCTTTGCGGTGGCAACAGAGTTGGTGAAGGAGGGGAAGAGGGTGAGGTTGGAGTGAGGAAGGAGGCGGAAAGAATTTACGCAGTTTTTGCAGCTGCCATAATTTGTGCATCTTCAGAGTTCCTTCCATAACTTGCCATTAAGACCTACGCACGTCTGCATTCAACCGACGGCAGACTGCAGGTGCATCCGCGCAACAAGCGGCAACTTGCTTCTGTAATGGGACAAACATCAGCCGTTCGTATGTTCGTATCTACTTAACAGTGCTAGTCTAATCAAAACTCTACATTGCAATGCACTTTACACACCTTGCCTGTGTTGATATATGAAATTAGTGTCCATATGTCGTATCGCCTCTATAAGCGCCTCATTAGTGTATCAGGACGCCTAGGATCATAAGTAAGTAGCACGAGGAAAGCGGTTGCTATATAAAGATTCAGATGCCTTTTTTTCTTTATATTTGCAGCTTCTATGGGTCCACGCTGCCATGATGATTTCCACGATATTGATGAACAGTATATCCAGCTTGAACTTCCAACCAAACCTCCCTGTACCCAAAATCCCGTAATATGAAGCTCATAGTGCACAATGTTTTTTAATTAATCAAGTGATGGTATTCTCATAGACTCATCATTAAGTAAATTGATGTGAAATTTGTGAAGAATCAATCAGTAGGTGATCACGTTGTATTGAAAACCATTCACGTGAAGAAAGACTGAGTGTAACACGTGACCTGCCACATCGCTTTGGGAAAGAATATAGGAGCTCCATGGCACTCGTGTGCTGGATTTTGGTAGAGTCTCGAAATCATTTCACCACAGCTAAGATTCAAGATGCATATCAACGCCAGAGGAACTGGATAATGACCTTTGTCCCATTGTGCACTGAGCAATGCCTGTGCTGATTGGCAACCTGTCCCACAGCTTCCCCAGAGAATATATTGATCTACAAAGCATAAGAAATAGTGTGGCATACCATTTAAACTGCACTTTTCCATATAGTGCATTTAGTTGTTTCTATTTGTATCATGGGCGGCTTTTGTAAGAGCAATAATCTGTCGCAAGTCGAGAAAGCCTCACGATATGCCTTGGTCAAAGTGGGAACACCCCTGCTCGGCAGATGCTGCCTGCTCATACACACGCGCGCGCATACACCTGCATGTCAAATTTCCTCTTTCCGGTGGCTCAGCGGAGAACTTCGCCAGCTGACTTTATGTGCACACGAGGAACTGAACTGGAAAATAGTTGTACGGAGCACGGTCCGACCGGACGGGGGAGCTCAGCCACAACGATGACTACCTTTCTGGGGACAAATGGTTGATATTCATGTGTGGCGAAGGCGCCGTCTCATCCATCTACTGGCGACAAAAAAGACTGGAGTCATGAAGGGGCAATGTTACCCTACTTACCTCGGGAGTATTTTTGACACGAACAGTTAGGACAGGGAGTCTTGGCAACTTCGTCGCATTGTCAGTGGTTAGGCGCCTATCGCTGCTTTACCCCACCAATCACTGCCTAGCAGCGATCCCAACAACCCCGAAGAGAAGGCAAAAAACCTGCGAAAAAGTGTGGCTTTGAGCTGATGTGATGGTGAAGCTTTCGGCAACTTTGTTGGCTCAACCTCTCCTTCCCCCCTGAAAATCATAAATTAAAAATCATCATAAGTTCTCCTCCCTTTCCCGGCGTGACCTATTTTTTTTTTCTTCCTCTGATTCACCCTTGATAAACTTTCCCCTCTGATTGCATCTTGTGACCTCGATTCTCCTCTTCTCTGTTACCCCACTGGCCTCTTGACAACCAACTGAGAACTTGTGAGCGCTTCGCCACTCTCACTTTTCACGCTCTTGTGTCGGACTTGTATCACAACAGAATTCACAAGGCACCAAAGTCACCTCTTCGCCCAAGCAACCAGTTTGTGACAGATATATAGCTATCCAGCGAACCCTCACTTCTCAACCTCTTCTTCTAACCCCGCCAAAACCCCCACATCTACATCTCCTTCTACACCGTAACTACAACCATGTCTGCACTCAAAAGAGCAAAGACTATGTCTTCCAACCAAGGCCTTCAAGACTTTGATGGTGCCGTAGCTGGGCAGTAAGTTCATTAATCAAAGGGCGATGCACCTTGATTTATCTCGATCACTGACCAAAAGACACAGCCCCGGCACCCTGGCTGACGAGAACAATTGCATCTTTGTGAAGCCGTGCACATCGGCCGAGGCCGGTTTTTACGAAACGGCACGGAATGAATACCCCGAGTTTGCCGATTTGATGCCTGAATGGATGGGTAACCTAAACTTGAGTGATATGCACCGTATCGAGACGGAGGGTCTTGACGCCGTCATCACCAAGGATGGCAAGATCAAGACTGCGCCTGATCAGATTGCCGCTACTGTTGCGGATCAGGTTATATCTGGAACAGACCCTTCGTGGCAGCCCAAGGGCACTAGCAAAAAGATCAAGACCGACTCAGCTATTATTCTGGACAACTCATTACACGGTTTCAAGAAGCCCAACATCCTGGACTGTAAGTTGGGTGTGCGACTTTGGGCCGACGACGCCCCCGATGCCAAGAAGGAGCGCTTCTCCAAGATTACCGAGTCTACTACGCACAAGAACTTTGGTTTCCGCATCGCCGGTATGAAAGTCTACCGCGGCTCGGAAGATCCTAGCGAATTAAACGCCGAAGGATATAAAGTCTACGACAAGGACTTTGGGCGCACGGTCGTCAACGACGAGAATCTTGTCGATAGTCTCCGCCGGTTCGTCTTCAACAAGGCTGCCGGTATTGATGATGATCTTGCGCGAGCCATTTGCGAGCTCTTTGCTCGTGATGTAGCCAATGTTGAGGACGTCCTGTCGCGCCACGAGAGCCGGATGTATTCTGCTTCTCTCCTTTTTGTTTTTGAGGGCGACGGTGCTGCTCTTCGCCGGGCAATCAGAATCAACCAGGCAGCTGGTGAGGAAGAGGCACAGGAAGTCGATCGATCGGCCACGAACAAGCGAATCGATAGTGGCATTGGGCTGGAGGCTGGCGACGACGACGACGACGAGCCTGAGCTGCCTCCTGTTTACACCCTCAAGCTGATTGATTTTGCCCACGCGCAATTCACACCCGGGCAGGGACCGGATGAAAACTCTTTGCTGGGCGTACGATCTTTGAAGAAGATCTTCAACGAGCTGGCTCAATAATTATGAATGCACGTTTGTCATGACTGAAGACATTAGATGTGTGGATTGGGATCGTTCAGGCCCTTTGGTCATGAGATACCCCTTGATATTAGTTGCCAATCGGAGGATATATCAGGAGATGTGACCATCGATGCGGTGGTTTTGCAGACTCCGGTTTAGTGTATAGAGTTTCTTTTTGGCCCGCGAAAGAATAAACAATACAAATTCATATTAGAATACGCAGTACGATGCCTATCTCTATGGCGACAAATGTTGTGTAGTCTTCTGATATGAATTAGGCATTTCTCGTCTCTCTATTTGACTTGCAAAATGATGAACTCTTTCACGTCGGTAATCTGTCTTGTACTCAGAGCTCATGTACGCCACTCATAATATATGTCTGTCTCACGTCCTACCTAAGAATAAAAGGTCTCATATTTTTCTAAGCAGAAAAGGCCGCGGTGATTAACTACGGCATTATCACAAATACTAGGTAGGCTTTTTTTATTATAGTTCCAAGTTCACTGTTTACAAATTCGCCAATGCTAATATTACTTTATTGGAAAGCCAATTGTACATTCGATCTTAGGCTGCTGCAACATTAAAACATGGGCATCAGGCGAATGTATAGCCATCTTCAAAGCGTCGTATGGAAAACTTCTTCACAGCTTCTTTATAGAAGACGTCATGTACGAATTGTATTTCCTTCCACTCCAACGTGGGCTGGAACCCAACACTGGTTGATTTTCAATACCTGATCCATCCGAATGACCGCATCGCCGCAATGCCAGTTGTTGACCTTAACCGATAGCGGTCTGACTGTCGGAGAAGATTTTGACTTTTTGCAAATCTGCGGCAGCGATCTGACTTGTTGTCCCCTGTCTAGAGTCGAAGCTGCTTGGTCTAGAGCAGTAAGCAGTAGCTGCCATTCTTATGCTTAGACGTAGTAGCGCTTTCCCATCGTTGGTACGGCAAGAGTAGGTTACTTTCTCCCAAGCTGGAATGTAGCCCTTCTTCGTAAAGGGTAGGAATTTCTATAAGTAAGTTAATAATTTCTATAAATAATTAAATTAAAACTATTATTAATATAATTTCAATAATATTGATTAATTTAAATATAATCTTTAAATTTTTTTTTGTTTTTGGAAAATTGAAATAATAAAGATAATAATAATAAAGATAATAATTAAAATAATAATTAATGATTATGTATCACGAGGCTGAAGCATGGCTTCGCGCTTATTGCGTCGGGATTCGGGAGAAAAAAAAAATTAAAATAATCGAGATAATAATCGAAATAATAATCGAAATAATAATAAAGATAACAACAAGAATAATAATCGAAATAATAATAAGGAGAAGTACTCCGTAGGTATTACCGGTATTACCTTCCAAGGTTTCCATTCCACATGAGCTCCCCACATTTTAGAGCTTCCAGGTAGAAAGCACTGGCGCATCCCACCCACTACATCTACAACTTCAAGTCAAAACTTCGTCCTCCTACTACTACTTCTCACCACTCAATGTAGCCCAGCATGTCCATTCCAGGCCTGGGACAGATCCCAACACAGGTAAGTGTCACCCTCTAATCTCGTATGCGATCGGCAATTAACGCTAATCAAAGGCTGCTGTACCTACGACTCGAACAATTACGCTTCGACAATCTTGGGAATATCGCTTCACCGCTCCCTTCTCTGAACCCTTGACGATTAAGCTACTCAACGGCACAGCGGAGAAAGATGGCGTTGAGCTCGCACCGCGGCACGCATACGTATTTCGCGGAATCAAGACCAAGATCTTCACGTGGCACGGCTGCGAACTCGAGATAGATGGACGGGCTGAGGAGGAGCATATCAAGGAGTACGCGCATCCCGTCGACAACCCTGCCAATGCGATACTCAACCTCAACGCCAAGCTAGGAGAGCTGAGAGTGCTGGGAAGAGAAGGGCCCCGGGTGCTCGTGACCGGGCCCAAGGATGCCGGAAAGACGACCGTCACGAGACAGCTGACGAGCTACGCTACACGGCAGGGCTTCCAGCCTCTGGCAGTCAACGTCAACCCGAGGGAAGGGATGCTTTCTCTCCCAGGTACCTTGTCTGCGGCAGTGTTTGCTTCCATCATGGACCCCGAAACGGGCTGGGGCAGCACGCCGACGAGCGGGCCAAGCGCGACGCCCGTGAAACTGCCGCTGGTGTACTACTACGGGAGGGAGAGGCCTGAAGAAGAGCCTGATTTCTTCAAGGAAATTGTAGGCAAGCTTGCCAGTACAGTCAGCGGACGGTTGAGCGAAGACGAGCTTGTCAAGAGATCGGGGATATTGGTGGACGGATTCGGTGTCGAGGATGGGAGTGAAATGGGTATCGATCTGATCGACCACGTCGTCGACGAGTTTTCAAGTTTGTCATCCTCATATCTGCTATCGATCAAGTTTGGCAAGTGGCTAATAACCTTGCAGTTAACATCATCTTGGTCATCGGATCCCCTTCTCTCGAGGCAGAGTTGGAGAGAAAGTATGCAAACGAAAAGACAAGTCTAGGAGAGCCCATCAATGTTGTCATGATTGACCAGTCGGACGGTGCTACCGTGAGGAGCGAAACGTTCATCCAGCACGTGAGAGAAGCGACCATAAAGGAATACTTCTTTGGAGATGCACGCAGGACGCTGAGCCCTCAGATTCAGCAAGTAGACTTTGACAACATTGTCATCTACAAGGCACCAGATTGTAGGAACCTCCCCAACACCCTTTACTACCTCTTACCATATTACAAGTACACATGCTGACGGACTGTTCCAGACAAGAACGAGCCGGACACGCCATTTTCTCGCCAAGAGCCCTCGGAGGAGCTACAGCACTGGACCCTGGCTCTCACACATTCATCGCCACGGGACATGCCCGAAGTTGCGAGGGCGGCAAGCGTGATGGGCTTCGTTTATGTCGCCGATGTGGACGAGGAGAAGCGGAAGCTCAGAGTTCTGGCCCCCGTCGGCGGCAGGCTCGGTGATCGCCCGTTGATATGGGGTCGATGGCCGGAGCCGTACATCAACCTCCTGGGGTAGACAACGGATGAGTCCACAAAGTACGGGGACAGTTCTGCTCTCCGGACGGAAACAGAGGCTGGAGAAACAAGCTCATGCACATGTTTACGGGGTCAATGGTGGATATCCAAGGTGGTCTGATGCTATGTCGCCGCTTTTGCCAATACTGTCTTGGCCACGATACTCTCAGGATTCCCTTGATTGATACACATGGTATACGTATAACGATATTCACGCGGGCGCATGATTGTGTGGTGGAGATGGCGCTATTGGGAGGGGAAAAGGAGACTCCGGTTTTCGTGTGCTACGCTGCTCCGCATCGGTCGTGAGATTGGCTTGGGGCTCATCGGAAGTTCGCCGTGAGAAGAAGCACATGCTTAACATGACATGCAGGTTTTTCCTTCCCCTTACTACGATCAGCCGCCGCACGAATGCAATATCCCTTGTGGGAATGTGCTCGAAAGGATGCTGGATGATTGAGAAGGGAGAATTAGAAATTGTGGTAATAGGGGATTATTGTTTAGGCTTCTGAGATGGCACCTGAATCTTTTGATTCTTCGTCTTTGTAATAGAGATTATCGTACTATTCCCCGGTATTAATAGAAGGCGAGAGAAGTCTGAGAATCAAAATTTGTGAATAGGGTGCAGTCAATTTCAGTAGAGCGTTCATGTGAACTACCTGGTCCTGAACTTGTCATATTATTACAAAGAGATGTGCATGTTGGCGATGGCTTGATGCGCAGGCAATCTCCATCACCCATCGGTGTATTCCCGAGAAAGAGTGATATACTTGTAAGTGCAAGCAAGGCCAGTTAGATCCTATTAGCCAATGTTGTTACGCGTACTCCACAACCAAAAAAAGCAACCCAATCCTTCAAGATGACAAGACGGGACAACCTGCAAGTCACGAATGAGCTTTTCCCTGCAAAACCTACAGGTTGTTCATGTTCTGGTGGTGGTGCCCTTCTCCGTGAGTGCGTGTCAATTGGCGTGTTTTCTTCGGCGGCGGCGTAAAAGTCGTATGTCCGAGGGAAGAATGAGTGGTGGTCTCGACCCTCTTTCCAGACACGGGGAACGGGAACAAATGATGACGGAGTTCCCAAGTTTAGAAGAGGCCGCCGGGTGACGGAGGAACGAACGCTAGGAAAGGAAAGAAAAAGGCCAACGGGGTTTTTCTTTCTTCTTTTTTCTCTTGTTTGGGGTTGGTGTGGGAGAGAGCGGGATGATGGGGTGGGTGGACCGTGGGAACGAAGAAGTGAGAAATAAGAACTTGTCCTTGTTGGGGTTAGGTTGGGATTCGTCTTGGCGAGAGGTAAGATGTAAAGTAATATGTATTTCTCAAAATAGGTTCTTTCTGATTATGCTCTTTTGTGTGTGTGTGTGTGTGTGCTTTGCAACTTCAACTTTATCTTGTGTTGATTAGGCCAATGGAGGAGATCCGGAGGCTGGCGTCTTTATCGCTAAACACAGAACAGCGGCACAGATGGGGGTCTACCGGGATGATCCAAGGTTGTTGGTATTCACGTTACCCAATCTATTACATATTTTATTGTACATACAATGTCAATGCGCGGAAGAAAAAAAAGTAAGACGATCCTTTTTTAAAAGCGACATTGCTTGCTCGGTATCATGTTGGTTCTTGGATGCTTCGATTTCAGGGAAAGCAGGAAAAAATAAGCTTAAAACGATAGCGTAGCCTCAGCTCGCTTCCCCGATGGAGGGGGGGAAATCGTAAGATTTGGCGGCCGGTTGGTGGTGTTGTGTGTGTATTCGTTGCACTTGGATGGACAAATCAGCGCCTGACCAATTGCCGAGGATGTGAGGCCTCTCTGCAAGTCTAGAGCTTAATTATCATCCGATGCGTCTAAATCGATGCCACTTTGTAGTCATGCCAATTGCTAGCCAAGGTTTTCCGATGTTGGGGGGAGGGGGAAGTGGGCAGCATGGCATTACTGGGGCGGATGGACGAGGAGGGTCCCCTCCCCCATTGAAGAGCTTGGCTCATGGGGAGAACAATCCCCGAAGTGGGCATCAATGAGGGGGAAATGTTATTTTCACCATGAACCCCGCGCGCGCGTTTGACCACGAGGAAGATGTTGGGGAACAATGAATTAGGCCCATGGAGGTTGACCGAAGGGGGGTCCTCCTCGTGCCACTTTTCGCAGCTTTGCATCGCGGAGGAAAGAATTAAGCAGCGAGATAAAGTTAGCGGAGAATGGCAGAATCTGGAGACTGGAAAGCAGATTATGGGGGTAATACGGGGGAGAGAGAGTGAAAAAGCAGGAGAATTGGATACCCATGTTGGCTTGTCTCCTCCTTAACCCACCGTCCGTTTCTCGCCGTTCACTCACTTTGCTGAAAAGACTCCATTCACGGACAACTTCCGTACGTGAATTGCGCCGCGCCCGGATTCCAGAAGGAAAAGAAGCCTGATAGTTCGGCAATAGTTGTGTGCCGACGAACGCCGCAGGCTGCAGTTGCACGGAGTTGAGTGGGCGGCGGTGGGTAATATCCTTACGGACAACATGCCGGGCTAGAGAGGGGACAGACCCGGCCAAGCGATGTGGGAGTCCATGGATTGATTGTACGGAGTAGGCAATTATGTCGCATGTAAGAATGGGCAACGCCGCCTTAACAATTGCACCTGTAGTACTCCGTACATGTAACGGAGGTTTTGGATGACGGGGGGGCCACACTTTCTGGCGGGCTCGGCGGTCCACGGGGAAGCTTTTTAGAGCGCTGCTTATTCGCTGGAGACTTTCCCCCGCGAAATAAAGATTGTGGTACTCCGTGGAATAGCAACGTCGGCTAGTGGGCGGTGGACAAAATATTCTGAGCTGTTGACACGTAGAGATCAGCAGACAAGTGCGTGCAACAATATCTGGCCTTTGTTAGAGTTTTTGACGATGCTGGCCTAGATGCTGATCACTGTTGGGAAACCCATAACGATGAGAAACCCAGAGCGGTTAATCAATCGGACGATCAGTGAGATGGGAGAGGAGGTGGAAGGAGATGCGGATTGCGGCGTGAGCAAGATAGGATCGGAAAACGTATGACGCGATTATCTGACCCAGCCAGCGCTTCTTGTTTTTTCCTGCTTGATAGGGATTGGGATCAAAGATCCGTCGAGAAAAGGCGTAGACAAGGGGGCCGCCAATGGATGGCATAATACTCCGTACCTACGGAGTACTTGGCAGAAACGGCGTTTGTGGGAGACGGCGTTTGTGTGTGTACTCCGTAGTGGTCAATCCCATTTCCCCACTTCTCTCGCTCGTGACCAGTGACCTCAGCCGACATGCCAAGTCCACGCGTACGGACTACTAAGATGACTCGCTATTCGCACCGTGCACAAAGTACCTACCAGCACATTTGTACACGAAATGGCGTGGGACGCTTCCATGGAACGAACAGCGAAGCGGACAACCCTGTGACTGGCTGATAGTAACTCACAAGCCCAAGAGCCATCAAATCATATCTGTAGGGAGCAACGGCAGGACATTAGTTGTCTTCACCGTCGCTTGGGTGGGTTTCAGTGCTAGAGCCTCAGCGGAGGAACGGGATGGGCGCACGCCGTGCTACCATTTCATTGGAATCCATATCCTGATGTCATCGTGAGGTAGCCCATTGGCACTTGCGTTGGCATCTTGAGAAGAGAAGCGATGATGACGATCCAAATGCCAGACTGGGGAAGTGAATGGGCTGTCCATACTGCCACCAACCACAATCATGCGACATGTGCATCAATGGAAAAGCAAATGTTGCAATTGAGGTAGTATGACATTTGGATTACACGTCTGATTGGTTCCGCTGTGCGCGTGTTGCATCGATACTTGTATGTATTCTACTCCGTAATCCATAGAGCTTTGGAACGGGGTTTAACGGATCGTGACATGGTAGCCAAATCGCCGTTGGGGGGGGGGATGGATTTACTTGCTTGCTTGCTTGCTGCATGCATGCTGGCCTGGCAGGGGGGTTCTAAAAAAGACATGGCACTTGTACAGCGTTATTTAGTGCCTGGAATGCGATGTTTTTTTCGACGATCTGCTTAGGAAAGAAAAGTGATGCGAGCAGAAAGTAGTGGGTGAGAAGCCACGGGGCTGCAGACAGGGGTCCAGAGTGACATGGCGCACCGTGCGCGGAGAATCTCGGGAAGACTCCGCGTATTTCTGGCTTTTCGATGACATTAGATGTTTGACACACCGGGGCTACGTACGGCTCATGTCTCCGCCACACACAGCCGCAACGTGAATTAACTTGGCCGAGGCGAATCATGGGAAAAACTGGAAAACCTGGATGAACCAGCGAACTCTAGAATCGCAACAATCAAGGAAGGACATGCATAGCCACTCACGTGTTTGCGAAGCAACTCTAGAATGATTCTACTCGATGCAAGCAAGCAAGCAAGCAAGCAAGCGTCCGGGACATTTGAAAGAGATGCTTGCTTGGCATGCGGGATTCCAGGTGGGGGGTATCCCGACTTCTCTTGATGCATGTACGTAGCAGGTACCCCGTAGGTTGCGGGAGTATTACTAGTAGCTACTCAGTACAAGGAAGGAAATGGAGATTCACCGAGGATCCCGTCCCAGGTTGGGAGGGGAGTATCAGTACGACGTCCGACCGTGAGTTGTTGAGGTGCGTGGAAAGTACTTGTAGCTTAAAGCGGCGGTGAGTGGGTGGGAATAACGTGAGAGTGAATGTGTCCGCTGCTTGCTACTGTACACTTTGTTCCCTCTTCCCGTCCTCCTTGCAGAAATATGGATCTGTAAATGCAGTGCTTTGTACCCATTAGGTACTGCCGTTGTTTTACAATCTGGCAACTTTACAGCGTTGCTTGTGTGCTTTCCCAGATGGCGTTTTACTTACTTTCCGGCTTGAGAAGCGCTGGACGTCTAGCGCTCCACCACCCCTCCACAGTGATTGATTTAGCGTGCTTCCCTAGCAATCCAAGCCCCTGCACCCCTCGACCTTAAACCTTGCGTATCTTACCTTATCGTTAGCGTCGTCCCGCCGCTCTTACGGTCTCCCACCTAACACTTCGGTATCCCCCCCCCAGATACATAAACAGCCACTTCTTCTGACCTTTGGATTTGGTCTTTTTTCCTACTTTTCCTTTCTCCCATCATCTCTCCCTTTGGGACTGAAACCTTTTCGTCTTTCCATTACAGATTATTTTATCAAAATTGCCTTAGTGCAATTAGTAGAAAGGAACACATCTTCCTTTCAACTTCTTTCCCTCCCCCCCCATCAAGTTCCATCGTCATCGCCGACTCCGGAACAACCACCAACCACTCGCTTCACCGAAAGCAAACCAAACTTTCGCTTTTCAGCTTCTTAGCTTCCACGACCACACCCCTTCGATGGGAGAAACCGACTTTAAGGGTACGAATGGTGCAGACCACACCCACTCCGTTTCGGACGCTACGGCCCTCTCTGGCAGCCCGGACGACAAGCCCCCTATAGGTGGTTTCAATGTGCAGACAGATTCGACAATAGAGAAGCCAATCTCTCCTCACACGCTCTCCGCCCAGCGGGTAGCTGAAGTCCTCAGCACCCATTGCGACCATGGTTTGAGCGCTGAAGAGGCTGCCGCCCGGTTGACCCGGGATGGCCCCAACTCCATCAAGGGCGCCAAGGGCCTCTCCCTCTGGGAGATCTTCATGGCCCAGGTTGCCAACGCCCTGACGGTCGTCCTGATCGCCGTCATGGCCCTGTCCTTTGCCATCTCCGATTGGATCGAAGGTGGTGTAGTGGCCGCCGTCATCGTTCTCAACATCGGTGTCGGGCTGGTCCAGGACTACCGCGCCGAGCAGACCATCCAGTCGCTCTATGCGCTGTCTACCCCCAAGTGCAAGGTTATCCGCAACGGAAACAGCGACACCGTCAAGGCGGAAACCCTCGTCAGGGGTGATATCGTCGTCCTTGCCACCGGTGATGTCGTCCCTGCCGATCTGCGTTTGATCCAGGGCATCAACCTGTCCACCGACGAGGCTCTTTTGACTGGTGAATCCGTCCCCATCAGCAAGAGGCCCGAGGCTGTCTTCACCGAGACCGACATCCCCATTGGTGACCGTCACAACCTTGTTTACTCTGGTAGCTCTGTTACTCGTGGCCGTGCCACCGGTATCGTCATTGCCACTGGCATGGGTACTGAAATCGGTCAAATCGCTGAGCTCCTTCGCCAGGGTAAGAAGGAATTCGAGGGCAAGTCTGCCACCGCCAAGTTCTTTATCAAGGCCAAGCAGACCACTCGCGGCATTATTGGTCTTGAGGGTACCCCCCTTCAAGTTACCCTGAGCAAGTTTGCTCTGCTGCTCTTCGCCTTCGCCATTCTCCTCGCCATCATCGTCTTCGCTGCTAGCAAGTTCGATATTGGCAATGAGGTCCTGCTTTACGGCATCTGCGTCGGTGTCGCCGTCATTCCCGAGTCCCTGCTCGCTGTCTTGACTGTCACAATGGCCGTCGCTACCAAGGCCATGGTCAAGGGCAACGTCATCGTTCGTCAGATGCCCTCTCTTGAGGCTGTCGGTGGTGTCACCAACATTTGCTCTGACAAGACCGGCACTCTTACCCAGGGTCGCATGATTACTCGCAAGGTCTGGCTTCGCGGTGACCTCGAGGGTTCCATCGAAGGCACAGCCGATCCCTATGATCCAAGCAGTGGTACTGTCAAGTGGTCTAAGCCCCTTTCTGGCAGCTGCCTCTCGGCTTTCCTTAACTGCTTAACCCTTTGCAATAACTCTACCGTCTCCGACGGGAGGAAGGAGCCTGAAACGGATTCTTCCAGCGTCACCACGGTCACTGGCGGTGCTCAGTGGAGGGCCATTGGTGAACCCACCGAGATTGCCCTCAAGGTTTTCGCCATGCGCTTCGGCAAGGGTCACAGTGGTGCCGACGAGCTTATCGCCGAGCACCCCTTCGATTCCGCCGTCAAGCTCATGAGCGTCGTCTACGGCAGCTCGGTCGACAAGACGTGCCAGGTTTACACCAAGGGTGCCGTCGAAGTCATGCTCCCCAAGCTTGAGGAGTCTGAGGAGCTTAAGAAGGAGATCCTCGCCCAGGCCGAGCACCTTGCCTCGCAGGGTCTTCGTGTCCTCTGCATCGCCAGCAAGACCATCAACAAGGATGTTGACGATGCGCATAACCGTAGCCTCATGGAGGAGAAACTTGGCTTCCTTGGTCTTGCCGGCCTTTACGACCCTCCCCGTCCCGAAACCAAGGGTGCCGTCGAGCAGTGCTGTGCTGCCGGTGTTACTGTCCACATGGTTACCGGTGACCACATCAAGACCGCTACTGCCATTGCCTTCGAGGTTGGTATCCTTGAGGAGGGCAAGACTGTTTCACCTCACGCTGTCATGGCCGCCGCCGATTTCGGCAATCTCTCAGATGACCAGATTGATGCTCTCCCTGAACTTCCTCTTGTTCTCGCCCGTTGCAGTCCTCTTACCAAGGTCCGCATGATCCAGGCTCTCCATCGCCGCAACGCCTTCTGTATCATGACTGGCGATGGCGTCAACGATTCTCCTGCTCTCAAGAAGGCCGATGTTGGTATTGCCATGGGTGACCGTGGCAGCGATGTTGCCAAGGAGGCCGCTGACATGGTTCTTACTGATGACAACTTTGCCTCCATCGTTACTGGTATCAAGGAGGGTCGCCGTCTGGCCGACAATATTCAAAAGGTAAGCTCAAATTATCTCCCCATGTAAAACTTCACCCTGCTAACATGATTCAGTTCCTTCTCCATCTGTTGACCTCCAACTTGGCTCAGGTTGTTCTGTTGCTGATTGGCCTTGCCTTTAAGGATTCCAACGGTCACTCTGTCTTCCCTCTTTCTCCTCTTGAGATTCTCTGGGCCAACCTGATCACCTCTTCGCCTCTGGCCCTCGGCCTGGGTCTTGAAGAGGCTACCATGGATATCCTCAAGCGCTCCCCGCGTTCTTTGAAGAAGGGTGTTTTCACCAAGGATCTTGTTCGTGATCAGATGATTTACGGTACCTGCATGGGAGCTGTTTCCCTGATGTCCTTCATGATTGTTGCTTACGCCGCCTCCGGTAACGGTTATCATGACCTTGCCACTGGCTGCAATGAGGATGCCGCCATGGGTTGTGAGCGTGTTTTCCGCGCCCGCGCAACTACCTTCTCCACGCTCAGCTTCCTCCTACTTGTTACATCTTGGGAGGTGAAGCATTTCCACAAGTCTCTGTTCAACATGGATGAGCGCTGGCCTGGCCCCATGTCTTTCTTCAAGACCATCTACCACAACACTTTCCTCTTCTGGTCCGTCATCGTCGGCTTCGTCATGATCTTCCCCGTCGTCTACATCCCCAAGCTCAACACCGAGGTGTTCAAGCATCGCGGTTTGACATGGGAGTGGGGCGTTGTCTTTGGCGGTGTCGTCCTCTACGTTGGTCTCATCGAGATGTGGAAGATGACCAAGAGGCGTCTCGGCCTCGGCATCGACAAGCACCCCGTCACCGGTGAGGTCTAAGCAACCGACCTGGTGGCGGCGGTTTCGTCTTTTTTCCTTTTTTCCATTCGATGTTGATTGATGGAGGATGATATCTTCTAGGCAACATAGTATCGAGATTTGATAAATACGTTTTTCTTCTGATGAGCAAAAAAAAGGAGAGATGGGTTTCAGTTCCGGGGTGGTGTGTGCGCTTGTTCCGCACGGCGGCTTGACAGGTTTTCGGAGGGATATGACACTTTTCAGAATGTCTTAGCTTGCAGCTTTAGTGGTAGTATCTTTCGGGTCAAATTGACGTTTTCCTGTCATACTTTGCTCATTTCTGTGACTTGTTTGATTAGCCATGTACCTACCGTATTGCCTTTGTGATGCTAGACTTGGTACCTGCTTGTGACGTTGCGAGTTCCATGCATAAAGCTCTTTTACACTTTCTGTCCGAAGAAAGACATGTGGTCTACGACTGTACGTACAGAAACGAACTGGACCTTTGATATAGCTTTGCGCTTATTGCGTTAGAAATCGGAAAAAAAAAAAAAGAAATAATACATTGAAATGTTTGTTTAGACGTTGTTACGCTAGACCCAAAGCTAACGCTCCCCCCCTTTTTTATCAACCACTCACTCTTTAGGTAGGTCACATTCTTGAAGGAAAGTAGATTCATCATCATTTATTCCAGATGATATAGAAACATGGTGTGTTTGTGTGACGATATGTGTACAAAAAGAAAACCACGGGTATCATAAAGAGCCAAAAACCAATCCCAAAGAAAATAAAAGAAAATGTCCAGTACCCATATACCCCTCGCTATAAGTGTTGTTCCCTCGCTATAAGTTGTTCCCTCGCTATAAATTATTCCTTAGTTTATTCCCGTACCGTCCTTTTCCCAACTCCACGTCTTCTGCACCCCCGCTCTCAAACTGCTGCTGCTGCTGCTGCTGCTGGGCCACTCCAAGCAGCTCGCGTCTAGTACCTCCGGGCGGGACTTCGGCAGCGTCGGACTGAGTTTTTGACTCCAGCAGGGATGATGGCGCGGCGACGCTGTTGGAGCGGAGGGACGAGGAGGGGAGGGCCTGCATGTAGAAGTTTCCCGAGGGGAGGTGGTTGGTGAGCTCGGCTTCGGTGCGGCGGGCGTGGTTGCCGTTGAGGTCTTTTATCAGGGAGTAGAAGAATGCCGTGTTTGCGACTATGCATGCGCAGAGGATTTCGATGGAGGCCCACTGGTAGATTTTGAACGTTAGGTGGTGTTTAAAGAAGATGACAAGGGGGACAGCATGATCAAAAGAATGGGAAAATGAAGGGGGAGGATTACCATTGATCGAGATCTTTGGGACACAGAGTTGATTAAGATTAGGGGTATGCGGAGAATTGTGATTATCACGACTACGAGGCCGATGCCGAAGAGGAAGATGAGCTGTAGTTTCCTGAGCAGAAGAGGTCAAGTTAGTTGGCATGGCCCCCCTTGGAATGATGTTGGGACCTTGGAAGTAAGCTTACTCTCTGCCTCCCAGTCTGATTAACCTTAGTAGAGGAAAGGGTAGTGCGATGAGGGCCAGGTCGGTCACGACATTGCACGATGCCATGAGTAGGAGGTTGACTAGTGCTTTGCTGCATTTGTATCCTACACAGATGTTAGTTTTCCCCAGTTCTGCATATATATGTATATATATCCCATGGCGTGGACTGATGTTGTCAACGTACGATTTCCGTCGGCGTCATACTTCCAAGCACTAAATGGAATGATTTAGTCAAAACACAATTATAGGATTCTTCTTTTACTCACTGTTCGAGTGGTTGGCATTCGACCAAGGTGGCAATGAGCACGGCAGCGTAGGATATCACAATCACCCACCACAGAGTGCGGATGACGGCCCTTCCCCAGTTCAGGGGGTCCACGAAGCGAGAGTAGAAGCTGAGCAGACAAAGCTTGAGAGACCATAGACTGTGTAAATAAGAAAATTGTCAGCGAAAAAAAAGTTTCAACGTTTGCATTAACCATCCTCACCAACCAACCACTTCCTGTTCACTTCCCCTTCCCAAACTGGGCGCGCTTTTCACAACCACCACCATTCCCCATCCTCTCTCTCTGTCTCCACTTTTCTGACCAAAATGAAACCCGCCGGGAGGAAAGGGTAGAGGGGGATCTTAGTCTCCTTACAATAAAGCATAGCATATCCTCGCGGGGAGAATAAGCTTGTAGCTCGTCTCGATATTAGAGGTCTCCTGGACGACGTCCATGGACCTCGTGCTGCCGGCTGCAGCCCCGGTGTCCTGGCTCGGGTTAAGGGCGAAGCTCATGGCGATGGTGGCGGTGCGGCCGGCGAGCGGCAGCAGCGCAAAGGCCATGTAGGTGTCGTCGATGCGCCATCGCCGATGGCAGGTGGCGTGCTTGCGGCAGCGGAAGATGATACGGTAGGCGCAGCGGGTGAGGATGAGGGCGGCGCATATGGAGGCTGCGGCGACGTCGAATGTGGTGTCGGAGGAGAGGGCCGCCATATCTTTTTTTTTCTTCTTTCCTTTCTTTCTTTCTTTTTGTCTTTCCCAGAAACCCAATCACTCCCCACCCCTCTTTTTTTTCTTCTTCTTTTACTGTTGATTACTTGGCGATGCTGGTGTGTAATGAGAGGGCGCCGTTTGGCTGGTGGTGTCGGCGGGGACTTGATATACCGGCGTTGGGGGAGCGCATCTTCTTCTGAATCAGGAGCTCGGTGGTGTATCGTCGTGGCCTGTGCGCATTGTGAATCGTTGTGATGAATTAATATCCCTTGACGGCTTGTTGTTGTTGTTGTCGGTGTAGCTCTTTTATAGTCAATGTGATGCGTATATCCTTGGTAGATGTTCCTTCGCTCGGTCCTTGGAGAAAAACAGAGAGAGAAAGAAAATGGGTTTTTCTTTAACAGGAGGAGTAGTAGTAGTAAATTAATAAGTGCGTAAATAAGAAATCCAGCGCTGACAGGTCATCAACCTATGTGTGTGTATGTAATTATGAGTGACAGGAAAAGGAAAGACGAGGAGGATCGGCAAAACAGAACCGAGCTGTGGGAGAGGGAAACGGGAAACGAGTTGCTTCTTCCAGGGATTGGTAACTCTTGGGCTTGGACTTGGTTCTTGGGCTTGGTTCTTGGGCTTGGTCTTTGCGAAGGGTTTTGGGGCTGTGAGAGGGTCCGAAGCCCACGTTCTTGAACCAGGGGGTTAATGTGTGTGTTTCTTGCGTGTGTGCGTCTGTGGGTGTACAGGGGATCCACGCGATTGGGTAATTCTTTCCTCTACGCCGGGACTGGACTGGGAGGGAAAGAACCCGAGGGCGTGGAAACCGATTTTTTTTTTTCGCTGCAGGCAAGAGGGATGGAGTGACATGCACGACCCGTAATGGTGGGATGGCGAAATGACCGCCTTTTTGACTCGTGTCGTGCAGCTACAACTTGTCTACATGCTATGACGAGAGGCGGCGGCGCTGCTGGAACACACACACACACCATTGACTTTTTTTTAAAAAAAAAAATTCCATTCTTTTTACCATCTCTTTATTTCCATCTCCGTGACAAGTGCCGCCGCCGCCCCCTTTATTTCCTTGAAGCATCGTTTGCTACAAGTCAAAGACGTAAGAAAAATTGGGGGCGCTGGGGTGAGACAAAGACGCACACACACAACACAGCCCGAGGCCCTGAGGCTCAGCTCAGCTCAGCTCAGCTCAGCTCAGCTCAGCTCAGCTCTGCGTTCATGCGTTTTGTCTTACTGCTAGTGGTTAATATGTAATAATGGGCTTTTATGTAATAAATCCTCCCTTGTTTCTCGTTAAAGTAGTGTTGCGTATACGGAGTAACGGGCTATCACGTTATTAAAAACTCCGGCTCTCCGCGGTGCCCCCCAACAGGACACCCCCCCTCCATTTATAACGGGGGAAAATCATGACGGGAAAAAAAGATGGGATGGGAACGAGAGAGACGGAATTCCTCCCCCAGGCTCTTGGCGAGGATCTTTCCTTCTAAGGGGTCTAATAGGTTGGTGGGGAGGGTTTGGAATCAATCCCCGGACTTTTTGGCGCTGGTCGAGATTTCTGGGCAGGCTAAACTAGCTTTTTTGTGCAAAAGCCAGCCGGGAGTTGCGGTCAAAGGAGAATGAGGCGGAGGAGGATTGGAATGAGGGGGATCGGTTCGATCGCCAAAGTTCTGTGTTTCTTTGGTATGTACGGAGTACAAAAGTCGGCCAAGGTGGGTAATATTGAGGTGATCGGCGGACAATGCGACCGTGGGCACAACTTGCTGTAGGTAATACCCCGGAGAATGTGGGAATTCCTTGCCTGTGGATCGATCCATCACCTGGGGACCAAACCGGTGGTCAAATGCATCAACAGCACGTGGGAAGAAATCCACGTTTCGTCATGAATCGAGCTGTCAGTGTTAGGAAGGATAGAATGTAACGAAAGGAGATGTTGACAATTTTATCCTTTTTTTCTTTTCCTTTAATTCTTTTTTTTTAAAAAAGTTTCCCTCTAGGAAAGTTAGCTTTTCCAGGTTCATGCTTTCAATAGAGGAAGGAAGGCTTCAAAAGTTTCTTTCGAAATAGGCTTTTTGCTGGGGCACATTATTTGGTCGCGGGTTCGGTTGATCGGGCTTTGGGGGATACCGATGGCAGAGCTCTCCCTCTCTCTCTCTCCCACTTTTCCGCACATGGGCTTGATTGATTGAAAAGCATGTCCCTAGTACTCCGTACATATATGTATATATGTAGGTAATAAGATGCAGCCCCTTGCTCGCTCGCTCGCTCTTTGAATTCACATTTGGTGAAGAAGCGAGAATGCGGCATTGACCTATCAGCAGCGATTGGGAACCCTCCCAGTCTAATGAAAAAAAAAAAAAAAAGATGGCATCTTTCATGAAGAAAGAAAGAAACCTCATCCGGGACGAACCCTCCCGCTTGCCGGACTGCCGAGCCCGTTTTCTTCAACGGGTCTAGAGAAAGCCTGATCCTGGGGAGATGACTGGAGTAAGCCTTGGGTAATAGTGGGTTATAAGAAAAGCGCGGTCCTTTCTCTTTTTTTTTCTTTTTTTTATTGCCTGCCCGCTGAAATGTGCGTTTTGGCTCTGTAATATTTTTTTTTCTTCGTCGAGAAGTATATTGCTGCAAAGGCACAGACTGTACTATTATTATTAGGTGCTTTCATGGGCTTATTTAGGCGGTTCGTTATAAGCGTGGGAAAAATAAGCAGTGATCGATCCAACGGTCTTTTTTTGAGTTACGTCAGTCAGTCCATCTGCCTATTAATAATCTTTCGAGCTTGCTCTTTTTTTTAATCCTTTTCGGGCAAAGGGACAAATCAACGGCTAGTCTTAAAAGGCTCTGTCTGGTATGGTAAGCTTAGCTATGCTGAGTCGCGAAACTTGTCTAGATGTTTTTCAACACTCCTTACCATGTCGAGCCAGTTGTGGTTTGAGCGAGGATATTTTTGTGACAACACCACCTTTTGTTGTTAGCTTGACACCAACGGGAGGGAAACTAGCTACAGCGGCCTGAAAGGTTTTGTTTGCTCTCATCCACAAACTTTTTGCGTTCGGAACGGCTTAGCGGCACCGCCACGCACGTAGGTACTTCCCCAGATTCAGAAGCAGGACAAGGCTGAATAAACCCCGGAGGAGAGGGCGCTTCAATCGATTTATTACTCCTATTCCCCCATTCACGGGACCCCTCGACTTTGGACCCCTTACAAGGGGGCCCGTCGTTGGCCCTCCTCATGGCCATCCAGGCCCCAAGCTCAAAAAAGACCAGGGCCTCGCCCACGGGGGACCTTTTCAACGTCATGGTTCTAGAAACAAAACACCCAAGTGCAATAAGATTACTCTTCTTTTTATCAGTTTGCGTAGATATATCAAGGGGGGGGGGGGGGGGNNGGGGGGGGGCAACTGTTACCGGGGAGGAGAGCAACACAAGCTCCGCAACGCCCACGGCTTGTCACCATCTCGGCGACCGTTGGTGGTGTAATATCTCAAGTTTGGTGCTAGGTTTTTTTCATACATGAAATGTTTTGATAATTGAAAGCCCCCCCCTTTTTTTTGTGGTTGACCTTCGCCTGCCGTTTTTTACTTATAAAGCTCGGTGTATACTCAAAAGTTTATGAGACAAGTTTGAACGTTACATGCTCCGTCACAGTATACGTCAGAGAGCATGATAGAAGAGCATTGTGCACTTTAATCTCATTGTCTACCAAAGTGCTCGTTTGGGGCGGCCTACAAGTGCGCGCGAGAGCTTTCCCCGTATAAGCAATCGAGTACCGGACGTCTGGGAGGACACCGCTGTGCTTTGTCTGCCTTTAGGTCGGTTATGCATGGAATCAAGCCTGGCCTTCCATTCTACTTCTCACTATAACGTCCGACGACACCTGTTGTCAGAGAACAAATTGATGGAACTCAGGTTCTGGTATTTTACTAGACTTGTTTGTGTGCATTTGCGTGGAGCTCATGTCCTACATTGTAAAACATCACCGCTCGCTTGATCCAAATTCCTCCTCATATCCAAAACATCAATCATTTACAATTCATCACCATCATCAACAGACTCCTCGAGAATCTCCGTGACAAAGTAGTTTTCGACCTTGACCAGGCCCTGCTTGACCTTCTCCCAAACCTCGGGCGTGCAGCTTTCGGGGTACAGCACGTAGCACCGAGGCTCGGGCTGCTCGGGAGGCACCTGCGGCATCGAGCGCGAATCGCGACCGGGCTCAGGAGCCACGGGGGTGAAGTAGTCGGGGAACTCGTCGAGTGGGATGTAACCACTGCTCATGTCGTAGTTGAAGGTGGCGCGGAGGAAAGCCTCGTACATGGAGACGGGCTGGTAAGCGGGGATCTCGTGGCCAGCCTGGAAGACGCGAGTAAAGGAGTAGTTGCCGACCTGGCGGGTTAGGCCTGTGAAGCCGTCGCTGGTGAAGAAGATGTCGTAGCGTGACTTGGTGAACTCGTGGGCGCGAGAATAGGGAACTGCCAGACTTGCGGCCTCGCCTCCCATCCAGTTGCAAGCGTAATCGCGGTCACCGTAAAGAAGGTGAACCTTGACACCACTGTCGAGGAGGTAGCCAATCGCGTCCAGGAAGCCACCATGAACAATGTCGAGGGTGCTGGCAAAGTTGCTTGCGACAGTGGTAGAGATGGCAGAGTAGTTGACGGGCGAACCGATGGCCTGGAGGACCTCGGGCTGAGACAGGTACCCGTAAATGTATGGCGGGGGGAATGGATCAGCCTTGGGCGCGGCAATGTCAAACCAGCCCTTGTTCAGGCCTTGGTAAGCCTTGACGGCGGGATCATCGCACCACTCCTCTACAAAGCCACAGATCTCAGCAACGTTGACCTTGCCCTGGTTCACAGTGGCGACGTCAAAGCCCTTCAACTCATCTTGGCAGGCCTTGATCTGATCTCTGCATCCGTTAGGCTTGGTCCAGTTGTGCTTGAGCTCCTGGTAGAGCTCGTCGGAGAAGATTTGCAAGCCGTAAGTCTATACCTTTTTCAGCATCGGTACATCACCAAGAAAGTCTCAATGCTACTCACGTTGTTGTAAGGAAAGTCAATGTAGGACTCCATCTGGATAACAGCATCCATGTAGCCGTTGATGATACCCAGGGTGTCAAGGTGCAGGTAGTGCGCATGTTCGTCCTCAATGGTGCCATCTTCAATCTTCTTGTTCTGCTGCTGGAAGAAGCGCATAAAAGAGGGACCGTAGTGGCCACCGTAGCTCTCTGCCCACATGCTAATCTTGTCATCATTGGGCTTGTAGTGAGGGAACTCGGTGAACCACGTCTGCGCAAAGTGCCACAGCGCATGGGCAGCTTGAGCGGTAGTGTTGGTGGTGTGGGAGCTCTGCTGGCTGGAAAAGGTGCCAACCTTGTGGGTGAGGTTGGTCTCGGGAATGCCATCGGAGAAGTCGGCGGGGGTCATGACCCAGCTGCCATCCTCCTCGTTGTATTCGACAGTGCAGTTGGTGGGGGTGTCGTAGGAGAAGCCGACTTGGTTAGGTTCGTCGATGTAGAGCATGTTGACCTCGTTGTTCCAGCTCCAGGGGTTGATTTCAGTCGTAAGGTCTTCCTTGAGGATGCAGGGGCCGTTCTCCTGGAAGATTCCCATCATAGACGAACCGCCAGGGCCGCCATTGAGCCAGATGGCTAGAGGCGCATTCTCAGCACCGATGCGGGACTCGAAGAACCAGAAGAAGCTGCCTACATGTCAGACATGCAACCTGTGATTCCAATTGCTCCTGATTGACGACTCACGTATTGATATCATAATCCTGCTTCTCGCCGTCTTCGTCATCGAGGAAGCCGCGGGGTAGGTGTACGTGCCCGGCATACGACTTTACATCGGTCGTCGTCTCACAAATACCAGGCTAAAACCATTCATTTATTCAGGAATTGTCGCAAGCTTGAAGTTTGTCCAATTGAGCTCACCTCCTTGTATGTAATCTTGACGCCATCGTGAATCTTGGAATTGATCACCTTGACACCCTCTGGTGTAGGTGGGAACTGAGCAGCCGCCAAGGCAGCCAGCCCGAGCACCGACGCCGCAGTCGTAAACATGTCCGTTCGCTCGCTCGCTCGCTAGCTTGTCAATTGAGTTTAAATAAGAATAAAGCAGAGAAACGACGACCCTTTATCCGTTCCCACCTCAAAATCAAGGCGAATGCAAGAGGTGAGGTATAAAGATAAAGAGAGAAAAAGAAAAAAAGAACGAATAGATAAGACTGAAGATAAATGGCGGGCAGGAACGAGGATTGAGGAGAAGGAACAAACGAGACGATCCTTGTTGGCGCCTGCGGCTTCTGTCGGCGACTCGTCATTGGAGCACTTTTGAAGAAAGGAAGCGGGGTCCCGCCGCTATACCGAGACTTGGTAGGAACTCGGCCGAGTGCTCTCCGTAGTGCTGCCTTTGGGTGCCGATAAAGTGGAGGTTTTTCGATGCCAACAGTAAGCCGCGGCCGCCGATTAATACAGAATCTGGGCGTGTTCCCTAGTAAATGAAGTTTGGTATTGAACCAAGTATGGTAAGGCTGTGCATCTTTCTAAACTATCAAAACTGTTCAAGAGGTATACTTGCATCATCAACACTACAATAATTCCAAATCCCGAATGTCAGTACTCCTTACACCGTATACCGGCATTACTCAACTTCGCCAAGCCGGACTAATAGCAGAAAGCATTGCACAAGCCCTCGCGATGCGATGGAATCCAAGGCAATATCCGATATCGTGCTGACAGCTCGGGATACTTATATGCCAGATCCCGGCTTCTCGATCTCACCAAGGTCCTCACCTCCGGGACCACTGCTCTTGACTCCAGCCAGAGAATCGCCGTCATCTTCTTTCAAGTGCTTACCCTTGGCCACCCACTCCACGCTCTTCACGCTGCTCGCTTGACTGACATCAGCGCTCGCTGGGTTCTTGCTTCTCAGACCGAGACCTGGCTCGACGTCTTCACCTCCGTCCGCAGCGCCCTTCCAGTCTGCAGGCTTTGCGTCGGGAACAGGTCTGCTCTCGTCAGGCTCGCTGACACTTTCGCTTGGCGGGTCCTCATCCCCCCTGGCCACTCTCCACAGCACCGACATCTTGTCGAATGCCCTTCCGCCCTTGCGGCTCGAGCCCTTGATGCCATCCATGGCTTCCCAGTCTATAGTAAAGACTCCAAAATTGTCAGGCCCCTCAGGCTTCTCGGGGCCTTGGCCCTCGAAGAAGATGTTGAACCAGACGTGAGCCACAGCCGTAACCATGGTGAAGCCCATACTCTTGCTCGTCCGATTACGACGCTCGGCCGAGATCATGACATCTGCGTTGGGAATTTTGATGGGCTGCTTTGGTTTCAGCATCACAGCCATGCCACCAGGCTCCTCGTGCTCCTCTTCAGGCTCGCCTTCAGAGTCTGAATTAGAGTCGGACGACACTGACGATGGAGATCGACGACTGGCTGCCGAGGGCCTTGTAGATGGCCCAGCTTCTGATATGGTAGACGTAGCATTGACCTTGGGCCGCGGCTTTCGTTTCGCGTTTGCAGTCGAAGCCTTCCGCATGAGGTCTGTACCGTGCTTCTTGAGCGACTGTGCCGTGCTCATTCGCTTCTTCTTCTTCTCTTTTTCGCTCTTGTCATCCTTGTCATCCTTGTCATCCTTGTCATTCTTGTTGATAGTGTTGTTAGCCCCCTCGGAAAATTCTGCCTCTTCGGGTGCCTTTTGTTTCTCAACAGTGTATCCGGCCAACTCCCAAATCATGTCTGCGAGTCCACTACCCTCTGGTGGGCTCCCTTCGACAATCAACCTCTCTTCCTTTTGAAAAGTATGAAAAGTCTCTATGCGCTTGCCCTCGTCTTTAAAACCTGCCACCTCAACCTTGACGCCATTTCTCAGGCCCCAGAGCTGAATTTCCACAATCTCGACAGGGCGATCGCGATATCTCTTGCCGCCTTTGGTCCACCTATCGACGTAGCTAATCCAGCGCAGTTGCGAAGGGATAGACACGCCTGCGCCAAACTGGGGACGCATTCGGCGTTGCGTGAACCGGGCGAGGGCATCTTCTGCTTTCCAACCCTCTTCGGAAATGAGGTAGCTGCAGCTGGCAGTCCCGCTGCGCCCTTTGCCAGCCTTGCAGTGAACGACCACGACCCTATTCTTCTTCTTGGTCTCCTTTTCTTTTTCGGCGTCGGTGATGTTGTTTTCTGACCCTGATTTGGCGTCGAGGCTCTTGGCAGCCTCAATCGCGGGAGCGTGATCGTGCAATTCTCCGCCGTTAAGCCAATTGCGCATACTGGCCATGATCAATGGGATCAGCCTAAAGGGCGGTGGATGGTGGTCTGGCCATGGGTAATGCTTCACTCTCCCGTAGACGGCCTCGTCCGGATACCCAGTGCCCTCTGCGCGAAACTCCCAGATGGCCCAGTCTTGTCCATGTTTCGAATCGAGAAAGCTGACGAGATGTTCGAGAGGTGTGCGATACGCCCGCTGCGGGTAGGTTTGCGATGGTCCCGAACTATTGAACTAGAGTTAGAATTTGTGACCAAGTCCGCATCATCGACCATGAATGCACCTACGTCGCGATGATGTTATCCGTCACGTAGCAGAGATCCAAGTCGGCTTCAGGGTGCCTGGCCCGCGGTCCAGCGACGAGTTGTCGCAAGAGGTTAGCCATGACCCTCGATAGGTGATGGCGCCTCTTCTTTGTCGTTTCGTCTGATGGACTACTCTGATAGATAGATCGAGGCGAAAGGGGGAAGAAGGGGCAGGCAGATTGGAAGCACGTTGTAATTTGGGGGCGCTCAGCCTTGCTGAAATGTGCCGATCAAAGTACGTCACTACCAAGTCTACCATTGCATTTTTGGTGGGGCTCTTGCATCGCCAAGGACGGCGGGACGGCGGAAGCCATGGATCACGGCATCTCATAAGCGCGGTGGATTTTAAAGATGGTCGATACGGAGTATAATTCAAGATGTAATATCGTATCTGCAATTGGTCCATGGAGAGCAACTTTATGTGCCAATACGGATCACTCTGGCCAAATATGGTGCTTGTTGCTCTCCAATATATGGAGCCGATGAAATGCCAAGCTACCCTATGTTCTGGTTTCAACAAAAAGGAAAGAGAAAGGAAAAGTTCTTGTGTCAAGATATTGCTTGCAAGGAGCTTGGGTGTTAGTGTGAGATTTAGCTGGGCATCGGCGAATTCTAATTAGTATTCGTGCAAGTTATTTCCCTTATCAAAGCAATAAGCCTGGGATACGGAAAGATGGATTTTCCTTTCTTAACATATCGATGTGTTACACTCATCACTGAAAGCCTGCGGAGCGTGTAATGAACTCTTAAAAGTTTCTGCACAGTATAAATCGCTCCCCTAAGCACAGCAAGTTTTACAAACTCTCATAAAAATACCTAGCTGACTCGCGCATGTTGGTAATCAAGAAGTGGGTTGAGAGGACTAGCAGTAGCATCACGTTCGGTCTCGGAGCATCGCTCCTGCCTTTACAACCTCTTGCAGAGATTGCGAAGTGACTTGTCCCGCACCACCACTTTGAGAAATCTTTAAAAGGAGTGAATAAAATGCACAGAGCAGCCTGATTGGCCCTTGATATAATAGAAAACTTGACGCCAGAATTAATAATGCCTTCGCTGGTGGGCCACGGCAGCGTCGCCGACGTTACCGGGCAAAAAACGTCGGAAGCATAGCGAAGCTCCGCGAAGGCACAGCGAAACTCCGTGAAAGCTTAACAAGATGCATCATTCCTAACGTTAGTTTACACGAGTCAAAGAAATGTTTTAATGATATCGTCATCTGGGAAAGGGGTTTATTGTTTTGGTTATAAGTAGCTGAGGATGGGACGTCCTGTTTCCAATATTTCTTCTTTAGTCCCTTATTCCTCCTCCTCCCAATTTATTTAACTACTACCTCTTTCATACTTTGATAGACAAGATGGCGGCGTACCTTCACCAGCGTATCATCCACCCTCACCATGGAATACCCGTTAAGAGGGTTTCGACTCCAGCTCTGGAGAAGCACGACAAGTGTATGGAGCCAATCATTAACAAGGCCTCTGACCGAGTCGAGTTCTTCACTCCGGAGCAGGTCCCTCCGGCTGGCACGCCTGTAAAGCCTCAGCCTGACGGCAAGCCAATTCCAAAGCTGTTCACGCCCATCAAGATCCGCGGCATTACGCTGCATAATCGTATCTGGATTAGTCCCATGTGCCAGTACAGTGCGCACGAAGGATTCCATACTCCGTGGCATATAACACACTATGGCGGCATGGTACAACGCGGTGTAAGTATAGTGATTTTCACACATGGAGAAGAAAGAATGATAGCTAATAAAACAAAAAAGCCCGGGTTAATGATGTTGGAGGCGACAGCGGTGCAAGCGAATGGGCGCATCACGCCTGAAGATTCTGGCATTTGGCTCGATGCTCACGTCGAGACGCTCAAGAAGCACGTCGACTTTGCCCACAGCCAAAACACCCACATCGCTATCCAGTTGGCTCATGCGGGCCGCAAGGCGTCGACAGTTGCGCCTTGGCTCAGCTCCGGAGCCACTGCCGTCAAAGAGGTCAACGGGTGGCCCGACGATGTTGTTGGGCCGAGCTCGGAGCCTTTCAACGAGCACATGCCTACCCCTCGCTCCATGACCATCCAGGAGATTGACCAGCTCAAGGCGGATTTCGTCGCTGCCGCCATCCGCTCCATCAAGGCAGGGTTCGACGTTATCGAGTTGCATTTCGCACACGGCTATCTCGTGTCAAGCTTCCTCACCCCGGCCGTCAACAAGCGCACGGACAAGTACGGCGGCAGCTTCGAGAACCGCACTCGCCTAGCCGTCGAGCTGGTTGACGCAGTTCGCGAAGTGATGCCCAAGGATATGCCCCTATTTGTCCGCATCAGCGCCACGGACTGGCTCGACACCAACCCCGAGTGGACCGGAGAGTCCTGGACCGGCGCGGATGCCATCGAGCTGGCAAAGGTATTCACCGAGCACGGCGTCGATGTCCTCGATGTTTCCACCGGCGGCAACCACGTTCAGCAAAAGGTCCTCAGCGGTCCTGGTTACCAGGCCAAGTTTGCAAAGGCCATCAAGGCTGAAGTCGGCTACAAGATGCTGGTCAGCGCCGTGGGCGTAATCACGACGGGGCAGCTGGCCGAGTCCATCATCGTGGGTGGCACTAGCAAAGAAGACACTCCGCTAGACTTGATCGCTGCGGGCCGCTGGTTCCAGAGGAACCCTGCCCTCGTTTGGCAGTTTGCCGATGATCTCGGTATCAAGATCAAGCTGGCTCACCAGATTGAATGGGGCTTTGGCGGAAGAGCGGCCAAGGAGTTGTAGTAAAAGAAGGTGCCTTGTGGGTCGGTGGTTTGCATACTGGAAAGAGCAATTGAAAAGATTAGTAATCATACGGCTGTTTCATGACTTTATCGATTTCCTTGTCGTCGTGGTTGAAATGTTTTCCCGTCCCACCCCTGTCGCTTCCATAATGTGACGTTATGACAGCTCTGACAGTACGGAGTACTCCGTAGTGTGTTTTTACATGACCTCCTTACGCCGCTATTGCAATTCGGGACCCTCGGCGAATTTGCCGCCTTTTTTCAACAACTCTTTTCAACGCCATTGCGAGATAACGAGATATCGCCGAGCACTTAAATCTGCAACGCTTTCGCTCAATCCACATGCGTTTTCGAGAAATGCACGTATCGTCGTCGTCTGCAAGAAAGAGGGCCCACGAGCAATCATCACAGGGGGGCTCAAGTGAGGAACCGGATACTGTGGACGACAGAGCCTCGAAGCGGACCAGCCATAAGAGGGCCGCCACCGCGTGCCATCAGTGCAGGAGCCGCAAGGTGAAATGCTCGAATGATCGGCCGATATGTACGGGGTGTACGCGTATGGGGCTGGATTGCGTCTATCCCGACGCCGCCAAGCACACTCCGTAGGCACCTATCTCTTTGACAGATTAGACCCTGCAGGACATGCGTGCTAATGAGATGTATAGCTTAGATCAGCAAATGCGTCTTGTACTAGATTCTTTGAATGAGATCCTCGAAAGGCTACCACCACAAGGCCATGAGGCACCGCAGCCGCCGGCTACGGCACAGATCTATTTCCCCCAACTCGACCAGAACTCATCTACCCCTAGCTATGACACTCCTATGCACCAGGGCGGAAACCGTGGGGCTGTTCAGCTCAACAGTCATAGAGCCCCCCACGATCAAGACGGGCTGTATAGGCCGCTCGATTACATGTTTCAGTGGCCAATCTTTTCCCATCTGCTCACCACCCACTTCAATCCAGACCATCTACTCATAGCAGACCAAGCAGAGGCTCAGCAGAAAATGGACGATGCCGAGTCTCACAAGGTCAAGCTGCCCCCCATAGATCAGGAAGAAGTATACCAGCTCGTTCAAGATTTTCTGCTCAACGTCCACGTCAAAGACCCGATACTGGATTGTAAAACGCTTCGGCAGTGTGCGCAGACCGTCGCCGAGTTGGGGCCGCAATGGGACTCAAAGACCTGTCTGGTGGTAAGCCCAAATACACCATTCAACATTAGAGCAAGGAGGGGGAGGCAAACACAAAGTAAAATCTGACCCATGGATGTTGTAGCTCATGAGCGCCGCCTTGGGCGCAATGCCTGACAGCTTTGATCCCTTGCCAAACACACCCGAGTCGCTGGCGATACCCCGCACAGCCAGCGAGCAGGAAGGACTTCGAAAGGCTGAAGCGTATTATCAAGCTGCGAGGCGGAGGTTTGGCCTGCTCGACAGGAACCTCACGGCGTGCCATTGCTATATACTAGCGGGCACCTACTTACTGCACAGGATGCGGCCGGTGGCCGCGTGGCAGGCGTACTTTGAAGCTGCGACAATCTGCAGCATCCATCTCCGAGGTCACGACATTACGACCAAGCTGACGAGGTTGAGCGACAATGGCCAAAGTGCATTGTGCTTTCAACTCGAACAGCGCCTGTACTGGAGCTGCATCAAGTCTGAGAGGTTAGTTTCAACAACAGCGGACTCCAAAACGACCCTGACCATGACGTTTTAAAACTGAATCCCTTTTCCAGCGACATTTGCTCTGAAATGACAATGCCCAAATCATGCCTGTCGAGTGTCGAATACCCCATACTATTTCCTACGCCTCCTCCGTCAGATGATGATATCGTTAGCGATCAGATCAAGAACGGAACCGGAGGCGGCACCAACCCCAGGCTGCAGGCTTCCGACGATAGCCCCTCATCGTTTAATGGTAAATACAAGGCTTTGCAGGAACAGTCGTGGCTGCACTACTATTCAGAGATATCTGTGCTCCGCCTATCCAAACAGATCATGAGCACGTTTTACTCCGAAGGGCCTTCGTCATGGTCTCGCATGAACGTCCTCGACATGATCAACGTCACGGTAGACCTCGAACACCAACTGGCCAAGTGGAAAGAGGCGCTCCCTTCAGCCATCTGCTGCTTCAACACGCCCATTGAGCTGGGGACCATCAACGAGCTCGAGCTCGCGACGTGGTCGCGCTACTCGTGCGTCCGGGCACGTCTCTACCGCCCGCTGCTGTACAGGTACGCGCACCTCGGAGGAGGGAGCGACGCCATTGCCCGCGACCTCATCAGGCCTTTTGCAGAAAAGGCCGTGCTCGCCAGCCTCGATCCCCTGAACAAGGTCGGGCTCGGGCACAGGCACGCTGCCACTTGGTACAAGTGCCGCGCGTCCGCGGCGCATGTTCTGACGATCATCTGCGCGTGGAAGGTTGGCCTCATCTCCGCCATGGACATGCAGGACGAGGCGTCGGCGATGTATGCTATTTACTGGGCTCATTTACGGCACTGGGAGGGGGAGAGCCCTGATCTGAAGCAGGCTCGTCAGGTCATCGAGATGATTTACAACGATGAGTTCAATCGTTAGTAACTCGGCATTGCTTCGACCAGATTTGGGAGCTTTTGATGCATTCTCCAAACCATCTTGGGGACGGCGTCTTGGTAATCAACACCTATTATTTCTTTTTCTTCCGACCTCCGACGCAATAAGCGCAAAGCCATAAAGGTCCAGTCTTCTTATAACACAGTCCGATGCCAAATCAACAGCTATGTATAATACAAAGAAATTGAGGTCAACAGCGTTCTGTCTGTCCCGCGTCTCACGGACTAGCTTGGTGAAGTGTCGAGGAACAAAAAGCAAAAAAGGCGAGCATGAAGGCTCCGATCCCGAATCCACCTTGCACATCGTCCTTTATCACCGTCCACACAACCGCGGTAATCAGAGATGCGATGAAGCCAAAAAGAGCACACATGTAAACGACTGCGGGATCCCTCGACTCGGCAAAGTTTATTCCCCAGCCGTTTGACACGCCCTTGATCGGGCATGCCTGCAGTCTGTTCCTGCGCTTGACCGGCACCCTCCTGAAGAGGATGGGCAGGACGGGTGCGTGCTCGGGGTTTTGGATGAGGTGCATGGCCATGTTGGGGCCGATTGGGGGGTTCGTGTCTGGCTGTTCGTAGTCGTAGTCTTGCCTGGCTTCCAATGATGGCAGCGACGGGGTTTCACAAATGTTGATCAGGTCGTTGCAAAATACCTCGAACTATTTTGTGTGTATTTTGCGTGTTAATAAGGTTACAAAATGACTCAAGATGTCTTCTTCTCCTATTTTCAAATATGAGAAACACATAGACACACCTGCACAAAGTCCATGCGACTGATGCGCTTTAGCCAGCTCCATCGATGCCGCTTGCGGTTTCTAAGATAGGAGGCGCGCAACAATTTGAAAAAGTCCCGATCTGATTGGATGCCGCAGACGTCTGGCTGGCGCAGCTGGATGCCGAATTTCATAAACGGGACGCAGATGAGGAGAAACTTGTGATGCGACTGCTCTGCGGGTAGAAAAGTTGATGTTATTGTCGTTGTGCCTCCGCATTTTAGGTCGTTGGACTTCTCAATGTCTTGCTCGTGGCGCGGCAACGTCGTCGTGGCCCGAACGCTGCTGAGCAGGTTTGCTGCTCTGCCTCCTCTCCAAGATGATGCTGCCGCCGGGTTGGAGACTCGGCCGGCGGCGGGCTGTGCTAGTCTGGCAGCTACTGGCGTTGAGGGCGTATACTCTGCGAGGAAGACGCGCAGGTCCTCGACTGCCCCTGGCCTTAGAGCTTGGTAATCATCGTACATTTTTCTACCGCAGGACTAATAATTCTTGATTTAGCAAAAGCTTATCCAGAGCAACAGAAAGGAAAAGAAAAGAAAAACAAGAAAAACCTACACATGTCCACCAGATGCGCTCCTTTTCTGGAGGGGGAGTAGGGTGTAGATATCGTGCCGTCACGTCGTCGTAGACATTCAAAAGCCTCTGTTTCGTATCGGCAAACACGCCTTGTTCCTCGGCAAGGAAATCTTGACCTTCGATGAATCGCTGGATGGAATGCTTGAACTCGGCAAAGGGTTCGCCATCAAAGAGGAACGACCGAAGCTCTTCGTACAGCAGAGAAGGCTGCTCCTCTCCTCCATCTTCATCCCCTTCATCCTCGTCCGGCCCTGGTCGCACTACTGTGATTAAAGAACCGGGCTCGCTGCTGCTGTGAGTATCTGAATCGCTACTAGCGAGCTGACCGGAATGACACTCGACTATGCGGCGGGCAATATTATGTCGACAGCGGCGGACAAACTTCCAAGCGTTGGCTTCCAGCTGGCTGCCGCTGACCTCCCTCAAGTCTCTAGAGTACCACTTGAGCAGCCGAGCAATGTTATTCTCCGCCGGCACCGCCGTTTTCGAGTCCCTCACAAACTGCGGCAGCAGGTGCAGGAGCTCCGGCTCCATCAAAAAGTCTCGGAACAGGAGCTCGATGGGGTCCTCGCCTCCGCACTGGCTGGGAACAGTGATTCCCGTTTCTTCCGCAGACGTCGCCGCTCCCAAGCTGGCAGAGGCGGTCGACTCCGTGGTGGTAAACACCGAGTCTGCGTCCGTCTGGTATTCGTTGTCGGCATGATATTCTGTAGCATCGTTGCCTGACCCATCGGTGATGCTGTCGCTGTGAGCTGCGCAAGCGTAACCAACGAGGATGGTTCTCTGCTGAATAGCATGGCCAGGACGACCGAAGGATGCACATCGATCGATGGCGTGCTGGTAGTAAAGACACCGGCATGCGGCGTAGACCTCGACTAGCTGGTAACACATATTGTTACTCAGCACCCTTTGAAAGGCATAAAAATTATGCTTTCCATTTTATATCTTCCATCATTTTGTTGCCCAACGTATCTTGAGATGGGCCGCTGTATGCCTTGCTGCGCACAGCCCACCCCACACACACAAGTAGCGCTGTGAAGCCTTTGTGGACGCCTTTTTGCGAACCAATCTCCCCACACTCGTATGTAGAAAGTTGCATCATGCAACCCATGGTTTTTTGCACGTCCAACATAGACGAGTCAATTATGAAGGGACGTCAACTCTTGGGAATCTGGTCCAGTGGTGTGCAATATCATCACACATGATTCATTCTGGAAACATGTCACAATCCGCTGAGAGTGATGTCACAGAGGACGACATCTCCAAGCATAAAAGGCAGGCGCAAGAGAACGCTGCCGCTGAACCATTCGGCGGTTCCTTCCCTAGCACGAGTAAAGCTCCCAACATTGTGACGAAGGAAGGAACAAACATCAGCAGCTTCTTGAAAGGGTTGCTCCTCTTGAGCAAAAGCTTTTCGCAGATGAGTGGTTTGATGAAATCGACACCTCTGCCAGATTTTCTTGTTAACGGTGAAAGGGGTCGTTTGTTTGACCTTATCATGAACTTCAATACCGAAAAACAAATGACGAACCTGTTACTACTGAGGACGTTGGCCATCCCCATGACGAGGCCGAGGATGGCGAGACTGGAGGGAAGGTGCCCGCGTCGGAAATTCTCCAGGATGGCGAAAGAGCTGACCTGCCCTACCTCGAATGCGAAGCCTTCGCTACCCAAAGGCTGAGGGGTCATTTCTGAGGTGCAAACGGAACTTGAGAAGTGTTTTTTCCTTTTCCAGTAGGTGGGGATGTATCCTTCTTGATGGGGCTGACGCCTTCCTCGCACAGCGAGAACGCAAGGATTCTAAGATCAACAACTTGGTAGCAGGTAAGAGTATTCGGGCAGAAAACGCTGCTCATGCACATTCACGGCTGATGATTACAGTCTTCTTTGCGTGCTGTATATTACGCCGGCATACTTTTCTCAAATACTCTCGATCCTACACTGCACTTGAGGATATTCATATCGGGCATTCACGCTTCACCGCGGTACCTCGTAAGACAATAAGTGCCCTTTGACTCCTAGTTGTTACCGGCAGTTGAAACTTTGTTACGCTTATACAAACTAATGAACAGTTGAGATGAAGACTATATCAGCCCGGCAGCACTTTCTGCTCTTATCGAGAATTATGCTACAGAAAACCACGCTCGTCACCATGTCTAGACCCGCCAATGATCGATTCATCAGTGAAATACTTGAGCCACAAACCGACTATAATAAGCTGATTGATTTGCTCGAGAATACACGGCCGCGACTTTTCTCACATGCAATCTTGAACCCCGCTGTGTCTCAGCAGACGGTTGATTATGTCAGTACGAAGTACTATAACAGTTTGCAGTGGGTTTATTCATACCTCGGGCCATGATCTACGCGACTTCCGATCAAGATAAATCACTTTTTCTTCTCGTCACCTGTCACCTGTCAGACTTCAGACGAAGGAGCCGTACCCCTGACGGTCTGACCTCTAGTCAGCTAATGACCAATGAGCAGCGCATTGGGGTCGGAAAAGATCCGAAGGGCGACCCCGCTCGCATTGAGCCCTTAATGCAGATTCGCTGGCGGATCAGATAACCATCGCGTGGTTTTGTTGCGAGTCGAGAAGCAAATGGACTTGACCTCCAAAGGTTTGGTGGGCGAGTAGGATTCAAAAGGATGCAGCGGCACTGCGACCTAGCGGTGTGTCACACGAACCCCACCGCTCAATTCCAAATACCAAGATGCCTTATAAGAAGGAATGAGTGTGAAAAACAGAGTTGTTGATATTCTCACATTCTAGTACTGTAACTTTCGAAATTCAACAGTTGTTCTGCATCATTGGTTATCATCATGGACGGCGTAAAGTTGCCCTCAATTCCATCGCATACTCTTCAGCCTGAAGTAAAGCGAGATGAACTCAAGGCTGATGAGATAGTCAGCCAATGGCTATCAAAGCTTGGCCGTTCGATCGCCGAGAACTCGTTTGATGATCTGTCCGACCTATTTCTCGATGATTGTTGGTGGCGCGATTTCATATCGATGCAATGGGATTTCACTTCCAAGAATGGCCTTGATAAAGTCCGCCAGTACCTTGGCTCGGCCAAAAACCGTCTAACAGACATCAAAGCCATTGAAACCGGAACGCTCAAACCTACCTTTTTCGATATGGGAGGCATGATATGGATCCAAGGTGGTTTCACATTTAAGACGCCGGACGGGTCCGGACGCGGCTTTGTAAAGTTGTTAAATTCCGAAGGCACTGCGTGGAAGGCATGGACTGTCTTTACCCAACTCGAGAGGCTTGATTTCCAGGACGAGATAGACAGAAAAAAGACCATCAACCCAGCGGCAGCTCTACGTGATCCGGCTGTCAAAGAGACACTGCAAAAGCAGCAAGATGCAGCCAAAGATGACTTGCAAGTCCTCATCGTCGGCGCAGGTACGAATTAAACCAACAGATTGATGGGACAGCGATTAACCAAGGAGTTGTAGGGCAATCGGGTACTTGCCTCGGCGCCCGGCTCAAGAACATGGGCATTCGAACGCTTCTGGTCGACCGGAACGAACGTTTCGGCGATGCTTGGCGTGCGCGGTACAAGTCTTTCACTTTGCATACGCCTACTTATACAGACCATCCGCCATTCACTAAGATACCGGAGAATTGGCCTACGTGGCTGCCGCGCGACATGGTGGCTGACTATTGGGAGCACTACGGAAAACTGATGGGCCTGGACTGCCTTTTCAACAGTACTGTCATGAGCATCCAATATGATGAGTCGGCCAGGATGTACACGGCGCAAATCATCAACGGCGACGGCATCATCACTACTCTCAAATCACGTCATGTCGTTCTCGCGATGGGCGTGTTCAGCGACGAGCCCAACATGCCCACGTTTCCTGGACAGGAGGATTTCAAGGGGGAGGTGTATCACTCTATTCAACACAGGTCGGCTGAAGACATAGCCGATGTCCGCAACAAGAAGATTGTCGTCATCGGTCCCTCCACAAGCGGACACGACATTGCCCAAGACTTTGTCAACCACGGCGCCAAGGAAGTTTCCATGATTCAGAGAAATCCGATCTTCTACTGCTCCTCCGAGTCAGTCGAGAATATCCTGTTGGCGCTCTACAGGATGCCAGGCGCCTCCACTGAAGAGGTAGACGTTCTCGCCAACGCGACCCCCGTCTCAGTCTTTAGGACCATGTGCATCGGGATAACGCAAATGATGAAGCAGTTCGACGGTGAGATGATCGATGGGCTGCGGAAAGCTGGCCTGGCTGTGCAGACTGACGAAGACGGGTATGGCCTCGCTGATTACCAGCTCGTCAAGGGTGGGGGCTTCTACATCGACCAGGGTGCCAGCCAGATGATTGTCGACGGCAAGATCAAGGTCCACCGGTGCGAGGAGGGCGTGAAGAGCTTCCAGCCAGACGGGCTGACCCTCGGCGACGGCACGAAGCTGGATGCGGATGTCGTCGTGCTCGCCACCGGCTACCGAAACAGCTTAAGAAATGTCGAAAGAGTGATGGGAAGTGATTTCGCCTCCAAGATGCATCCAAACTTTGCGTGTCTGGATGAAGAGGATGAGAAAGCTGGGGTAAGTATCTTTCTCTTTCTCTCCCTTCTTCTCAGCCCCCTCACTGCGTCGTTTTTTTATTTCATTTTCTTTTCTTTTCTTTTCAAGTCCATAATGCTAACTCTACTTTACAGTGGTGGCGACCGACTGGACAACCTGGATTCTGGTACATGACGGGCAACTTTCTGTGGTCTCGCCACTTCTCCAACATAGTTGCTCTGCAAATTGCGGCAGTCGAAAAGGGGTACAATGACGCGCACTACGCCAGCCATTCAAAGTCATATTGGATGACTCTTTGACGAGGAATTATATCAATGTACAAACTCAAATGTGCATGCTTCAACTATGTGAATGAATTGGAATCCCACGATGGGTAAACTATAATGTAAAAAAATACGATGCCCATCTCAGGTACCCGCTAAGAGTTAGTTTCTCACATGAATTATTTTTCGGATCCTTGCCGTTCGTGCAAAATGAAGTTCATCCTTTCCATCAGGCCGATGTCTTTCATCTCGTCGAATACTGCTGCTTCGATAATATCTGCCAGATGCTGCATTCCCCTAATCCATCACTTTGTGGCTCCTCACCGGATGATGTTTTTCAACAACAAACTCCGGCATTGATAAGTATCTTTTAGAGGCTCCTGGAGTTTACCTTGCCGATAGACAATCAGACGCAGATTTTTCAAAACAAAGCGTTTGAGTATTATATAGTTCAAGGACTCATAGTTGTGAATATTACCTTTACTTCTTCCCCAAAAGGACCTGTCTTAGTATTATCACTCCTTTCAGACACTCTTAGGAAAACGTGATACTGAGTCTACCCCATCTTATATCAGCGATCTATAAAAAGTATATCCTTGGTAAACTTTAGGACCTTCTCTGCTCTAGTTAAGATCTATCTTGATGATATAATATTAGTACCCTCGCCTTCTTTCTCTATAGAAAAGCATCAACTGCTTATATTTAAGCCCCAGCTCATTCTTTCTATGGTATCTAGATTTACAGCTTTCCTTTAACTACTACGAACTGCATTTATTATCACCTCGATCCTTACCTCTAGGCAATATAAATAGAGAGAATTACTCTAAAGGAATCGCTCAGTAATTATATAATATCAATAAAGTGAACTCCTTTTCGTCAATTAGATATAATGTTTCATTTTCACATATAGAGTTACGAAGATCGATATATATGTTTGGATGAGGTTTAAATTTGGATGTTTAATAGTATTATAGTCAGCATAACTCCATGTACTCTCCGCTTGATAAGCAAGTCGGTATTCCTTAGAATATGATGTCTGTAAGAAACTTGAAGCTTATGGTAAATCTATTTATGACGAGGCGGCGGGATAGATTGGGTGTTCCTCGACCATAGTCCATTTGTACATGCATGGTTTGGTCGTTAAAAGTTTTCCCATATCGAATACTTCCGAAGCAGGAGCTATAGAAAAGCTTTGTTGAGTTATTGTAGATATCGCTATTTGAAGGTGGACTATGGAGTCGGGCACTCTGACAGTCGATAGCTGGCAGTCGATAGCTGGTAGTCGATAGCTAGCTTGTCGGCTTTTGCTCGTGAAGGCCCATCGTTTCACTGAGAAATCTTCTGCATTTCTACTTCTTCGCGTCATACAGTCAACTGTCAAGACCAGAAGCAGCGCTCGAAATCTGAAGCGCCATCAACACCGCCACCATCCACAAAAAGGAGAAGTCCTTCTCCGGTCGGTAGCTTCTTATCTAAGCTGCAAGTTTTCTTCCAGGGCTCTACGCTAGACAGATCAAAGCCTTTTTTGGCTCCTGTAGTTCAAGCACCGACTCCCCCTGCTACGCCCGCGGGGGATGTCCTGGAGATTAATAATCTGTGTCACGTCATGTGCGCTGGCTACAAGCCCTGGGTCTTGACAGGTTTACTCAAAAACTCCCGATGCGATGGATAAATGTGAAGTCTCACTTAGTGAGACTCCAGTGGATGCGGCCAAAAGTATTCAACAAATTCCGCCGAGGCCATTATTCGCCAGGACAAGGGGTAGAAAGGTATCTGAGACCACATCGTATTCTCTCCGCAACACGGGTCTACGCCGTTGCTGCGTCGCTTGCTTGGGCGGTTTTGCATCTGAGTGGTAGCCATTGGCTCGGCGAAAAGCAAGCCATCATACACTTGGAGAAGGCACAGGGTGATAGAGCCCATCTTTCCCGTATCCTTGCGCATCCCCCCCCTCCCCAAGAGTCACCCTGTCTTGGAGAAGACGCCTCGCTCGACGGATATAGTAACATGATCCCACACAAGGCAATTTTCAACCCGGCATCCGTCTCATAGAGGCGTGCAGGTTGACTTCAGGGGACAACAGACGCAGAAAGAATTTGATGTCCCATCCTTCCATCAGCAATCCTACGACGATATCGTCGTGCCAGTGCAGGTGAACTATCAGACACTCTCAACTCTGAGCGGCCCTGTGTAAGCGCAGTTGAAGTTTCATGGCGGTACAGCGTCAATGCAACGGATATTTCCGGCCACGTCCGCTAGATGCGGAATCAATATGCACGAAGCACGAATCGCATGTTGCTGCAATAATGCGGCGCAAAGTCACGGATGGCAATGTGTCCCACGGACAGTTTCTTCCGGTGGCTGAAACGAATTAATGGATAGCAAACCAATGAATGCACTTGGATGAGAACAACGAAACGTGTACAGACCAAATAGATGAAAAATTCCTTGATAAGCGAACTTGATGTTCTGATTTTTGCTTGGCACCAACAAGGTGCAGAAACCCCGGGGTCTGGACTCGACGGCGATCTCGACCTTGTCAGAATTCATACAAGATCGACAAGGCGGAGGATGCTAACGCACGTTGCGGCAGGCAGTATCAATCATAGGACCTTGTAGCGTGGTGATGAATGTTGAGACAATAGGCAATTGTAGGGCCTGCCTGCAGAGTATGTAAGCATTTCTAATGACTTGTATAGCAATCCCAACAAGTATAGCGAGCAGAAGTGGATGATATTATCTAGGATTAATTAGTAGGAAAAAAGAAGAAGAAAAATGTACCCCTCAGTCCCTCAAAAATCGGTAGAGATCAGTTTCAATCGTATTGGTTCCTTCCGCTTCACCGACGGGAAAAGTGCAAATCTTCTCCAGACTTCCGTGCATGCGGCCAATGATGGGCCAAGGTGGGCGGGGCATAGAAGCGCACTTTCGGGCTCTTGGTGGTATCATAATCTGGGAAGAAGTGCAAATCGTTGAGACTTGCGAGACGTGTTATTACCTTTTTGTATTTTTATTGCTCAGGCCCAACCGAGGGAGACCTGACCTGGTCCAACCATCTCGCCAGCCGGCCTTTGGGCAGGAATCAGATCGTCTCAGGGTCCTCTCGGGTCTACAGCGCACACACACACACACACACATACGCAACCGGCCTCGCCACCCCCTCCTCCATTTGTGTGTCGCGCCTTCCCAGAATACTACTTTACTACAAATGTCAAGCACGACCAGATGTTGGTGACGAGTAACACATCACATCGCATCACGACATCTTAAAAAATAAAGAAGAAGAAGAAGAAAAGGCTTGGTTGATTTAGTCTTACAAAACCATCCATCACATCGGCAACTTGAATTTTTTTTTGTTGCTTTTTCAATGCTTTTACAATGCCTAGCAATCAGAATAAACGCCAGGCTGAAGCTTCTCTTTACGACCTCTTCTCCGAATGTGACCGACTCTTCAAGCTTTTCCTCTCGGCTGTGGATGGGAAACCTCTCTGCACTGAAGGCCTGAAAGGTATCGACTTGTCCAAGTTAATTGATGAACCAGCGGCAGCACGTCTTTGGAATGATCATGTTACTCCAGCTGGTACGGATTTGTGGCGCGACGACGAAGTCAGGCGCTTCTTCCGCATCGTCTTGAAGAATCTCCTCAATAATCTTACACAAGGTACCGAACCCCTTTGAGCATGGACTCCTTGCAATCCTCATGTTGACCCAATACTCTTGCTTAGCAATGGCCATTGCTTCAGCGAAGCCTGATTCGGTTTCAACATCTCACTTTACTCCAGTGAATAGGGCTGCCACCGAGCAGGGTCCACGTTATGAAGGCATCGATGAATCACGACTTGCCGAACCCACTAGGGATATAGGAGATGCAATCAAGACACTTCGCAATCTTTGCTCAATGATGAGTCGTGGCAAGGGCGTAGTAGAAGAGGTATCAACTACTGGCAATCCTATCATGGAGCCCGGCAGCGTTGACTGGTTCCAGTATCTCCCTGCGTCGATATCAGATGAGGATTGTATAAGGCACCACCTCCAACGCTTGCGTATGAAGCACCGGAAAATAGAGTCGACTGCTGGTGACGCGGGCGCCAATGACTGGTTGTGCGACCGCTTGATTCAAACCCATCATAGAAGTCGGAAACGTCTCGAGGAGTCGAGAGAGGAACAAGAGCTGAAAGCCGCTCACGATGGACCAGGATCAGGTGCACCACGACTGGTCTGCCAGCTATGCGGGCAATGCGTTGAATGGAGTTGGTGGTATGACACGCCCAAGTGGGTGTAAGTAACAAAGCCGACGTCTCCCGACTCAAACGTGCTCAGGCGCAGCCAAAGCTAACTCAAAGGACAGAAATCACGTCCTCAGCGACATCTCACCCTATGTTTGCACGTTTAGAGACTGCTATATAGGATCTTGTTGCTTCGCCACCCGGGAAGAATGGGCTCGCCATGAGCATGCCCATCACCGCATTCAGTACACCTGCAAGGAGTGTGATGTTTCCATGAGCAGGGAACAGATGAAGGCGCATATGATTGAGCATCATCCACAGACCTCCGACATCATGCACATGGACGACATCTTGAGCGTCCGATACCTTCCTGTCAGCATGAGACATCCCTCTGCGTGTCCGATCTGTGAAGAAACCTTGCCACTTGTCGATTTGCAGACGCACCTAGGTGAACACCTGGAGGAAACTTCTATGCTGGCTTTGACTAGAAATTATCGCATACAGCCTGTATGGGTGACGGATCGTGCGACGGTGCGCGAGCCTGAGCAGCCAGCAGGAGAACAAGGTTCACAGGCTGTGTCCGAGGGGGATGACCAGCAGGATATTGTCATGGGCAACGACGACGCTGCTCACAGTGCCCACAGCCCTCACGAGATGCCGGGCCTGAGCAACATTCCCGAAGAGAACCATAGAGCAGCCTCAGCCGAGAGTTGGACAGAAATTTCGCAGACATCAACGAACAGAATTTCCGTAAGCAGTATCATCGATGGAGACACTAATATGGGAGATGATGGCGCGTCCGGCAGTAATGATGTCGGCGTAGAGGCTCCGCAGGTTGCAGCAGCCGATGCTAGACCAGCTGTGGTCACTCCAAGAAGATGGATATATTACACGCCTGGCTATCAACATGTACGTGCCCACGAGCCACGGCAACACGGCAACACACGACTAATCAAACCAGGGCGGATGAATCCAATGGAGGCGAAAGCCTCTGCCGCGATCAAACCATTTCTCGAGCACGTATCAGTGTATCGAGAGCAGGGAGATTGGCGGAATGCCCAATTGCTACAAAGCCACATAGTGGAAGTGACGAAGCATACGCTAGGGGACGCTCATCCCCAAACGTTGACATACATGGCTGACTTGGCGACATTGCTGAAACATGAGGGCCATTTCACCCCTGCTACAAGGCTAATGGAAGAAGTTGTAGAACATTGGAAAGTAGTGGTGGGGGAAAGTCATGACGTCACATTAAGCGCCATGACCCAGCACGCATCACTCCTATCATGCGACAAAAGGTGGGATGAAGCGGAGAGATGTTATTCCCGTATTTGGAAGCTTAGGAAAGCGGTCCTGGGGTCAAAGGATGCCAGCACATTGAGGGCGGCGGAGAGGCTGGCCATGGTATATCCCAACCAAGGTCGTTGGGAAGACGCCGAGAATCTATGCGGCGCAACATTAGAATCATTTGAGGAGATGCTAGGCGTCGACCATCTAGACTCGTTGAAGTGCTTGAGCAACCTAGCCTACATATACACCTGTCGAGGTCATTTCCAGGACGCCATGCGGTTGCAGGAACATGTCCTGAGCCGGATGCAAAATATCCTTGGCAAAAGCCACCCCACGACGCTGATTGCCATGCATAACTTTGCGGGGACGTGCAAGAGTCTGGATCGTCGAGAGGAGGCCTCGGTATGGATGAGTCTCTGCGTGCAACTGCGGCGGTTCAAGTGCGGCTGGTCTCACCCTGACACGGTGCTTAGTACGTCTATTTTGAAGGCGTGGTTTGAAGACGAGTCGTATAAAAAAGATGCTGAGCGAGCTTGGGGGCAGGCTTGCGGCGCATTCAGCACGTTTGCGAATTCATGAAACAACTACAACTACAACCTTGGTACAACCCAGATACAGCGACGAATCTTGAAGTTCATACTTGAACATATATAACAACGGTAGCAAGCTTGGATAACTTGGATAATCTAAAGCCGAGCATTACTTGATTAGATTCAACATGATCCCCCCAGCTCAGGAAGAAAGACCGAGGATCTTGAGCGTATGCTCATACAGCTTGTCCTGCTTCTCCTGGTCATAGATGAAAGGTTTGTACCCCATAGCATAGTGCACAAAGGGTTCCAGCGTGGAAGGCCTGCAGTCCTCGAGGTACTTGCCGCCCTTTCCTTCCCAGTCCTCGGAAACAGCGGCGTAGACGGTGGTGGCGGCGCCCTGAGCCTCGCTCTTGATGAAGGCCTGCAACTGCTCACTTTGCCGCCAGGACTCCTTGACGTCGGCGGGGACGTACTGCTGCAGGTTGGTCATGATGCCTCCGGGCATGACGCTGGTGGAGTGCAAGCCCTTGGGCCCCAGGTGGCGGTCGACCCAGTTGGAGTGGTAAATCTGGGCGAGCTTGGACTGCCCGTAAGCCTTTTGGGGTTCGTACGCGCCCTCTCCCTGCAGGTTGATGTCGTCAAAGTAAATATCGCCGACGTGGTGCGACGAGCTGGCAACGTGCACGAGGCGGGAGTTGAACTCTGGCGTCGAGCCGGCCAGGAGGGCTTCCCGCAGCAGGTGGAAGAGGAGGAAGTGCCCCAGGTAGTTGACGGCCAGCTGGGACTCGAAGCCGTCGGCCGTCAGCTCCAGGCTGGGCACCTCCATGACGCCGGCGTTGCAGACGAGCACGTTGAGCTTCTTCTCCCTCGAGAGGAAGTCTGCCGCCGCGGCGCGCACCGAGGGGAGGGAGCCGACGTCGAGCTCCAGCAGCTCCACGCGGCCGGGCTCGAGGAAGTCGCCGCAGGCCTTGTGCGCCTTTTCGAGGTTGCGCACGGCGAGGTAGACTTTTGCGCCGGTTGCTGCGAGGGCGCGGGCTGTCTCGACGCCTATGCCGGCTGAGGCTCCGGTTACGAGGAAGACCTTTTTTTGTCAGGTCTTAGTTATATACAAACTAGTTTGAGGAAATAAAAAAAAGAATAGTTTCTTACCTTGTTCTTCATGTTGCCGACAAGATTCTCATTCTCGACAATCTGCATTGCCGTCGGCCGTTGGTCGCCAGGACCCTTGAGCTCCTTGAACAGGTGAGAGTAGTCTGGCATTGTGAAGTTGTAGTAAAACGAATAAACGATGAATGAAACGGGTTTTGTTAATATCAAAGTCTGAAAATCTGCTTTTCTTTTGATAAATCTGGTAAAAAAAGAGTCATCAAGGAAGAGAAAGTCTTTCATACTTATACTTCTATTTTCTTTTCCTCAACATCATCTCTTCGTCCGTTAACACCGTCATTTCGACCCCATCTCCATCTACACATGAAATGGCTGATCTCATTCACATTTCACTTACCCCCATCCTACGATCCCACAAAGGACTTCCCACACAAGACGTGCCTTTTCTCCCACCCCGGAGAAACGTGGCAGCCAAGCCCCCCTCCTATACTCCGTAAAGCACCCAACTTATACGCTCACAAACTCACATCACAACATAGATGTGCCAGATGTGGTAGAAATCCCAGCTGCAACTGCATAAGTGCATGGGTTAGGTTAGATTTAACATGGGGGTGTAAGGGAAAAAAACCCACTGAGCTAAAATCCGGCCCCCAATGGCTGATGTGATCCACGGCCCCCAATCGGTCGGAATTTGTACATCTCCAGCCGAGTTTCGGCCGTTTTCGTTTTGGGTCAAAAAAGTCAATTCTTTTCAAGTCCGCGGCACAACATGTGACGATATTGATGCTTGGATTTACTTTTACATGGGTGTTTGTTTGTGGTCCCGACTCCATGGACGGACGGAGCAATGGCCAAAGTCCGCTGGCTCACTTGAGCCAAGTCGGACGAATTAACTGTCCGAAGATACGGATATCAATTCAACCGTCTGGTCTGGTAGAGGTTTGGAAATTCCGACTTTTGATGAGAGTCACTGTAATGTTTAATTTTGTGTGTGCAACGACAGTCTGTACAATGACAGTGTGCACATCGACTCCCATAAACGTAAAACTTATTGGCTTCGTATTCATAATCCATCAATCTTTCTCGGCACAATTGGAACAGCTCATGAAACGCGAAATATCATAAAACAATCATAGGTGAGGTATCAAGGCAGAAGCTCGCAGACAAACGAGCCAACACCATCATTCCACTTATAACCCGCCCTTCCCATGCCTCCACGGATATACAGATAATAACCCACGCACGTGTAAATAGCATACGCATAAAAGTCGGAGAAGCAATTTTTCCTTCCATCCTCCATATAATATTCCTCTCCCAACATCACAGTTGCAACTGTGATTGCAATCAAAGCCGGTGTGCTGTTTCCTGTCTGTCTCAGAATAGGCAATGCGTGTTTGAGCCAGCTACCCCTGCCCGTACAGAACGGGCTTCATTTCTACCTTGCCAGGCTGCCCTTGACCATCGAGCGTCGCGCTCCATATGTAGATTCAGTCTTGTACGGAAAGTTTGTCAAGGTCGCCACGGAATGTCCGCCAACTCATCAGCATGATAAGCGTCCCTAGCAGTGCTAGCCTGGCATCGAGTGCGGTAGAGTCCTTTGCAAAGACGCCTCTTACGAGGTCTTCTTGGCAGCACCAGCACCACCGACGTACTTGCTGACATCAGTCACATCGTGGAACTGAGCCGCAGCACCCTTCACGCCGTCCCAGACCTGGCGGGCGACAGGGGGGGTGCCTTGGGTAGCGACAAGGGAATCGACACGAGCGGTGAACTGGGAGAAAGACGTCTGGACGTGCGTGCTCTGGGAGTAGCGGGCGCGGATAAACGCTGTGTAAAAGGTGATGAGGAGCCACGAGCGGCGCTGGAAGAAGATGGCGGAAAGGAAAATCCGGAACCAGAGAGCAACCTCGAGGGTAGCCACAACTGTCATGGACAAGTCGTAGTACTCCTTCACAAAGGCACCGATCTTCTCAGCCAAGGGGCTGGCTTTGGACTTGGCGCCATCGGCCGACGGGGGAGGAGGGCTGATGGTAGGAATCAGGTGGGCGCGGGTGTATGTCGCGACGTGGAAGATGGAGTAGACGACGTAGGGGAGGAGAGCCAAGGGGTATTGCGGCGAGAAGAGCCAGATCAAGGCCATGACTGGAAGTTATTAGATGCGCCAGCCACTTAGTTATCCATGGAGCGGCAACTTACGGAGGTACTGCACGTTCTCGTCGGACAGCAAGCTGAGGGCGTTGGGTGAAGGGCGGTTACCAGTCTTTGCGCGCGCACGCTGGGTCTTGTAGACAACTATTCCGTAAGTCAAGGCAGCGGCCGCGAAAGAGGTGCGGTAAGAAAACTGTGCCATGCGTCCATAAAAGTTAAAGCGCATGTATGACAAGCCGTAACGTAGGGTGCAGAGGATAGAAACAAGGTGCCTGCAGAGGTCCAGTCAGTTAGTATTTCTCCCCAGAGCTCTTTCTCTCTGTCGATTTTGCTTTCTGCTTCCGATAACGCATCTCGGCGAAATTTGAGGCTCGACACCTGGCGACATGTGACGATCGCGGGTATTTTGGTGGGGTGTTGTTCGTGATGCGGGATCATGGCGGGGTGTTTGGGAGGGGAAGCAAAAGCTTGCGAAAAAAAAAAAACGTACCCGGCAAACCAAGCAACTAGAGAAGGCGAGAAGTCAGCAAGAAAAGTCCTCAAGCATAGCGCTTTGCTCCCAGCTATTCAGAAGAAATGCGCGGCGGACAAAGACTTTCGAAACATGTCTGCGCAGCTGGGGAAAGAGACCACGTACACTGTAAAGTCTGAGCCAAGGCCATCAGCCGTTCCTGGAGGGGAAGACTGGCGGGGGGAGGGGGTGCCATGGTGCAAGGATAAATGCAAAAAAAGCTTCTTTTTAAAATAGAGGGTAAAGAGTTGGTGGTATGGTATTGTAAGAGGAGTTGATGAAGCTCTCGTGAGGTTGAAGGGAAGATGGGGGAAGTCGGAAGATTATGGGAGGAGGTACGAAAGATTGGAATGAATGAGATCAGTGGCAGTGAGGTGAGGGTGACGAAATGGCCACAGCCCTGCTGCTGCTGCTACCCAGTTTGGACACCTACCTTAGGGTACTTACCTCACTAAAGGTCACCAAGCTGCCCACCCCCACTACCAAACCTGATGCGTTCCGGCTGCCTGTAGGTATGCCTACTCGGAGGGCGCCCAAAGCCCCTCCTTTTTACCCAAGAGCCTGTTGACTGAAACAGAATAAACTTGAGGTCGGCAGCTCTTGCGTCATGACTTTTGCTGATCTGCAGGCACCGATTCCAACTTCTACTCATCAGCCTCAGCAGGCATCGTAATCTACCGATTATGATTCACTGGCAGTGCAGTGCTTATTCACTGCCACTCGTCCCCTCTGTGCACGATGCATCACAGCAAGTGGCACTGATCAAGGTGCTCTGAAATTTGTGCTCGGCAAACTATTAATTGAATCGTTGCGCCGTCAAGTCAAGCATCTACATTCCCGCCATCGTCAAAGCTTGCCTCGACGTCGCTGGTCGACCAACAGCCCATGTTTTCAGCTCGATTTCGTCATGTGGGTCGCTAAGATGCAGCCATCGATCGCCTATTGAGCCGTCCACGTTTAAGGGATGCGGCCAGCCATGAACGGCAAAAAGTCCTGAGCCAATTACACAGCCAAATATGGACGGGTATTTCCTTACACCGAATAGGCCCGCGGCGGTTGATCGGGTATCAGCAGTTGACGCTGAATCGGTAAAACAGCTGGTTGTGCGTAGCAACTGCATGTGCCGAGGCTGCAAGCCTATGTTGCAAACTTGCAAGCAAGCAACATCTGTGGAAACATTAGGATTGAATCAAGCCAAGCTGCATACGGAAAATAGCAATCTTCCGGCAAAGGCCTTGAATACAAATAGCCCGGCGGCTCTGGAAGTTGACGATGGCTTTCATCAAGATCCTCATCAATAGCGACAGAAGCGAATCGTTGCAGCGCCATGAAGACGCTCCGCGCTGTCCTAGAAAGCCTCGAAGGCCTTGACTTTTCCTTTCTCAACATCAACGAAAGCGACCTCGACATCCTCGAAGATGTCCAAGTTCACGAATGGCTAGGCAAGGAATGGACTCATGGCGCCATCTTCTCCAACAACGACACGGCGGTTCAGCGCATCGCCATGATCGTGCGGCACGCCTCTCGGGAGTTGGAGTCGGCTCCTCCTGAGAAGCTGCTAACCTGGGGGTACTGGTGCTCTGTTGCTACCTTTGTCGCTAATGAGGTTCCTGGGAAAGTGCGCGAAACACAGCTGGCCTAGTTCGTCTGCGTGTTGCTCGCTGCGCGGAGAAATTATCTGCTTCATCACGGCTTGCCAACTTCTCCTCTCAGTCCTCACATGGCGAGCCTGACGCTGCTATTGCTGCGGTTAGACGACGCGAGGAAACAAATATTGGGATTCAGGGATTATGTGCCCTTTTTCCACGTCAGCAACGTACCTACGACGGACAGGCGCAACGCTATCGAGACCCTTGACGGTGCTACAAAAGCTTACAACAGCGAGCTTGACCTGTCGTCTATAAGATCGCTCGCCAATGCACTGCATCTCAACAGCGGAACCCAGGAGACTTTTGCTCGAATCCGCGAGCAGCAGGTGGCGAAGAGGGTTATCCAGATGGAGGGTAACCCTGATCAAATCCAGCTTGAGAAAGAGGTAGGCGTGATACCAACGAGCAAAATCGTCATGGACGCTAACAAGGGGCAGCAACTGGACGATATCTACAAGAGCCTCGGCACTTGGGGTACGGACTACAAGTACAAGCTGCGTCGTTAGACAATTAACGAATCTACTCGCGCCCGGACTATGCCCTCAAGTACGCTGAACAACGGATGGCGACTGAAGGAATGGAATCAACAATTATATTCGGCACTTTGACTATAGATTCATGCCTTTTCTATACTAATTTAATACTTGGCCGCTGGCGCAGGTCTCTGATATGCTCTTTTCCATTCATAGCTCGAGTAAAAGATTCAATCTCGGCCGGGATGTTGAGTGTCTCGTCGCCTTCACTACGATGTCCAAATAGAATACTCCATCCCCCGAATAGCCAGCCTCACCTTGTTTTGGCCGTTGCAGCACTTGATGTAGGACCAATGCTGTTGTTCGGATTGAATAGTGTACCGAGCATATGTCCATTAAAGCGTGCTCCCTTGAGCAGCTTGTGTTGGGAGAAAAGCATCCAGTTGTGCCCAAAGGCCCATTGCGCAGCAATCCTCCCATGGGCATGATGCGTTCTACTCCTAGTAGGTAGTGATGGCAAACTAGTAGAGTAGTACAGAGCACTCAAAGGATCTTGACGAGCTGCCATGGTTCTACAAGTTTTGGTGCTCGATGACTTCTTCTACCGGCATCTTCCAACGTTGCACGAGCAATAAATTAGACGCGTCGGAAAGTGCCGGTACACGTTTGTGTACACGTTGTATAAAAAGCACGTTGTTCCAATGCAGCTGATGAGACGGTAATACGTGATGCATCTCCAAGCTTCCACTGGTGATGGAGGAGAGTGAAGATTCAGCGGAGTGCAAACAGGCATCAAGTTGGTGAAACTGGGAATATGGTTTTACGTGCTAGCCAGGTTATTTGAATATTATGCCATGCTGTTTGTGGCAACCTTGGTCCAGTATAATGATTCGTGTCGGTTTTCATTACGCTCTGCCAAGAACAGTCAGTTCAATATTGCAGACTTGGCCGCAAGTCTCAAGCTTCGGTCAAAGATAAAGCACACCGTGTATATGACTGATTCTTTTTTTGTATTTTCTCAAGAGACATAGACTGCGAGCCCTTGGATGAAGAGGGGCGGGGAAGTGAGAATGGAGGGGATTTCCACAGACTAGCCATGTTCCGCAACGTCCAAATTTTGATTTCACACGCACGAGAGCGTTGGTTCGTGGGAGCTCAAAGGAGATGGCAATATTTTTATCGAAAAATGCGTGCATTCTGCGTCTACCGCATGCAAAACTACCAGACCTTGCACAGTCCCTCTTGGACATGAAGTTTCGGTACGTGGGATTTCCCCCTGCTGGATCCCAGCGCGGTCCATATGCGGATCTACCCGAGGCGGATGCTCCGACAGATGCCCAGACTGACATGGTTCAGTGACTGGAGCAGCGGGACTTGATGCTTCACCTCTTAAATATTGACCTTGGAGTAGTGACAAGAGAGCCATAGAGATTGGTGAAGTAAAGTATAGCGAGTGACAACCAGAAGGTTACTTGCCGCAGACCACAAGAAAAGGAATGGAATGGCTTTGTTGAGTAATGCAAGGTATGCGATGATGACGTGTATGGACAAGATGATACGTTGACGGGATTTTCTACTCCGTACATATTTGATAGCTGCCTAGGTGGACTGCCTATCATGATGTACGATATATAGTTTACTCAACTCACGACGAAATTCATCCAGCCGACTGCGCCGATAACAGCTGGAGATTCTTTCGTTTCCTGCGCGTTCTACGCCAGCTCCACAAAGTCGTGCGTGCTTCTAGCGCTAATAGGCGACCCCTGTTTAGAACCACATGCTACCGATAAAGGATGACGTCGTCTACGGAAATTGAAATATACAACAGAACCTCGCCGCAAAAGTTTCACCACCAAACCAGTAAATCCCCTTCTCACAAAGGTTTATCCAACCAAAATTTTCCATCCTGACGGTCCAATCAACTTGATACAGAAAAGAAGGAGGAAAAAGAAAACATGCCACGCAAGCTATCGAAGCAAACGACATCGTCGTCCCTAACAACATCCTCAATCCCCCCATCCCTAACAGACACCACCCTGCCCCTCCCCCGCCTCATAGTCTTCGACCTCGACTACACCCTCTGGCCCTTCTGGGTAGACACGCACGTCGTCCCGCCCCTGAAGCCCAACGCAACCCACACAGCCGCCACGGACCGGCACGGCGAAGAATACGCATTTTACGCCGACGTTCCCTCGATCCTGCAGCATCTCCCCACGCTGCCTTCCTCTTCTACCTCCTCTACCTCCGTCTCTCCCACCGACGGCAGCAGCTCCGGTCCAAAACTCGGCGTCGCGTCGCGCACGCACGCACCGCAGCTAGCCCGCGATTTGCTAAAAATGCTGCACCTCCCTGCGGGCGAAGACGAAGGCGTAGCGAAGAGGCGCGCCGTGGACGTGTTTGACGGAGGGATGGAGATTTACCCGGGGAGCAAGGTCAAGCACTTTGAGGCGCTGGCTAAGAGGACGGGGATCAAGTTTGCGGACATGCTCTTCTTTGATGACGAGAGCCGGAATAGGGATACCGAGAGCTTGGGCGTTACCATGTATCTCGTTAGGGATGGCGTTTCGTGGGATGAAGTCGAGAAGGGTGTTGCCGAGTGGAGGCGGCGGAGGGGCATTGGGACGAATGGAGCCTAGAAGGTATTAGAGGTGCGAAAGTTGGGAGAGTATATGTGGTGTACTCCGTACTTTGGATTACAACGGGAAAAGATTAGACTTGCGAAAAGATCTTGTCTTGTATTTATAGCGTATAGAGATGAATGGATTGATTCATTGTAACATTCACGGAAAAGAACATGGTAGGATGATTAAACCGTCAAATCTATTCGAGGTATCCGTTTGATTGTAGCCGAAATTATAAAATTAAATGTACAGCTAGCTCCCTGTCCTCAACCCTAAACTTTCAGTCGTAAAAGTATAACCTCAATTTCGTCCTTTCAATCGCTTCCCACACCTCTCCATGCCATTGTATGGGGTATCGTACATGGTCAACGGTGCCATGATGCTCTGTCTATCATTACGTCCAAGTTGTCAGTTTTCGGTTGATTTTCCCGGGTCCTTCCATCATTCATCAGAATCAAATTTATCCTAAGCGGCCGCCTGAGGGGCGGCAGGGGTAGCAGTGGCGGTGGCGGTGGCATCGTTGACCTTGACGTCGTCCGCAATCTTGAGCTTCTCAATGTCCTCGCCATTGGTCACGGTGTCTGCCACCTCGGGAACGGCGCCGTTGGCGACCTTTTCCCGCGTCACGTCCGAGGCGGCGTCAAAAGTCTTGGGCACGGTGCAGATGAGCTCCTTGCGCTGCCGGCCGCCCTCCTTGCCGAAGCTAAAGCAGGCAATCTTGCTCCCGTCTTCGACGTCCTCCCACAGCAAGGGGCCGAGGGGAAAAGAGTTGTGGCCCGGCGCCCACTCGACGACGCCGTCCCAGTTGGGGTCCGGGTTGGGCGCGTCGCCAAACTTGAATTCGAGCTTGCCGCCGTACTTCTTGGGTATGTTGGCGGGCTCGATGAAGCTCTCGAGCGTGGGCTGCACCTCGGAGGGTCCGAGGATGAAGATTTTGGATACGGTCATGGGGTCGAACCAGCGCTTGACCCAGCCCCAGACGGTGCTGAAGAATACCGGCGCGCCGATGATGAAGATGCGGTCCAGCGTCTCGGGGTAGTGCGCCGTGGCGAGCTGCGAGGCCGACTGCATGTGGGCCTTGAGGTTCCAGAACTGCTTCAGCCCGACGTTGGAGATGTCGACGATGTTGGTGCTCATGGTGATGGGCACGTCGGGGTGCTCGCGGTCCTTGAGCTGCGTGCAAAAGGGCATGTTGAAGCGCGTCAGGTTCTCGTACAGCGCGAAGAGCCGCAAGAGGTTCGCGGGCGTCTTGCCGTCCGACTTGGCGTCGGAAAAGGTTGTATTCTTGGTGTTGGCCTTGTCGTAGGCGGCGATGGTCTTGGAGTCGAGCGGTGCGACTTCGAAGACGTAAAGGGGGATGCCTCGGCGGTCACGGCGGCCGGTCCATTGGGGGTACTGTGCATAGCAGGTCAGTTTTTCCTTTCGCTGTTTACTTCCTGAGTATTGCATACCAAGCGGCGGCAGTTTTCGTAGGCTTCGGTATCGATGGTGCGGTAGAGGGTGTTGATGTCGGTAGCCGCTCGCCAATCCTCGGTGGCCTTGATCTGCGTGTATGCGTCCTCTACAACCCATCGTCGAGCACGAAGGAAGCGGCTATGATTTCCCAAGTTTAATACACTTGTCAAGACACACATACTCTCTCTCTCTAGGTTTCAACATACAGCAGCAATGGGTCATCGTGAGATGCCGGGGGCCCTGGCTTCAATACGCCCCTCTCCGCTAGAACCTTCTTGAACTCGGCCAGCGCATTCTCCTCCCTTTCGCTCAAATGCCCGTAGTGACCCCTCGGATACGCATATTCCGGGTTGGTGAGCGTCGGTGTTATAGACGCGCTGTCTGTCCGCGCAACCTGCGGAGGAGGGGCAGCGGCGGCGTCACCCATGGCTATATGGAAGGTGTGTATGTATGCGTTTTATAAATGGGATCTCGCGGCTTGCAGCGGTCTGTCGAGGTCGCCTATTGTCGCTGCGGGCATGCGGGGGGTAGTCAACAGAGCAAATAGGGTTCAAGCCGATAATATAGGCTGAATAATTGCAAAAAAAGTGACAGGTCGTAGATGAGGAAAAGCCAATGGAAGCTTTGAATTCCGAAGATGGTAGGAAAAGAAGGGGAAAAAATCGAAGGAGGAAAAAAGTCAAATCAACAGGAACGGACTTTTTGGGTAAATTGTTTGGAAGGCGCGTCTTCTTCGAATCATCGTCGTCGGCCTGATCGGGGTCCGAAATGTTGCGGCAAGTCAAGGGTAAAAAAAGGGCACAGTGACCACTAAACTAGCTGAACTGGCGGCCCGATGACGGGCGCCCAGCTGAAACAACGTTTTATCCCTCGACTTTTCTTCTTCTTCCTTTTTTCTTACCGGACTTGTTTGGTGGCTCCAGCCCGATCTACCGGCTCATTCGGAGTCGTCTAGCGACCATAATCTCCGCCTCGCTCACAGTAACACAAGTTTCGAACTTTCTAGGTACGGAGTTAGTTTACTTATTAAGCTGTTTTTTGTTCCGCTATTTTCTTCTTCTTCTTTTTTTGAACCTCTTCATTTTCTTTCTGTCGATATCTGGCATCACTCGGGAAACGGGTCAGGCGTTCGCCCCCAAGGTTTGGGTCCCCCGTTTTGCTTACCATCTTGCTTAGGAAGTTATAGATGCTAGGCTGGACCTAATTGCTGACAACGGGTGGCCGGGAAAAGGGGGATTAAATCCGCAGTGAGGTCATGGGTGAAGCTTATCTTTCACCGTGCCGTTGATCTACGACGCCAAAAAGCCGACGTCGTGGCAAAGCAGTCGAGCATCACCATCACATTCCAAGGTCGCCCTTGTGAGGCTCCCCGGGCTATCCATTATACGCGGACTGCCCGCTATTGAAAAGATCGCCACCGCTCGCATCGCGGAATCGCGTCCCGAACCCAGGCGGAGCCGAGCATGCCAGTCTTGCGCTGTGGTTGAGCTGGTCAGTGCAGACGGATCCCGGATTTGTAAGTTGTTGGCCTCGGGTTATCGTTACTCTTTGCTTTTGCCAGGTTTCGTAGTTTATTGAGCATGTCGCACTCCTTTCTTACGTATTGTCCGATGTGTGAGAGCAAGCAGCAGCCTCTTAGGCGACGAGTTGGCAGCTTGTTCTCGTAGAACCATCTGCTGCGATGCCCAGATTAGCTTTTTCATTATTAGGGATTTAAGATTGTAAGATGGCAAAGTCTAACTCATCGTTGGTTGTCGATTTGAGATCTGGAGAACTAGTAGGGCCCTATTCGATGAGATCTCTAGTAGTCTTCGTTGACGCACAGTCGATTCTATCTATGATTATGAGTGTCAACTGAATTGGCTTATTTTTTTTATGCCCGTCGAAGTTATCATGATCTCGATTTTGGTAACAACAGAGTAAGAGTCAGCTCATTGGTTCTAGTACGTCTTAACATGTCGCATTCAAACACTAAAAAAACATGATTCCTTGTTCAAGACTCAGGAATATCCTGCAGAGTAAGAGCGATCAAGGGCTGCTATGTGAGGAAGGCGCGAGAGCCCAGTGGCTTGAAGTCGAGTTCATGTACGTTGAAGTGGAGAAACCTGCACCTAAAACAATGCTGGCAGCTGGACCCTTGATTTGATCTCTTCCATCTCACCACATTTACGACACATTGGCGTGCCAACATCAGCCCATGGATTAGTTCATCTTCATCCTCATACACAGACAGCTGCGTCAATGGCCTGGCGTCGCTATCTTTTGCAAAGCCGCCACACCAATAACAGCATGACGAGGGCAAAATGCCATGTCTAGAGACGACTCCACCGATGTGTTGAACCTCAATACGAGGACAATGCCAGAGCCGATATGTCTGAAACGCCGAGAAACATGCGTACACACAATGATATCCGAGCAGGTAGCCAATAATCCAACAAATACTGCCCTCTACTGCACCAAAGCTTCCTTCACGTACAAAGAGATGGATCACTTGGCGTCACAGCTCGCTGCGCACCTGATATGGCTTGGTTTGGGGCCAGGAGACACGGTTCCTCTTTGCTTTGAGCAGTCCGTCTGGACCGTAATCGCCATTCTTTCCGTCATGAAGACGGGCGCTGCCTTTTTGGCTCTCGACCGGGCGCTACCATTAACAGTTTTAAAGCATCGCATCGGCCAGGCCGGCTGCAATACAATGATTGTGTCGCCCGCCGTAGACAGTATATGCAGAGGCTTGGTTGAACGAGCCGTCGTCTTGACAGGCCAGCTGCTGCTCCAGCTCTCAAAGTCGAAAGAGGGTCCCAGCCTTCCGACCGTATCGTCGCCTGATAGTCCGGCGTATCTCGTCTACACATCGGGCTCAACTGGTCCAGCCAAGGCAGTCGTCGTCGACCACGCAGCCATATCCACATGCCTACCTCTACACGCCGCGGCCTTCTCCATCACCACCAGGTCTCGCGTGCTGCAGTTCTCTAGCTACGACTTCGACGCCAGCATCTGCGAGATACTGACGACGTTGACGGCCGGCGGCACACTCTGCGTCCCGTCGGAGGCAGAACGGCTGGACAACATTGCTCGCTTCATGATAGATGCTCGAGTCGACACTGCCTTGCTGCCACCCTCGTTTGCCGCTACATTCACCCCTGATTTCGTGCCTTGCTTAAAGACGCTCGTGCTCTGCGGGGAGGCTCCGACGCAAGGGGTGGTGGATAAATGGTTCGGTCACGTCAAGCTGATCAACGCATACGGGCCTGCAGAAGCCTGCATAAGCTGCGCGGCTCATGTCTACGAGACGAGGGACGACGTCGCAGCTACGATTGGCCACGGCTACGCTCACCCTCTCTGCGTAGTGGACCCTGAGAATCATCACGAGGTGACGCCGTTCGGGGGCATAGGTGAGCTGGTTGTAGGCGGGCCCACGCTTGCTCGGGGTTACTTGAACGACCTAGAAAGGACAGCTGCTGCTTTCATCAAAGATCCGTGCTGGATGTCAGATCGGAAAGACGCAGGTGGTGGCTTATACTACAAAACTGGCGACCTCGTGAAATACAACGATAAAGGTCTGCTGGAGTACGTCGGTCGCAAAAAAGACACGCCTATGCGAAACAATGATGGCTTGAATAGTTGATGTACAACAACACAGTTAAGAGTGGGTGTGGCATTTTGCCCTCCTCACTAAGCTTTATTATGCGACTTATTTTCCAAAAGCTAACTATGATGTCTAGGCAAAATAAATCAAAGTGAAACAGTGTAAGAGCCTATCATCTCGTATTACGAATACCCATTAATAGAGGAAAGGTATTCTTGAATCCTTAACCCCGGAAAGTAACTTTCTTTGGCTGACGAGGAGGACGTTGCTTGGGAAACCTTGGCGGTCGAGGAGCATATTGCTCGAGATTTAAATGACGAGGAACATGTGGTTTGAGATGATTGGGTTGACGATGAGCATGTTGCCTGAGGGCAGAACGACGTGTCCCCCCGTCGTAGGGCCGCTCCGCCATCTGCCCCCGCGGCGCCTCGACTCTCAACGTGCCTCTGAGCAACCTCAATACCTCGCCGCGCCCCTGGGTCACATACTCCAGTCTAACCCTGTACAGGTGTGCGAGGAGGTCCTCGCCCAGCATGCCCGCGCCCGTGGCGGCGCTGGCGAGCGCATCCTGCATGCGGTACAGCTGCGCCAGTCCCTCCCTCAGGAGGTCGCGGGCTTCCTCCCCGTCCTTTGCGTGGGCGTATGTCGGGAGGGGGATTTGCTCGCTGACGAGGTCGTTTGCTGCCCACTGGTTTATATCTGGGTCCTGGTGCAGGGGCAGGCGCATCAGGTAGTCCAGTGTCGAATGAGGCTCTTCCTTTATCGGCTCCTGAACCGGTGGTGGCTCTTGCTTCTGCGGTGTCGGTAGGGTCTGATTGATCCTGTCTGTCATTGAAATGTCTTTCTCGAGCTCGGTCACTTTTTCGGTGAGCATTTCGACCTCCATGTCGTTTCGGGGTATAGGGGGGTTGTATAATGCTGGGAAGGACGCTTCTGGTATTCCAGGCTCAGTCCAAGGGGGGATGTCAAATACTGCAGACACATGATGTGAAGCTTGATAAAAACTGCCATGCTCCCCATCAACCAGTCTTCCAGGAGAGGTAGGAAGATGTCGTGTTGGAGCTGCTGCAGTCATCGTCTGGTCAGTAGACATTGGAATATCAGGAGGAGGGTGATACGATACGGCAGGCACGTTGTCCTCCCATACTGGCCGAGTGCTTCTTTCCGCGCCCGTGAAGCTTTGTGATGCCCCGGCTACGGCGCCTGCGCCTTGTAGGGGAAAGCGAGAAGAGATCGAAGTATCAGCCATGTCAATATCCGTCGAGTCCGGCTCGGTCGGCATTGGGTACTCCGGTGCTGCAGGATGGTTGTAGTAATATGTGTCTGGTATGTTGAAATACTGATACGGCGCTGCAGGATGATCGTAGTGATGCATGTCCGGTGTGCTGGCATATTGATATGGCGCTTCTTCAAGTATATGCCCCCCAGGTTCGTCAACGATAGGATTAGCAGGGGGGGTAAACTCGTCGCGGACAGGAGATTCCCGGACCTCACCCTCCTCCAAGTCACTCTCATCCTCGTAAATACTAAACTTAGCTGGAGGAGCAAGCTTGTCGCCGACAGGCAACTCTCGGATCTCGCCCTCCTCCAAATCACTCTTATCCTCGTAAATAATAAAATCAGCAGTAGGAGCAAACTTATCGCGAATAGGGGATTCCCGAACCTCGCCCTCCTCCAAGTCGCTATCATCGTGGTAAATAATAGGATTGGCAGGGGGAGCAAACTTGTCGCAAACGGGAGATTCCCGAATCTCGCCCTCCTCCAAATCACCATCATCATCCTGCGGCTTACCACCATCCGTTCCCTCGGAAGTAGTACATATAATGGCATCCATCATCTTATCCAGACCAGGACGACGAGTCGAACCCACCTTCGGCAGGTAACCACCCCGTCCCTCGATGGCGCCCGTCGGTCTGCGTGTCTGCTTCTCAGATGACGACGGCTCCTGATGGTAGAATTGGGGGAGAATGCCTGAACTTAGCTGGAGGAACCCTGGCGGTCCGCGGGACATGCTTCCTGCCCTCTGGCTTGTTGTAGTTGTTGTAGTTTCTGCGGGGGAGATGCGCGTCTGAGGCGTGCGTATTTGTAAAATTCCGTGGGCCTCGGGGAGGAGGAGGGTGCCTGTGATGCGCGTGGGGTTTTTCTGAGTGAGGCCGTCTGGCCTTGTCCGGATGTTTGTACATGGATTGGAGAGAAATCGGTGGGGTGTATTTGTATAGTTTGTTTGTTTTTCTTCTTTCGTTATGGTGGACGGAAAGCGACAGGTTTGCAGATGTTGGAAGGGGAAGTCGGTTGGCTATTAGGCACTACATGTATACATGCATACGGAGTACATACTTCCCCTTCATCAAAGGCCAATCAATGTTCGGATGTTCATGAAACCTACAATGGTTCCATGTCCACATTATTCAACCCAGTCAAAGGGGGAAAAAATGAACAGAAGCAAAAGTTGACAACAAAGAAGGCCAAAGTGTGTGTGTTTCCATTATGGCGCTCATGCAACAAACCTACGCCCACAATCTATAGATACAACAAGGCATTTCCCCCCCAAAAGGCCCAAACAAGGGGTATAAAACAACAATAAATGCCACAAACAAAACGCATTCAATTTAACCAGGACATGTCCTCATAATAATGCATAAATCTAAAAAAAAAAATGCAAAATCTAACCATCCATCACTCTCCCTTTTTCCCAGCATGCTCCTCGTAGAACTCTAGCGTCAAAGCAGCCAGGAACCCGGGGATGCAACCCTTTTCGCGGACCCAGAAGCCAATCTGGTCGCTGATCCTCCGGGCAAAGGGGCTCTTGGGCCCGCCGCCGACCTTCATCGTGCCCCTCTCGCCGTCAAAGATGATGGAGTGCTCGTGCTCGTCCGTCTGGCTGGGGTAAAACGTGCTCTCGACACGCATTTTCCCGTTGGGGATGAAGGTGACGGTCCAGCCCAGGGTCGAGAAGATGGCCTCCTTGAACTCCTGTGACTTGGAACCCCAGACCTCCTTGAGGCGACGGGCAGACTTTTGCGCCGATGCCGTCTCGGCCTTGGCGGCGGCAATCTCTCGCTCCATGGCGCCGAGGACGGACGTGGGGATAAAGGAGATGGTCGGATCTTTGTTTCTCGACTTTAGCGTCGTGAGAAGCTCTTTGTTCTCCTTTTGTAAAGCCTCGAGCGTGGATCGCTTGATGGCCTCAAAGTCGGACGTCGGGTTCGACCTTAGTGATAGAACACGCGTCTTTGTTTGCGCTTGGGCAGCCGTCAGCTGGTCTCTGGCGGCGGACAGGTCCTGCTCCAGAAGCGCAACCTTTGTCTGTGCACTCGACAAGTCCTCTTGAAGCTTGCGGTTCTTGCGGTTGAGCTGTCCCAGCTGTTCCTGTTCGTCCTCGTCCGGCGACCGAGGACGTTTGCTGCCGGTGCTGAGCTGTGGCGCCACCAGCGTGCTGCCGGAACCTTCCTTGGTGGCGAGCTCATCGTGTAGGCTTTGGATTTCCTGGCGGTATTGGTCGATGATATCCTCCAGTTCCTGGATACGAGCAGCTCTGGCTCCGTCAAAGTGCTCTGGCTGCATAGTCTCATCTTCTGTGTCGAATGTCTTGAGCTGCGCGCGCAGGTATTCGATTTCTTTCACTGCAAGAGCGCGCTGGCGTTCCAGCCTCAATCGCCCCTTGTCAGCTGACGAAGCGGTAGCAGAATTCTTGGCCTCCTCCACCTGAGACCTGAGCTGCATCCTCTCGTTCATAAGCGACTGGATAGTATCGGCCTGGGCGGAATTCTCGGCTTGCAAGGCGCCCATCTTCTCAATGTGCGAGGCAGTCGTCAGACGCTCCTCGGCAAGGGCGCGTGCCATCTGTTCAGGCCCATCGAAATGCTCATCCCCACCAGCTACGGAAGGGACCTTCAGATATGAAGTCCAAGCCAATCGCTCATCTTCCAGCCTTTGCCGCTGAAGCCTAGTTTCCGAGAGCTCTCTTTCGAGGTCGTCGACGGCCTCAACCTTGCGCTGCAACGATCTCTTCTCCTCTTCCACCACCTCGACAGCCTTGTGCACGGCTCGCAGGTGCTTCAACTCAGAAAGTTGGTCTCGGTTTGTCGACTCGAGCGCTCGAATGTGCTGGACTTGCTCAGAAAGTTCGTTCTTGATGATGGCCATAGTCTCGGCGTCGCCACTCTGTGCCTTTAAGCGCAGCATGTCTGCCTCCATGTCCGCGATTTGGCCATCTTTGGCTGAAAGCTGAGTCTGTGCCTCTTCGAGTGCGGTATCTCTGGCCTCCAGCTCCTGCTCCAGCTCCTGCGCAGAGCTCTGGAACGCTGCGACCTGCATTTGCAGATCGTTGACCTTCTTGTCGGCAACTCTAGCTGCTTCGTCCCTAGCAGAAGACAGATCTTCCAGCTGCTCTTGCAAAAGTCTAGCCTCGTCCTCGGCAGCGCGAGCCCTGCGCTCTGCGTCTCGTTTCGTCCTTTCGGCTTCGTCCTTGACGTCGTCCATCTCTCGCCTCAAGGCGTTCATTTGCTCTGCCATTTTCGCGCGTTCCGTCTCGGCCGCATTGCGCAGCTCCGCCTCTTCTTGCTCTCGCCGTCGTGATTGCTCAACCTTGTTGCTTTGTTGCGATAGAGCAATGTCCTTCTCCTGGTCCGCCGTCTGCATGCGGTACTGGAGGGTGCCGATCTCAGCTTTGAGCGACTCAATCTCCCTCCTGTACTTTTCGTACTGTTCGGCGTCGGGAGGTGCCATGTTTTCCTTGGAACTGTCGCGCGACCCTGGTCGTGTTGAGTCGCCAGCGACGCTTTGTCTTGATGCCGGTCGAGATTGCGATTCGCCAGTGATTATGTTGTAGCCTGATTGACTCGCGCGAAAAGAGGCGGCGATCTATTTTGAGAGGGTCCATTGTCAATACTTCAGGGCCATGACGTTTTCCAGAGAATCGTCTTCAGCACTTACTCGGGATTCGCGAAGCGAGGTTTGGGGACGAGGGAGAGCTGAAGTGCTGGCCCTGAATTTGCTGGCAGAAGGACCACGCCGATTCGGAGGCCTATCGCCCTCTTGGGGCGTGTATGGCCTCATGATGGAGCAGCGACACGATTGCTTGGTCGTGTCTTTCGAGCTGAGAGATGTCTCACGATGTTTTGACGATTATTCGCCCGCCATGGGTTTCATTGTCGCGTCTTCCCTTTCGCGTTAAGTCGCCGTGTCACGTGATTCTGTCATTGCCTCCACAAGTTCCTGCCTTACTTATCCTTTACCACCTCACCTCACCTACGTATGTCACCAGCCCATCACTTCCGGCAGATTCATGAACGAGATTAATGATTACGAGTACAAATAGAGCGAGATAAGTGGACCGAGTCTGACTTTCGTAGCGGGCAAGAAGTGCGCAGTTGCTTTATACTGCTCTGTCTTCACATAAGCGCACTGACATATTTGGCTCATGCCTGTGTTGATATCTAGGTAGTCAAATAGGAGAAATTCGAACCAATTGAGAGTCACGAGTAACGCATACGTACAGGCATTTACCGTTTGAATTAGCGCTATACAAGCATCAGCATTTTCAAAGAAGTCGATCTAACCTCCGCTCTATGCTGGAATGCCAGCCACCCTGGAAGACTATGCTACTTGGTTCTTGTCCCCTCGAAACACCTACATATAAGGCCTCAAAGATGTCACGAGCCAACAGACAGGGGCTTCGATTGGTCAGGAAGGCTCGGCAAGGCAACGAATAAGAGGTATACGCTTCCTCTATCGGCTGATTCATATGATGATACATGGAGTAGCGATGCCCTTTCTTACACAGGGCTACATCGCATACTGGTACGTCACAATCGTGCTAGCCATAGCAGGAAGGTCAAAGTAGACAAAGGCTTGAGCGCGTTATGCTTAAAAAGGCGGGCCGTGACATCTTTGAGGCCTTACTTATACGTAGGTGTTTCGAGGGGATAAGACGGGATATCCGGTTGCTTATTCTCACGGGTACTTTGGCGGTGTGTTTCTTCCTTCGATCAACCGAACATCAATTGGGGGATGTATCTACAGCGCTTTACCCAGAATGTTCTAACCGTTGCTCGGCAGAAGCCTTTATGCGTTAGACTCAAGTATCATTTGAGAGGCGATCGGCTGAGTAAGTTATTGTTCTCCTGCGACTATAAATGAGATCGACTTTCGTCTCGATGGCATGGTGAAACCGAAGTCAATGATAAAAGTCGAATCTCAATAAACTCACAACTACACTTTTAAACTTTCCAAGGTCTCGTCATCACCAGCAACATGCAGTTTCTCAAGTCCATCATCCTCGTCGCCATCACCGTAGGTCCCCCGTCATGCTCGTTGAACCTCAGGTCACTGACTATGCAACAGGCACTCGCCGGTAACGTGGCTGCTCAGGTCGCGCCCGGTTGCAATGACCACTCTGACTGCCGTAGCGATATGCTCTGTAATAACGGACAGTGCGTTCCTGCATCTTGAAGAAGCCATCTGTGTGTTCTACCAACATAGACTCTAGCAAATGCATCTCACTGACCATATAACTCAGATTGAACAATAGATGATCATAGTTCTCAGAAGATTTATTAGGCAATAAATATTGATTGCATATATTGAATAAAGCAGCGTTACCGGGATGCATGCCATCTCTTGCGAATTATCGTGACAAACACAATGCGCAATTACTGCCTTTTTGACTTCAACGTTGCAATGTAAAATCAGTCTTGCTTGTAGTCGTACTATAACCATTCCTACCTATCTTTCCCAAAATATTCAATGAAAAGCAATGCATCAATACATAGCTCATCAATAACTAAGCAGCACGGATATGGGCTGTAAAGTTGCTTTACATGGGGGGTGCGGCCCGTTTTTAGTAGCCCAAAGCTTGAAATTGCTCAATGCATGCATGCATATTGGGAAAGACTCTCTTATACGACTTTAACGGGATCTGTTGGCCAAGAAATCTTCAGGCCTTGTGGGATGCGTCTGTGCCGCTTCAACATACCACCACGTCATTGAACAGTTTTTTAGAGGAGCAACGCCGTACGGAATTCCTCTCCACCCTGACAAATGCTTAACGAAGCGACGTGCAGAGAGAAACATCAGGTCATCGCGTAGGCAAGGCGCATCGGGAACGATTTTATTCAAATGCTGAGATGTATTTCCAGATGATTTCAGACGCTTGAATAAGCTTCTTTTTTTTTTTTCTAAAAATAAGAAATAAAAAAATATAGTTGACAGCTCCTTGTTATTAGGTGGATCGAGCTGAGCGGTTTGGTGGATGACGAAGCATGGGGTCGTGGCATGCCTGCCTGCCTGCCTGCCTGTCCGCTTGCCTGCACGTTGGCTGGAAGTGCAAGTGCAGGCCGGCTTATAGCGAAATTGGTCATTACCATCAAATCCACTTCTAATACATACACACATACACACATACACACATACGGAGTACCGAGGGCCAATTACTGATACAACCATAAGCATTAGCACTATGCGGCTCATCACTCGCTACTTCATCCACAACGACTAATGTACTCCGTACAGCCAATCGCACATCGCATCGCATCACGACATTCTTCATCATGTCTGACTGCAGTGTTTTCAATCCAATTGCTAGATCATTCTGTCGCGCAGACCGAAAATGGGTGGTGGTGGTGGTTGGTAGGGTGGGCGAATTATCGTGCTCTGCGTCAAGCGAGGCCATTCATAGAGACGAGAGGTAACGTAGCTTGGGAGTGAGTTGGAGAGAGAAAATATAAATACAGTTGAACTTGACCGATGTTGGAGATAATTTAGCATCGCCATCTCATTCAAAAGCCTCAAACGTCTTATCCTCTCAGCTCAATTTGAACTATTATATATATTGTTCCCCCCCATTCGATCTGGAGTCTTTTCCAAGTGCCAATATGAAACTCTCTAGGCTAGGACTCATCCAAGCCATATTCAGCGCTTCGGTCTTTGCTTCTGGAACTGAAGGTGAGTCAACATGTCATTGAAGAAGTCCAAGGTTGGGGGGATTCTTCTTGCTAATTAACTACTCTCTGCTGAAGCTTACAAGTACGAGAGGCTGGACAAGAATGAGACTGTAAGTTTAGCATCTTCTGACCTGACCTGACCACAGGCAACTAGCTAATAAAGTTTTGAAGCTTGTCCTTGTAGTTGATATACAGGAGGGTCTCTATCAGCTGTCGAGGGACTTTGATCCTGTTACCTACAAGACGGCAGCAATTGCCCATGCATCGCTCGCAAAGGTCTTTGATCTGCCGGTCGTGTTGACGACGTCTGCTGAACAAGGTTCGTCAAGGAAGTCGCCATTCATATTTCCTAGCACGGACAAGAATAAAACGACGACATCAGTTTCTGTCTATTCACTCCATGGTCGATACGACTTGCTAACCATACCATGCTTCTAAAGGCCCCAACGGAAAAATGATGGCCGAGATCCTGGACATCCATCCCAACGCCACCTTGATCCCACGCCAGGGCGAGGTCAACGCATGGGACAGCCCCGACTTCCGCTCCGCCGTCCGAGCCTTCAACAAGTCTCAGATCCTCCTGGCCGGCATCGTCACCGACGTCTGCACCGCCCACCTCGCCCTGTCCCTCCGCGAAGAAGGCTACTCCGTCTGGGCAAACGCCGAGGCTTCCGGGACCACGACGGCCTTGATCCGCGACATCGCCAACGACCGGATGGCGAGGGCCGGGGTTCACGTTGTCAGCATGTTCTCCATCGTCGGCGAGCTCATGCGCGACTGGCGCGGCGTCCCGGGGGCGAAGGAGCTTTACCCCTGGCTGGACCGTTTTTTTCCTGTCGCGGGCGCTATGGCTCGGTTTCATGCTGGCGCTGTTGCCGACGGTGTTGTTCTACCTGGCGAGGATCAGCTGCCCTACTAGGTCAAGGTTCAAATGGGTGAAGATTAGGCGTGTTGATATGGACACGTTTATGGTGAAGCGTGGAGGATGGCCGTGGCTTTGAACATGAAGCAAGCGAGCTTTGCTTGCTTCCTTATTACTTGCTGGGTCTATTCAACAAGACTCAATCTTTTCATTTTCTTTCTTGTCCAGACGACGACGTTCCGTCGCACTACCGATTCAACTTGGTATTATCAACTTGGTTTTTTTTTTTTTCCAAAATCTAAATAAAAGGGGTTGAATCTCCTCATTTCAATCACGTATAACCCTCTAACGACTATACAAGACGTCTCTGAGAGTTCATGCCAATTTGGCTCTAAAGGGCCCTGGCACAAGGACACTTTAGGTGGGTGGTGATGATGGTGGAAATAGTATCATCAAATTGCGATGACGGCGAGCAGATAATGGCCATATTAGCAAAAGGTCTACCTTGTGATCTCCCCAAGCTGTATAAGAGATCGTTACGAGGCCACGACAAAGAGGATTGACGGCAACGAAAGGACATCGATCTCTGTCTGTCGTGTTGCGGTAGCTACAAAATCATCTGTCCAAGTCATATTGAACGGCTGACTACCAAGGCCATCCTTCTGGTGACGACTCCCAGTTTTGACTCCTGTGCTTTGAATCTCCCGTGGACGACGTAGTAAGCGTTGTTCCTCTAAAATCAATCTGACGAGTAGAAGTGACGGCGCTAATGTCTCTTCTGGATGTTGAGCCATTTGATTCTGGCTACGCTTTTGGATTATATAGTTGAAAGTGCCATCAGTACATAGGGTAACGTGATGAAACGCAAATGGCACGTGATGGTGACGTCGGCCATCGCGGGCCAAAATATGGACCCTTGGCAGAGGCAGCTCCGCTCCGTTCCGAGGGTAGAGCTCCAGGTACAACCAGGCCGATCCTGGTCGCATCCAACCTTTTACTTTTGACATTGCGGCCCAGTCCCGGACATCACCAAATACGAATTAATAGTCTTTGTTGCTGCAGCCATCTGCGGCCCCTATTCCCAATAGCATCCTAGGTTTTGTCGGCTTTGTCTCAACAAGTTGTATTACCATATGAAGCATCCTCGGTAAACCGATGCAGCAATAGCTGCTTTCCCACGGACAATCAATCTACCTACCGCACCCCCCTCATCTGTCGGACCCGCAGACTCTCGAAAGCACTGTAAATCTATTCCGGGATCAATCAAACATCATGGCAATTCTAGGCCGGTTGGTAAGTTCGCTCCTTCATCAAAAGATAATCCGGTGGACTTGGCTAATTCCGAGCTCTCACAGGTCCAGCCGAGCGTTCCTTTGACGAGATGGCGGGGTTTCGGCACCGGATTTCCTGCTTTACGAGCTTCATATACCCTCCTCCCCCGACAAAACGTTTGTACAGCACCCAAAATAAATACGATTGCCCCCCAGCGGCGGTGGGCTTCCAGCTCTGTAGATTCCGGCTCGGCCTCGCCAAGCTCCACAAGAGTATCAAGCAGCTCATCCAACGCCTCCTCGACCGGCCCCAAGAAGAGAGAATCGGCCGGCGGAAAATTCAACCTGTACGGTGATGATTGGGAAGATACTGTGGACCATGCTATCCAGTCCTTCGACGACCTGCCGCATCGGCTATTTGGTGCTAACCAGCACATGATCATCAATTATGAGCTCAAGGAAGCGCTCCGAATTATGCTACGAAACTTCAATGCGCCCATCGTATATTGCTTTGCATACGGATCTGGCGTTTTTCCACAGGAAGATTCAAGTCGAAGCATTACCGAGTCAGAGTTCCGGGCTGTTCATCCCCGCCCGCCCGAGGCCCTAGTCAAGTCTCAAAAAGGGTCACCCAAGATGATTGACTTCATCTTTGGTGTCTCACATACTCAGCATTGGCATTCAATGAATATGAAGCAGCACAGAGATCATTACTCTGCCATTGCCTCGCTAGGCTCTGGCTTCGTCTCAAGGGTGCAGGATTGGGGTGCAGGGGTCTACTTTCATCCTTACATCGAGGCCAATGGAATGCTCATCAAGTACGGTGTCACAAGCATCGAGAACTTGGTCGACGACCTTTCAACCTGGGATAGCCTGTACCTGGCTGGACGACTTCAAAAACCCGTCAAAATTCTGCGGGATCATCCTCAAGTGCGACTTGCCAACCAGCACAATCTGATTGCGGCTCTGCGCACAGCTTTACTCATGCTGCCGCCCAATTTCACCGAATCCGAGCTCTACAGCACCATCGCTGGGCTTTCGTACCTCGGTGACCCCCGGATGTCTCTCCCGACCGAGAACAAGGGCAAAGTCAACAACATTGTGTCGAATAACATGGTTCACTTTCGTCGCTTGTACGCGCCCCTGATTAAGACACTGCCTAATGTAGCCTTTGGCGACGCGGCGCGCCTGGATGACGAGTCTTGGATTCTCAACCCTGAGGCCAATAAGAACCTGCAGCAGGATATGGACCCTCTGCGGAGGGGCAACATGGTCCGTCGTCTGCCCAAAAACTTCAGATCCCGGTTGTACTTTCAGTACCAGAAGAAGTTTGGCCTTCCCCGAGAGGAGTTTATCGCCATGATTAAGCGATCGTCGGATGAGGACGTCCACGGCGTGAAGCGCAGGCTGGCAGGCGAGTTTGAGAAGCGCATTGCCAAGGATGATCCCGATGAGCTCACACAGATTGTTCGTCGTGTAATCAAGCAGACCGTCAACTGGCCCAGCACGACTCAAAGTCTCAAGGGCATCTTGACTGCAGGTATGCGCAAGACCTTTAGGTACATGGGCGAAAAGATGGGGAAGTGGAGAAGTGGAAGAAAAGAAGGGAAGAAGGCTGGCGAGAAGAAAGATGCGACTGAGAAAGAGGAGCCCAAGGAAAAGATTAGCGAGAAGAAGGAAAAGAGCGATGGAACATGAGACCTGAGGATGGATAAGTTTTTGTATATGTATTGGCATGGAAACCCCAGCGGAGATGGACTGTATTTCTTTTTAATGTAGGTAAATCGGCAAGGGCACAGCGAAAGGGGTCTTTTGTTTTGATAACCTCGGAGCATCCTGGAATAACTAGACGGGGGACAAAGCATGGTGGTTCGTCGGGCGTTAATGTGGATAGGGAGGCATGCTGGGCACATTGCATACATATGTATGTATGTGTGCATGTGCGTGTACAATGACTGCAAGTCATAAATCAACCAAAGCGATTGATCATGTTTGTTTTGATGTGCATGTACGGAGTACGGAATATGTATGTCTAATTATACGAAATTGTAGATGCAGAAAACATGGCACCACGTCAAAGCGCGGAGCTAGTTAGCGACGACGATCGTTGCCGAAATAGATGGTTCGGGGGATTTGCTGACTGACATCGTCATCTTAAAGCACCTTGGGCAATGGGTACGTACCTGGATGCGCCAAGGTATGTACGGACAGGCTTCTGGTAGGCTAATTAAGGTGATGGCTCGGAGCTATTACTACCTAACAGCGGGCTCTCGTAGCAACCGAAGCAGCGTACGGGCGGCAATGCAACTGCACTGCGACTGGTATGATTAGGTAGTTGTTCAGCACCAAAGGTCTCCATCCCCCAAATCCATTGGATCCATCGCAACCAGCTTCATGCAACCTGTCCCGGTTGCTGCAATTCCTTGATTAATCAGAACCCACCCTCCAATTATTTTCTACATGGTCCGCCTATCGCATTGATGGTATTGCTATCATCCTTGTATCGCTATGCGCACATTACCTTGGACACGAATAATTACCTCCCAATTTCGTCAAAGCTACTAGTCGCACTCGGCAAGTGACGTTTTGTTTTGCTCGCAATCCCTCTCCCTCCCCCCAAAATCTTGCCAAACATTCTCCGACCGCACGCAATTCACGGGGTCACCTACATATAGCGCCTTTGCAACTGCAGTCCGTCGCCGTCATGGAGGATATGGCCAGGGCTGAGTATCCTGCCATGCTGGTGAGCTTTTTCCATCTTGCCGGCTGCCGGAGGAGAGCTATGACGAACTGACCAAGGAATGCGTGATTGTTTAGGCGACCCTCAAACCAAGCGAAGCGGTCACGACGTTGAACGAGAGGGTCAGGCGGATCAACAGAATCAATGTCGAGATTGCCGATTGGTTACAGGTATGGACGAACCCGAACCTCGAGAGATGCCCGCTTCGAAGTCTACGACGGCTGGTTCAACGGTGCGATTCGCAACGATGTTTGCCACACGCCGAAAACCGATCGCTGCGTTGGACCATGGAGGTGGTAGCCGAAACATTGCTGACAGCCCGTCTTCCTTTGTAGGAACGCCGCAAAGTTGAGGAGCAGTATGTCTTGGGTCTGCGCAGACTGTCGCAGTTCAGAGCACCGAATGCGCAATCTGAGCTTGGGTACGTGATGCAGAAATCATCAATCGCGGAATCGATCTATGCGAGCCTTCTGCTAACATGACGGCACTCATCTAGCGTATTTCAAAGCCCTTGGCAACGTCTCGTAGAGCACATCGATGGTGTGGCGCACGCCCATCAAGTATTCGCCGACCGCATCGATCAAGATGTCGAACAGCCCCTACGTACCTACCACAATCGCCAGGACATGGCCAACATGAGCAGCATCTCGGCCAGTTTGACGTCCATGGCCAAGAATCTCGACGACGCTCAGGCACAGGCAGACAAGCTCGGCAAGAAGGGCGCCAAGGCGAGCGCGCAAAAGGTCGACGCGGCGACGCAGAGGCTCGAATCTGCGAACCAACAGTGGGATGCTCAAGCGCCATTCATCTACGAAACCTTGCAATCCGTCGACGAATCACGCATAAACCAGCTGCGCGACTTGCTCACCCAATACCAAACCCACGAGGCGGATTGCGCCCAAAAGGCGCAGGAGGGTTCGGCGGCGGCACTGACCACCTTGCTCGAGGTCGACACCGAGAAGGAGATTCAGAACTTTGTCAACAAGGCCACGGCAGGGAGGGCTAGGCTGCCGACTCGGGACTCTACCAGACGCTCCTCTCTTGTCGGCACGCCAAGTTCTACGCCTACCCCTGGCATGAGCGAATCGGGGAGCCTAGCAGCACCTGGTATCACGCATACGCCGGCTCCGGAACCCGAGCCTGAGCGGCAGCCAACCCCCACGGCGCCGGAGCCGAAGCTGGAACCACACAAGCCAGGTAAGTTGAGTGCAAGCTGCTCTATAGATAAAAGATTAACATGCAATTAGAGTCAAAATTACGCCGACTAGGAACTATGTTTGGTGGCAGGAGAAGGCAGAGCGTTCACGGGGCCATGAGCCTGGGGCCCCAAAAGGGTGGTTCTTCTGGGTTCGGTCGCTTGACGGGCAAGGAACGCCCTGGAGTTTCACCCAGGGCCTCATCCGGCAACCTCAATGATAGCCGTCTTGGTGCCGTTGCTGAGAAACCTGACCTGCCAAGAACTCCCGAACACGATGACCCGAAGCCGAGACCCCATACCGCTCGCGAGAACACGAATGGCGTCAACGACAACTTGATGGACTCACCAATACCCACGGGAGGTATCAACGGGGGTGCTTTTGGTGGCCCGGCTCTGGCAGATATGCCTCAGAAGCAGGAGGACTCCCAAGCTCACGCACCGGCTAGCGAAGCGACCGGCCAGGCTAAGGACTCCGAGGGCTTCTCCATTCCGGCCGCGATGAACGACCCTATATCCGAGGCACAGCGAGAAGCTGCAGGCGATGACGCTGAACAGCTGTTCAAGCTGAACATTCAGAACAAACCTGTAGAGGAGGAGGATCCGGAGGAAAAGCAAGCTGCATTGTCTAGCGTGGCCAACTCGCTCAAAATGGGCCCGGCAACGCGGCGGACAGGTACGATTCGGGGACGACGCGACGTTCGAAACACAATCTATGTACCGTCGCCCAATGTTGGCTTGGGCGGGCTTGATAGCGGTGGCTTGCCGGCATTGCCTGGATCTACATCGCCAAAGATGCAATTTGCTCGACCCTCAACCGCGGCGGCCTTGGTATCCGAGCCCAGCTTCCCAGGCGGGTCTGACACTCAATCGGTTCGCTCAGGGACATCTCTCAGCAGCCTGGCGCACGTCAAGCACCCGGATCTATCTGGCCCGGGCTTACAGGCATCGATCATCGAGACTGTTTCTGTAGTGTTCGAGGGAGGTATCGTCAAGAGCTCTTCTGTTTCCGGCGAGCTTGCTTTTGTCAATAACCCGTCGGAGTCGAATGCTTTCAAGAGTGAGTGGTTTCTGTTTTGAAGATGGTACAAGCTAACTAACTTTCAAAGCCCATGAAACTATCAGGATAGACAACTTCCCCAGTCTCGAAAAGATTGGTCCTAACCGGATTTTCGTTTCAAACTCTTCTGTTGATCATCCCGAGCAGTTTGCGCTCGACTTGTCGCATCTGAACAAGGTATCGACTGGCTTCTCCTACCGCGTATTTGCGCCGGAGGGTGATTCGACTTCTTTGGCTCAGCATGCGCCTCTCCTATTAACCCCTGCGTGGAAGCCGCAAGGGGATAAGCTGGGCGTGTTGATTCAGTACCAGCTCAACCCCTCGAGCAAGTTTACCGGCCCCATCACATTGCACAATGTCGTCTTTGTGGTCACTTATGTCGGCAAGGCTAGCGGAGTGCAAACGAAACCATCAGGCACCCACCTGAAGGACAAGCACCTGGTCTACTGGCGCCTCGGCGACGTGACGCTCACGGACAGTGTTCAAAAGATTGTCTGCCGGGTGGTTGGCCTAGAGGGCGCGGAGCCGCAGCCCGGTCACGTCGAGGCCCGATGGGAGTATGCTGCGTCGGGCGGCGACGTCGTAGGCAGCGGCATCTCTGTATCTCGCTTGGACGAGACCAAGGGCAAGGGCAAGGAGGGCGACGAGGATGACCCGTTTGCTGATGAAGGAGCGACGGCCCCGGAGCAACAATGGGTGGACGTCCCCTTGGTCAGGAAGCTTGTGAGTGGTAGGTACGAGGGCAAGTAAAGGGGTTGGATATGTGCATAGGGACGGCATGCTGCAGGTGATGGAGTTGGTTAACAATCGTTTGGTCATTTCACATTAGCATAGTATTTGAAGGAGAGCTATAGGGGATTGTTGTGACATAGTGTTGGATGCATAGGAAGTTCTGGTATATAGCACCGCAGAAATTGTACCAAGTATGCAGGATTACGCTGGCGCGGTTGTGACTTGAAGGAAATTTGAAGTGGCTTGAAGCAGAGGAAATGCAAAGGAGGTCTCGAGTAGTTGACTGTCATACGCGCATGGACCACGCTATTTATTCGGACCCGAAGTCGAAGTTATGTCGATGTCTCGTGAGCTCAACCTCATCCTCGATAAGCACAATGGTTCATCAACATTTTACGCCACAACCAGGGAATCACGATTATTATCATCCAGTGCCAATCACCTCCCCCTAGACAGCCTCGTCCGACGACTACTTGGCGGCTTACTTGATTACCGTTATGAGTGCGACTCGGACTGAGCATCCACACAGTTGGATACATGCTAGTTTTATATCATCATCAAAGAGGAGCAAAAAAAAAAAAAAAAAAAAAAGAGAAGAGGAAAAAAGAAGAAAGGATTGAGAAACAGAAGAAAACCCTTTCGGAAATGCGTCTGCTCACGTTGATGATCTCACTTGTGGGTGCGTCTCATATCGAGGTGGGAGCATCGTCCACGGACATGATTATGACATGTAAAAGAGACTTGTATGCACTTTGATCTTTGGAGTCAAAACGTTGATCTAGGCCTCGTGGCATACCTTGGTTTTAATAAAGACGGACAGACGGTAGTATCTTGACCCGACGACATGTGACCATCAGTTACCTATTATTCTAGCATTTTTGCTCAATGTTTGGGCCGATTCAGGTGACTGAAAAAGTGGCATCAATTCGCCAAGGATCCTTCATTGTCTTATCAAGTGTGGCAGATATTGAAGCAAAAGATACGAATTATTACTAAAAAAAAAGCTGGGTAAATACGGAGTATGTACTTCCGTACTGTATTCCGCATGGCTGAACCAACTTCTTCTGGACCAAAAAAGAGTAAAGCAAAACCCTGTTTGGCAATGATCCTCAACTGCAACGGGGCCGGCAATGGTTGACAATGCTGACAATGCTGCTTCAGGCAAGTCTGGAGTTGAAAGCGAGCTGCCTAATCTGTAGCGGCCGCCCGCTCGCACCGCTATATATCTAGGGTAGCATGCGCAAAACCCGGATTCAGCAACGGGTCTACATGCTCCGGGTGGTCATGACAGCAGAAGAATATCCCGGGGAATACAGGGTACTGATGCAGGGGTTTGATAGTATTTAACGGTTTGTGCTTTAGAGTGCAAAAGGGAACTGATTAGTTTTGAGTTTTATCCGGGGAAGAAGGCGGGTTTGGAAAGAAATAAATAAAAGGGATATCGTGCCCCGGTAATTGGGGTAATTCGAGCAATTCCCATATATCCATCTATACATATATATACATACTTGTACATCTGGGGTCGTGTTGATATAAACCCTCGTCATGCTCAGGTCCATCGTGCCAGCAGCCATCACCGCCGCAACGGTCGTGGTGGCAGCTGCTCATCAGCATCAACCGGGCGAGGATGGAAAGTATACCATTTCCGCCCCGGGCATCAAAGCGCAGGTAGGTGACGGGTTTACTTGTGTTTTGCCTTTAGGAGTAAACCAAGTTTTCTTTTCTCTTTCTTCTTCTCTTTTTCTTTATTTTCTTTTTCTTTTTCCTTTTCTTCCTTATTTATTTCTTCTCTGACAAAATGTCTAGTTCATCCCCTACGGCGCAACTTTGACCAACCTTTTTGTTCAAGACAAGAACGGTCAACAAGTCGACGTCGTCCTCGGTTACGATGATGTTGATTTTTACCGTGAGTTTCTTTTTTCTTTTTCTTCTTCTTTTCCTTTTTCTTCTCCTTTTCCATCTTCTTCTCCTTCTTCTTTTCTTTTCCTCTCTTCATTAAAAAGCTACTTAGAGAGAAGCTCGTGTTAATACTCCCATACCGAGTTGAAGCCATCGACCCATCCCACCCAGTCTACAACGCCATCCCCGGCCGCTACGTAAACAGAATAGGCAACGCAAAATACGCAATCGGAAACGAGACCTTCCACACGGAGAAAAACGACGGCAACAACACTCTGCACAGCGGCACCAACAACTGGTCTTTTCGGCAATGGGACGTCACCTCCTCGACCTCGTCCTCCATCACGTTTGCCGTCCACGACGCGTCCGGCTCGTCGCTCGGCATGGTCGGCGACGTGGGCGCTGCCGTTACGTATAGTGTCGAGGGGAGCACGTGGAGGATCGAGATGGAGGCCAGCTCTCCCGAAGCCAAGACTCGTGCGTTTCTTATACATTCCCTCTTGATATATCTAGATGATGTATTCTGAAAAGCTGACTGGTGTTAGCACTCATGCTGACGCAGCACACCTACTTCAACCTCGACGCCTACAGAAACCCAGACACGGACAAGATCTGGAACCACACGCTTCACATGCCCTACTCGTCCCGCCACCTCGCAGCCGACGACGGCGCCCTGCCAACAGGGGAAATCGCCGTAGCCGAGCCGGGCAGCGTAAACGACTTTGCCAGCCGGGCAGGACTGCAGCTGGGACACGCCTCGGACCAGCCCGGATTTGCCGGGAACTGCGGCGCAGGAGGCCAGTGCGAGGGCTACAACGGGTACTTTCTCATCGACGACGCACCAACAGATGATGCGGTCGTGGTCTCGCTGGCTAGCCCCTTTTCAGGCATCAGGGCTGATTTGCGGACGGATCAGGTCGGCGTCGTGCTGTATTCTTGCAACTGGTTTGACGGCACGGGGCCGTTGAAGAGCACGCAGGGGTTTGGGGAGAGGAGTACCGTTACGAGGAGCTCTTGCGTGGCTGTTGAGCCTCAGGATTATGTCGATGGTATTAGCCAGTGAGTTGCAACCAGCCCGTCATGTTTTTCTTCCCTTTTATTCGTCAGTTTAAAACTGTAACTAACGGAATTATAGCCCGGAATGGGGTCGCAAGAAACAGCAGATTACTGGTCCTGGTGAGGTTTACACTTGGGCGAGTTCTTGGGAATTTGGTCTTTTATAGATGTGTTTCATGTACGCTGAGTAGGTTTTGAAAGCAATGCCCTTTGTTGCTGTAATCTGCGCCTCACTGGTTGGTGTAATAACACCAGTAGAGAAAAGTCCTGCCGGTTCATCCAATGGCTTATAGTTCGTCGTGAGTCTTGCCCTTTGCATTGCTCGCATCTTCATGGTCGCAGCGAGAATCGCAGATTTCCTCGTATCCCTAGCCAGTCTGTGAGTAACCACGGTCCAAAAAGAAAATACGAGAAAGTAAGAGAAGAAAAAAGGGGTCGGAGTAACCTACAATAAGCCTTCCAGGCTTGCCCACAGCCTCGCAGTCCTCAGCCATAGCCATACGATGCGCCACTGACCACACAAGGCTCTCGGGGCTATGATTAAAAGTCTTGCGCGCATTAGGAGCCTTGCGAGCGTACATCTCAACCAGGTCTATCCCACCCGTCAGCTCAAAAACATCTCCAACGTTATCAACTCGCATCCTAGGGACAAAAACAAAAAAACACTCGCCTTCGAAACGTTCAACAACAGGCTCCAAGATGGACCCGCGGATGCCGTAGCCAACCGAGGTGACGTCCCAGCTCACTCCGCTCTCGTCCATGCGCTCCTCCATGACGCTGATGGGCACCTCTGTGCCAGCCCAGACGACTTTGACACGTCAGCGGGATATATATATACGTAGGAGATGCTGTTGTTGCGGCTTACCGTGAACGTTGTAGCCTGCCTTGACCAGGTCCGCAGTCTCCTTCTTGAGACCCATGTCGACTCGGACGGGGTCTCAACCCTGGGCCGACACGAGCGGGTGATATGGAGGGAAGCCTCTACAATACCGTCAGCGTTTGTTCCTTCATCGGGACATGTAGGGGTCGACTTGCGTGTAGAAAACATTGACCTCACCGCATTGGTGGACTGAAGGGGTGCCTATGGTCGAGGGAATCTCCGGCTTCGGGGCCGGGGTGGGAATGGCCGCGATGAGCGAGACGAGATTCTTGACGGTGGTCATAATGATTGCTGATTAGGGTTTTCAAAGAGCGCTTTTTTATATATATAAATCCCCTGAACAATACGGTCGAATATTGAGTTTGGGAGTTCCGAGGTTGAACGGTGGAGATGAGAGGTTCGAGTTGGAGTTGGAGTTGTACATGTTCCCGGACGCGCCATCGAAAAGGCCTATATATGTATACATAGCGTCTATGCAAGTCATTGTGACTTGTTCGCGCTTCGGGCTCCAACTGGGGCATCCGGTCTCCCCTGGCGATGCAGGCCGCATGAAGATGATGCCTCAGATGCACAGATTATACCCACAGCGGACCACCAGCCCTGCACCCACATGTTGCAGAAAACATTCTCTCCTCCATAAATCGGGGGTAGACGAGAGACACGAGGTCCGACCCAAGAAAGGTTCCGACTGTCGATACTTTAACGCCGAGGCTGACTCACCTTTTAGTAAGAACAATGACGGTTGACCTCTCCCTACAACCTGTGATAGCTTCGTCTGTTTGACTGAGGCGATGGAATTGATGGCTCTTCATCTCGGATGTCCGAGACCCACGCCGTCGCTACCGGTAGTCTCGCGGCCGATCTCCCGACTTTGCACGAGATCCAATCCGGTTGGGTTGGGTTGGAAAGTATTAAGTCGCGCCTACGGACATCCGAGCCGGGGCTTGGCTTGAGGGTTCGGCACCGATTGGGTAAGTCGTCATGTTGGATTCCTTCGTGTTGATGCCATTATGAATAATCACCGCCAAGCTTCACTTCTTCCTGGCGCACTGAATTTGGCTGAAGGGGTTGACATGAGTTCAAATATGAGAGCTTATTAAACAAAAGCAAAGAATAAAGTTCAGCGAGCATCACCAGTCTTGATCAGAGAAAAGAATCACTGAGACTCGTCAGTCAGTAACCGCACATACGGAGTACAATGAGAAACCACTTTGACTTCCCCGAGGGCTCATCCCCCCAGCCGTTCAAGCTGCACCTCGAGCATGACTTCCTCGACATGACAATCAGAAAAGTAAAAGACTACAGGCCTACCCACGGCCTCTCCGAGGAATGGACCATCGAGGGCCCCCCGACCAAGACAATCGCCGACGTTGCGGAACACTGGGCGACCAAGTACGACTGGAGGTCCGTCGAGAAGAGCATCAACGAAAAGTTTCACCACTACGCCACCACGGTGACCACCGCATCAGGAGGAACCTACACGGCGCCCATCCCCCTCCACTTCATCCACGAAAAGTCGCCAGACACCAAAGCCACCCCTCTGTTGCTCCTCCACGGCTGGCCGTCGACGTCCCTCGAGTGGTCAAAAGTCATCCGTCCCCTCTCGGAGAAGCACCACGTCGTGGCCCCGGACCTGCCCGGCTTCGGCTTCAGCCCCGCCCCGACGCGGCCGGGCATGGGACCGCTGGAGATGGGCCGGGCATTTCACGCCCTCATGACGCAGCAGCTGGGTTACGAGCGGTACGGCATCGTCACCACCGACCTCGGGTGGCTGGTGGGCATGTGGATGGCCGGCGAGTTCGAGGACAGCGTCGTCGGGCACATGTCCGACTTTTTTCTCGCGCAGGCCACGCCCGGCGACGTCGAGAGGTTGAAGGCGGGCGAGGCCACCGAGGAGGAGGCGAGACACATGGCCTCGGGCAAGGCCTGGTTCGACTCCCACTGGGCGTATGCCACCATCCATGGGCAGAAGCCTCTGGCGCTTTCGCTTGCTCTTGGGGACAGTCCCGTCGGGCTCCTGGGGTGGTACATGGATGTCAACCATGCCACGAGCGACGGCTACGCGTACAGCAATGATGAGCTCATCACCGATGCCATGATGCTATGGATCCCCGGGCCTTATGCCGGCATTCGTGCGTACAGGGAATTCTTCCAGGTAAATCCACCAGGGAAAAAAAAAAGGAAAAGTTAAAGGGTTTTGTAACGGTTGCTGACAGCCACAAAGCCAGAAAAGATGAACTTCCCACCCAGCAAAGTTCCCACGGGTCTCTCTGAATGGAGCTGGGGCAAGGGCCCCTTTAAATCCGTTTCCGATCTTCCCATGGTTGTAAGTTTATCCGATATTCGTCGCTCGAGGGTCAACGTCACTGACATGATTTTAGCCCGAGGACTGGGTGAAGCGGACCGTCAACCTGAAGTACTTTAAGCAGCATGGATTCGGCGGCCACTTTCCTGCCGTCAGCTGTTCGAGTGAGTGGGCCGAAGATGTGCGCAACTTCTTCCAGAGTTTGGAGTAGGGATTCGTGCTGCTTTTATAGCTCAGGGGTTGCAGGAACAGAACGAGGGGTAGGCTAGATGAAACAAAGTAGAGCGCAAAAGTATGGTCGAGAGTGCCGGATCAAATATACTCCAACGTGCAACTGTTCGTCTTTCTTTTGGTCATCTCTTGGGTGCGTTTCCTCCCTTGCCAGTTTCTCGTATTTGATCCTTCCCAATGCCCGGATGAACAAGATGTATAGTCCGCGTGATAACTGCATTACTCGCCCTCCTTCTTTTCCGTAAACCACCTTCGAAGGCGCTGGACCTCATCCTCTCCCAATGGCGAGTCTGGAAAGCCATATGTGGCAACCAGGTAGCCGACTAGGCTTCCATGTGTCTGCATCTCGGATCTTGGAGCAGCAGGCGGTACATCCCCCAAGCCGTGCTCCTTGAGCAGCGCTTCTCGGGCTTCTTTGTCGCTGGGGTTGCCAAGTTTGCAAAACTCCCCAAGGAGTGCCAGTTCTCTGTCGCCGAGGATGCGGTCGTGCTCGGGTCCATTGTTGCGGGCCATGATCTCGGTCGCGAGGGTGTGCGTGGCCATCATTTCGCGTGGCAAAGGGCCGTTGTACTCAGGCATGTTGGGCGTCATATACTGCTTCGTAGGTAAGTATAGTTGTCATCAAGTGATGCTTGTATATGTAGCAGGAGTATTGTGATGGTGAGCACTCGGAATGGAGAGGTCGTGGCGTCTCAAGTAGATGGCTTCGTGGACCTCTGGAGCTAGCCATCAAGGTCCCCTCTGCAATGATGACGTGTCATGGTATCGATACGGTTATGATGCCCGAGTTCGACCAAGTTTTGACTAGTGGGATTCCTTCTATGGCATCTGCGCCTGATCGCCCGTCAGCACCTCATGCGCATCTTCACCCCGGCCACTAATGCTGCTCAAATGCAATATCAGACAGGGAGCAGGTGATCAAGCCTACAGGCTCCTGATATACCGCCAATCTCCATGAGGTGCACTTCCAGGAAGTCAGCCATTCTTTAGGCGCTCGTGTTGTGAACGAGTGTAGCTACCGCCAAGGTCCTTCATGCCCAACACCGGCTTCGTTCATCATTCAAGTTAAAGGTCCGTAAGACACCTAGAGATCACATGTAAGCAGGATTCTCCGTTTTTCAACCTCATCAAATGGACCATAATGCAGTGCATGATGGGATGTTGCCTAGCTTCATATCGGTGGCAGCCTGATCAGGCAGACAGACTGCTTTGAACAAACTCCTGCAGCCATCATGCCAGGGCGTGGGAAATGGCAGATGAACTTCACTTGCATAGCACTCACCGATTCGGGAGTAAACGCCAATGGGCTTCATATGCTGACAGGCCGTACGTACCATGGCGAGGTGTTTGTTTGCCTCATTGGGCTCAGCCGGCATGGCCATGAAGCCACTCTTAGTTTTGGCCATCAGGAGATTGAATCGAAAAAAGAAAAAAAACAGAAAAGTTATAAAGAAGAGCCATAGTGAACTTGCTAAATAGTAGTAATGGGGCATGATGACTCGGTCAGAACCGCCAGATGTCAATTGGTGTGTGTGTGCACGCACGTTGCCCGCAAAGCAACACGACCCATAACTGCATTTCATTTCGCCAACATCCCATTCCAAGCTGTTGAATGAACAGACTTCTTCTTCAATCTCGAACACTCCAAAGCAATACAACAAAAGTGTTGGGAAAAAAGAACAACTTTGTCATCGTACGACCTGTGACGGAGTCACATCATCTTGACGCCACTGCTATGCCCAACCCCGCCCCCCCACGCCTTCCAACTCTGCTCATCGAATGCTTCTTACGTACACAGACGAGCATCACATCCGAATACCGGCCTACATCAATACCGCCACCGTATATACCATCTATCCAACGCACTCCTCTTTCCCCATCTTCCCATCACTCTATCGTTCTACGATCTCTCACAAACAATTCTTCATACCTAAAGAAACCTACCACCACAACCGATAAAAACAAAGTGATACCTACATCCTACGCTTCTATAAACGAAACATCTACATCACAATCCATTATTAATAATGGAAATGTCCAAACAGCACACCGACTACTATCGATCCCAGCATGGGGTCACTCTCCGCGACGCCCAAAGGCAGCGCGCCATGGCTCACGCCAACGAGTGGAAGCCGACTACGAATCGCAGGCAGAGCTTCAGCAAGGAGGACCAGAAGAGGGCGCTGCAGATGACGGGCATCGCCGACAAGAGCGTTGCAAACGAACACGGTGAATTTGCAAAATGAGGACTGCTGCCGATGCATAATTTAGGTGGGCAGTAAGGAAGAGTTGGTTTTATTTGAGCCTAATGAATGATGAAAAAAAAGAACAAAAAAGGAAAAAAACAAATTAGCACCGATTAATGAGAATGGATTATTTAATCAGCAGAGCACGTATTGTCATCATCCTAGGAAAAAAAGACATGACCTATGGAAATGAAACTCCTGAAACTGCCTATACTCATGAGAGAAGATTGACCGAAAAAGTGACATGGTGAAATAAGAGAGGAAAAGAAAATCAAAGCAAAGCGAAACATGCAGCCCGTGGGTATTTACAATCCAGACAACCCCCTTAAGCACCTTTGCGAGAATCTCTGTTTGCCCCCTTGGCAGCTTGTTCCTCGGCCAGGCCAATGGCGTAGGCAGCCCCTGCGGCCCATGCAGCGCCCATGGCCACCTTTCGCCCAGCACTTCTCTTCTTGCGACCCTTGGGTGGCTCCTGAGACTCAGGCTCGTAGCTTGTTCCTCGGCTGTTGACGTTGGAACTAAAAGGTGGTGCTGGCTTTTGCGGGCCCATGTCGGCGGTGTCGTAGTTAACGAATCCCGTAGGGCTGGCAAAGTTGCCCGTCACAGGCTTGCCCATCATGTCAACAGGATTAACGGCCGGCCCAGCTTTTCTCCATGGCTCAGCCTCAGCCTCAGGTTCGATTGAAATCGAGTCTGCACCTTCAGCTGCAGGACGAACTTTGCGGAATACAAGCGTTGAATCCTTTCCAGAGGCAATATCATAACCGTGCGCATGCAAAGAGGCAAAATAAGGAAGGAATTTGGCTGGATGTGACAATAACGGAAGGACTTCGGCCGGAGACATAGTAGACCTGTCATCCTTGGTGGATGTTGTCTCGGCAATGCGAATAGAATCTGTAGAGGCGTCATATGCTAAAACCTTGTAGGAAATGGTTTCGGTCTGAGTGTTCTTCGATGCAGAATTAAGTTCAGGGTTGATTTCGACAGGAGACTGAGCTGCAGGCTGAGGTTCAGATTGTGGCGGCACCCCAATGTCGGATTCAACCTCGGGTTCGATATGAGATGTTTCGAGCGCTCCATAATGCTTCACCTTGTGTTCCGTGGACGATGGTTTGTAATCTGGTGGGTTCGGGGTCCGTCTTTGCGCGCCACGGTTCAATGCTGGTTCCAACTTCGATCCCCCGCTCGGGAAGCCCTCGTCCATGGTCAAATCAAAGTCTTCGTTATGATTGGCGGGCTTGGATACATCATCAGCTTGGTCCTTCGGCAGTAGCGACGCTTTGGTGGACGAGTTCTCAACGCTCCAGGAGCGGGTGAATTCCTCGGGAAAGTCTCGAGCGTAATTTCCAGTCAACTTACGGTGGTTGTCCTTGTCCTCTTTTCCCTCAGCGCTCTTCTGCGCCACCTTGCGAAGCACGTTGGCGCGGATTTCATCTGCGCTGAGCGAGTCCAGGGACTCCTCAGCCGTCTCGCTGCGTTGGGCCTTTTGACTGTCGTACGCATTGAGGCTGCTCGCCACCTGGTCACTGGTTTCGCTGGGTAGGCCGTCAGGCTCGTTCCAGCGAACTGCCCCATAGGTTCCAAGGTCCTTGTAGTTCTTGGTAGCTTCTTCTGGGTGAGCAGGATAGCTCTGATCAACAGAATCAAACTCCTTGGGGGAATAGCTGTCCAGGTCTTGATAGTTCTTGGTCAGTTCCTCAGGGTGGACGTGCTCAGCTCGACCAGAGCGGAAGGCATTATCCCCATAGAGGCCCAGATCACTATAGGCCTTGGACGCCTCCTCTGGGTGTACCCACTTCGTCTTGGGATCCGCAACATACTGCGAGTACTTGTCCAGGTCCTCGTATTGTTTGGAGAGCTCCTCAGGGTGGATCCGAACCTTTGAATTGTCGGCCTTGTCATACTGATTGTACATGTTCAAGTCTTTGTACTGCTTGGAAGCCTCTTCGGGGTGCATGCGAAGAGGAGCATCCTCGTAGCCGGCTTGAGAGCGATACTCCTTAACGTCCTTGTAGAGTTTCGACTTCTCCTCGAGCGTCAGCTTCCTAAGACCATCGGGTTCATTCCAACGGACCGGACCATAGCCATCGAGGTCGGTATAATCCTTGGAGATCTCCTCGGGATGTCTACGTACTACCTCGATCCCAGGATGGTCTCTAGGCGCATACATGCCAACATCCTTATAATGCTTCGAGGCTTCCTCGGGGGTCTCGATAGGAAGGCCATCGGGTTCGTTCCACTTGACTGGCTTGCCGTAGAGGTGCAAATCCTCGTAAGCCTTGGACATTTCTTCAGGGGTCAACTTTCGTAGGCCATCAGGTTCGTTCCAGCGCACAGGGCCGTATTCATCCAAATCCTTGTACTCTTTGCTGGGGTCCTCGTACTTTCCCTCGACCTTTTGAGGGAAAGGCTCATGCCGAGGAGTCGTGTCAAGGTTCCTGGCTTCGAATTCATCAAGAACAGCCTTCTTGGCTTCCTCAAACTGGGAGCCGTAGGTGTGGAGATCTTCATAAGCCTTGGAAAGCTCCTCAGGTGACAGCTTACGAAGTCCATCTGGCTCATTCCATCGCACAGCTGCGTAGCTGCCCAGATCATTGTAGTTCTTGGACAACTCCTCCGGCGTGGGCTTTTGTAGACCGTCCGGCTCGTTCCAGTGAACTGGAGCTCCGTACTGGTGCAGATCGTCATAATTCTTGCTGAGCTCCTCGGGAGTTTGCTTCTGCAGACCATCGGGCTCATTCCAGTGAACCGGAGCTCCGTACTGGTGCAGATCGTCATAATTCTTGCTGAGCTCCTCGGGAGTTTGCTTCTGCAGACCATCGGGCTCATTCCAGTGAACCGGAGCTCCATACTTGTCCAGATCGTCGTAGTTCTTGGTCAACTCCTCGGGTGTCTTGTTAGGCAGACCATCAGGCTCGTTCCACTTGACTGCTTTGTAGGTATGGAGATCGTCGTATTCCTTACTGAGTTCCTCTGGGGTTCGCTTCTGAAGCCCATCAGGCTCATTCCATTTGACAGCGTCATACGAATGCAAATCATCATATTCCTTCGAACGCTCTTCAGCCGTGGGCTTCTGCAAGCCATCGGGCTCATTCCATCGAATAGCGCCGTAGTCTCCCAGGTCGGTGTATAGCTTTGACTTTTCTTCGGGGGACAACTCTCTGGCCCTGTTTGGATCGTCGAACTTGGAAGTGGCATATTTGTTGAGATCTGTGTAGTTCTTGGAATCTTCCTCCGCAGTTGACTTCTGCAGTCCGTCCGGTTCGTTCCATCTAACAGCACCGTAGTTGCCCAAATCGGTGTATTGCTTGGATTGCTCCTCTGGAGTCAGCTTGCGAGGAGCATTGGGATTGTCCACCTTGGCCCTGTAGGCATCAAGATCGCTGTAGTTCTTAGACTTTTCCTCTGCTCTGGGCCCCTGCAATCCATCAGGTTCATTCCATTTAACCTGTCCGTACTTGTGCGCATCTTGAGGAAAGCCATCGTCTTCGTGAGCGATCTTGTTGTTCAAGGACTTTGGTGGCCGAACCGAATCAGCTGCATCTACGTCTTCAAACTTGGGGGTAAATGATGAAGCCTTCTGCTCGGTTTCGTTGCCTTTGGAGGCTTGTGTCTGGTCAGTTGATGGCGTCTTTGGGACCCGACGGTTCGTAATAGGGTCGATGGTGCTCTCACTATCAGCTGAGGTGTCTTCCGGCTGTCCTCGCTTATGCAAAAATGTGCGAATGCTGCCAAGAGGTGATTTCCAAAAGGCGGCACCAAATTCTGATACGTTTGTGTGTTGAAACAGGTGATTGATAGCCTCGCGTTCCACGTCTTCGATGTTTCTGCCGGGACGTGCACCGGAGAGATCGTCCGACCAAGTCTTGATCTTGTCGGCATCAGAGTATTTGCGGGAGCGTCGATTGGTGCGAGATGGGCCCAAGAAGTCTGAAACCGCCTTCATCATGTCGGCCCTCATGCTCTCGGCGTGAGCGTGGGGATCCCATCCTGTTCTCTTGAGCGACTCCATGTAACGATAGCGCATCAGACGATGGCGTTTCCGCGCCTCCCGGTGATGTTCTGAGCCCCAACCCCACGGCCCAAAGCGGAAGTCTCGTTGCTGCTGGCATTGTACCACGAGGACTGCAGAGGCTGTGGAAGTAGGGTTTCTCGACTGCGCGACGTGACGAGGTTGGAGGGTGCTAGTCCTCGACGTCGCACGAGCGACCGAGGACAGCATTGTGAAGGAGAGAGAGACAAGACGTAGAGGGGGATACTATCGAGTCTAGGCGGGTTGATTGTCAGCTCAAGAAAGAAAAGGGAGGGAGATGCGTAGGTAAGAAAGAAGGAAAGTGGAAAAGGGATGAAAGTTCAGCACGAGAAGAGGGAGAAGTCGAGTTGAGGGCATCGTGAGTGGGGGGCAACGGGGGAGCAGTGCTCGGCTTACCACTCGCTGGAGGGATCGTCGAGGACCCAAGCCAGACCAACCGGGTTGCCTGGTGCCGCACCAGTGACGTCGTTTGTTGGGGATCAAATCGACGGAAGCATCCACCAAATCAGAAGTCAAGAAGGAGGGAAGAATACGTGTCGATAGAGGTAGCAAAAGAAAAGAAGTGTGCCCAGATAATAATGGGAACGAAGTTGTTGTGAAGTTGGAAAGATGGGGAAATGGAATGAAGAGGAGACGTTTGAGTTGCTTTCGAAGCAAAGAAACAGATGGCACATCGAGTACGGAATGTACCTAAACAGCAGCCGCAGCAACTGGAAGGGACCATCTGCGGGCAAGGAAGATGCGGGGTACAGCGACGGCTGGTCTACTGTAGGGCATCCAGGCCGGGTGTGGACAGAATGTTCCAGCCTTGATTCACTCGGAAACATGCTCAAATGGTGTCGGTGGATTTTTGGCACCAAGAGACCAGGGTCGAAAGGCAGTGACACTCTGGAACCGCCGAGTTGCTCCGATTCCCCATCTCTCCTACCAATCATGGGGTACCAAAGCTTTCATGTCATCCACTCGCGGCGTCTTCTGGCGAATCACAACTCCCTGCCGTACGACGATATTTGATGCACCGACCGAAAACAGAGGTTGACAGATGCCCATGAAGCAAAATCGACGATAGCAACGACCGCATTGGAATTGTGAAAGGCAAGTATGAGGGGGACAGAGACCCTTGTCAGAAACGAAGGATTGCCAAGTCCATTACTTCGCCGACTGCAATCTCTTGCTTCAGTTTCTACAAGACTCGAGGACGCATGCCTTCTTTGAGCATCCTTCTACGACATTGCCTATCACTTGTTCAAATAGAGGAAGCTTGTCAACGGGGACAAGTTATGCGCGCAGACACTCGCCGTAGAAGGTCCAGGATACCTGGTACATAGCATTAGGTATCGTTGAAAGCCCTCAGATACTGCGAATCCATAAACCCAGATGCCAATCCCGTTCGTGATAACCTCGATTCAGGGCTTCATAGTGGGATTACTTGGAAGATGGAGTTGAAGGCAATCAATACAGACAACGGATCGAATGGGCAACTTCGGCGTGAGTCAACCCAGCCTGCAGACCACCCACCCTAAAGCTGAGCCAGCTTTCATTATTTTCCCTCGCTTTCTATGTGATTTCCAACAGATTTCTATGATAAATATATCATGTAATCAATCCTCAATTAAGTTGAAAATATTTCAATACTTCTCCTCACTCGCCGCATTCGAATTGTTCGCGCTCATTATTTGTACCTGCTTTAGGCTGTTGAGCGTCGTACTTTCCTAGGCATTTCCCCCCACCTGTTGTTTTTGGCAACGGCATTTTTTTTGCAGTCCGCACCCCCGCTGACATCACCTATCCAACTTCTTATACCAAAATTTGAGTTGCTCACAAATCACACACACCCCACTAGGTCAGCCTTGTCGCTTGAGCTTTGATAGATGCAACGACCTCACCTTGCGAGGCGCACTACTCGTTTTGACAGCTTAGCCTTAGCTGTTCAACAGTTATCATGAAGCGAGCGCAAGGGAAAGCTGCGGCTTCCCGTGCCTTTGGCGGCGGCGGCGGCTTTGGTGGCTTTACCGGAATTTCAGATACGGGCAGCTCTCTGTCCTATCTTGTCGAGCCACCATCTTTCGCAGCTATATCGGATCCTAATGTCGTCGTTTCTTTCAAGAACATTCTGAAGAAGGACAGCGTCACCAAAGGGAAAGCGTTAGAGGAGCTGTTGTCATATGTCCAAGCTCATCCATATGAGCAGAATGGAGGCGTTGATGAAGCTATTCTTGATGTTTGGGTATGTAAGGTATATAAATTTACTACAGAACGCCCTTGCTGACGTTGCGCTAGGTAAAAGTTTATCCCCGAACGTCAATCGACAACTCGCGGCGAGTCCGTGAGTTGTCTCACGCTTTGCAATACGAACTTATGAAATCAGCGCGCAAACGCATGGAACGTTATATCCCCAGTATAGTGGGCGCGTGGCTTGCTGGTCTCTACGACCGTGATCGAGTAGTTGCTCGTGCTGCCAACGATGGACTATCTTCTTTCTTGACTACCCCTGAAAAGGCCAACGGTTTGTGGAAAAAGTGCCAGGCACAGATTCTTGAATATGCCACAGACGCGGTCAAGGAGACACAGGGCACCCTGAGCGATGAGAGATCGACAACAAAGGAGGACTCTGAGGCCAAGTACTACAGAGTCATCACTGCAAGTCTGTCATTAGTCCTGTCTTTGCTTCAGAGGATAGAATCCGACGATATTGCAAAGCTTCAGACTCAGTATGATGACTTCTTCACGGAAGAAAATGTGTGGAAGTCCATCACTTTTGAGGATGCCTCTGTCAGAAAAGCGGTTTGCCAACTGCTCTTCGTCTGCTTGGAACGGAAACTGCCGTATGCTGAGACAACAAAGGCAAAGCAGGCGTTTGTAACCGGTGGATTGCGGACCAACCAAGCAGGATCAGCCTTCGAGTATGTCCGCGCCTTGACTGGGCTTTCAAAGTCCAACCCAGAGATATGGACATCAGCCAACGAGAAGAAATCGCCATTCAAGAGACTTCAAGTTTTCATCTCAAAAGGATCACAGGGAAGCCCTCCCAAATTCTGGGCTTGTCTTGACCAGCTTCTGCTTACACTTCCAGAAAGTATATTGACGTACGAGGCGTCATTAGCTCTGCTAGATTCGGTAAAAGCTGGTGTCACTAATCGAGAAGAACCTCGCACCAACACTTCGTTTGCGTGGCAGTGTTATATCGATCTCGCAAAACGCCTGCTGAAGGCGTTGAACGGAGAAGAGCAGTTAAACCTGGCAAAGCAACATCTATTTCCCCTCATTGAGCAGTTTCTTTTTTCAGTATCTGAGAAGCTCACGTCAATACCTCTCGGAGCCAATGCCATGGCCATCTTTGTCGAGGCATACTTGGCTATGGTGTATGCTGACGAACAACTAGTTCAGGCATCTGCTCAAGAATGGGGTCGCGTCGCAGAAACCTTTTGCTCCAAGATCTCATCATCGTTGCCAGAAGTCTCCAAGGAATATCAGATGTCTCAGGATAAGATTGGTGAAGAGGGTCGACGATGGTTCGGCCTCGTTGGCCAGATTCACCAGAAGCTGTCTGAGCTGGATGAAGAAATCGTGGATCAAACTCTCGAACCCTCCCGCTCCATCATCGAGCACACAATATCCCTACTCCAAAACCGGAACCTTAAGCCATTCGGTGCTGCCCGTATTTTGGAGTATGCTCTAAGCACATCCCCTCATCTCTTTGCTGGCGACACCTGGAAGCGAACGGTCGACTTTATGCACTCGGCAACCGAGCCTGACATGTCCAACGTCGTACATTGCTCTTCGTCACGATTTCTATTCTCTTGTCTTCGCCTACTCGGATCCTTTACCGATAACGTGGATGATTATGTTCCATTGTGGAACTCGTGGGCTTCTGGTGTGTTGGCTCTGGCCCCTGACAATGCCAGCAATGCTGCACTCGTTTCTCTCATCCATGATAAAGGATCAGAGCTTTGTAGATCCAACGAGAAATTCCAAAAGGTTCTTCTCGACCAGGTCTTGGATACTGTTAGGGGTAAAGAAGACGGTTGGGAACTATTCGAAGCTGCAGTATCGTACCAAAGCATTCAGGAAGAGGCGTACTCTCAGCTAGCTCGAGATCTCGTAGCTGTTCTCGAGCATGAGGAATCGCATGCGGCAAACGCCCTGAAGGCAACGGAAATCTTGGTCAAGGGAAAGCCGGAGTTGTTCTGGGCTGACCAGGATCTTCATACCACCCTTGTAGCTCAGCTCCTTAGCCACGCCGAGATTGGAAACGAGGTGGCATCTTCGCGAAGTGCTTCTATTCGATCACTCCTCGACAGCAAGTCGGAAGGGAAACCCCCCGTTACCACAATCATTCAGTCAAACCTGGAGAGGGCTGGTGCTCAGTCTTTGGAGTAAGTAGCGATCTTGTTTTCGAAATCATGTATTAATGCCGTGCAGGATCGAGACCATAGTAAAGCAGGCAAAAAGCGCACTGCAAGTTTCCCCAGAGGATGTGTTCCCTAGCACTAATGTCTGGATGACCGAACTCGAACCATTCCTCGAACGAATGCCTGATCCCTCCCTATCCATCACCAACAGTCTCAGAGGCGCCATATCTTTGGTTGATCCAGAGGGTTCACCTTCAGATGCGGTGCAAGTTCAGCGAGATAGAAAAGGCCGTTCGATTCCGATCCGGATGGCCTTGTATCTCATCCGACTTTTGGAGGAGGGAAACGAAGTAGCAAGTCTCGCAGATGAGTTTAGCGTTGAGCTCCTCTTTGCACTCTGCATCACTGTGCAGCTTGCTTCGGATCAAATCACAACTTTGGCCCCGAACGGGCTATGGAAATACCTGGGAAGGTCAGAAGCAGTCAATGAAGCCGAAGGTTTAGTGACTGCCACTAGAAATCTGTTTAATGCAAAGCTAGTTACGCCGGGGCGGTCTACTGACAAGTCAAATCAGAGCATCGATGCTCTTCTCCAATTTATGCTTCGCATGTCGGTGGATGCACGCCCCCGACCGGCTGCCATCTACAGCGCTCGTGCTTTGAGCGAGCTCGTACAATCCATCGTTGATATCCGAGGATTTTCGCCAGATCTGGAGGCCAAGGTATTGACGGCAGATATCCTCAAACCAAAAGCTGACACCGCTCTAAGAACAGCATCTGTGGTTGTTGGACTCGGCGAGACGGGCCAGTCTTTGAAGCAAATCAATAATCTCACAAATCGACTGGTCAGTGATCTCGCAGCAGCGTCACCGGAAGGTCCGTCTACACATGCAACCCTTGTGCTGTTGGATCTTTGTGGTTCAGTGTATAGCCAGGGTGAGCTACCCGTGGCCAACAACCGCATCGTGTTTGCCGTGCGCCAGATTACCTCGTGGCTGGAGGAGCCCGACGATCTATCGCCGTCTTTGAATGCTGATATATGTAGAGTGTTGACACACCTGCTTCCCTGCATGAAGGACTTGTATGGCCCGTACTGGGAGAAAACGTTGGACTTTTGTGTGGAGTTGTTTGATAAAGCAGAGGTTTTCCCTTTGGCGGAAGGCTTGCCGTTTATCCACGCTTCTCTCAAGCTTGCAACGACTTTGTCATCTTTGTCTGAACCAAGTGATGATCTCAGCGACGCGCTCAAGTCGTTTGATTTGCAAAAGGCGGAAAAGTTCATCGACTTATTTAAGCTTCCGCGGGACTTGTCAACTCAACCGCTTGGAATTGTCGACGGCATGCTTTGTCGTGAAATCGACAAGATTCCTCCGAGGCAGATACCTGACGTCGATGATATTTTCCCACTACTGACATCCGAGTCGAGGGATATTCAGAATGCTGCTTTCGGCCTCTTGCATAGGGCGATCCCTGATAGACAGGAACAAAAGTCGGTCGATGTTCTGCTTAACAAGACAGGTGAGTTTACCGCAGTGGCTTGGAAATGCACGTAGCTAACGATATTAGATGCTCGACTACCCGACGAACTACTGTCCTTATTCCTGGATGCCCCGACTTTGGAAAAGTATTCTGACGAGATGCTTGCAGAATTCCCCGCTTCCATCAGGTGCTATCTCTTGGCATGGAAGTTGGTTTTTGACGCTTACTCGACGTCGTCGTTCAAAATCAGAACCGACTTTACAGAGCATCTCAAGTCAGAAGGTTGCTTATCGCCGCTGCTGGACTTTATGTTTGACGTGTTGGGCCACTCAGCCGCTCGGGCACTAAAGCTAGAGAAATCCGACCTTGGTCCAGAGCAGATTAAAGAGTACGACATCAGGCTCGCAGAGGTGGAAGCGGAAGAAAAGAGCATGCAGTGGCTACTTGTGCATCTCTACTACTTGACACTAAAGTATATTCCTGGCCTGTTCCGCGGTTGGTACATTGATTGCCGCTCAAAACAAACCAGGCTTGCCGTCGAGGCTTGGACTTCCAAGTACTTTTCACCACTCATTGTTGATGATACCCTCGACGAGGTGCAATTGTGGGCAGACGAGCAGGAGCCTCCGGCAGCTGATGAGAACGAGCTGATGGTCAAGGTCTCCCGGCCAGCGAGAGAAGTGACGGCCGGATATGAGGTGGACGAATCGCAGGCGACAATTGTCATCAAGATTCCTTCCAGCTATCCCATCGACAGCGTCACAGTCACTGGGGCTAACCGCGTTGCGGTAAACGAGCGCAAGTGGCAGAGCTGGATCATGACCACGCAGGGCGTCATCACGTTTTCAAACGGTAACATCATCGACGGCCTGCAAGTCTTTAAGCGCAACATTATTGGGGCGCTGAAGGGCCAGGGCGAGTGCGCCATCTGCTACAGCATCATCTCGGCCGACAAGAGGATACCGGATAAGCGGTGCACGACGTGCAAGAACCTGTTTCACCGGACATGTTTATACAAGTGGTTCCAGAGCAGCAACCAAAACACGTGCCCGCTGTGCAGGAACCCTATCGATTATCTTGGGGCGGATACGGCAAAGAGGAGGCGCTGAGGCTCAGGCGCAGCATGTTTGTATGATTTGGATAGTATGAAAGTGGATACGGCGTGTAAATGTATTACAAAAGTACTTTGTTCATCATGGTTCCGGAAGCCTGTTGATCTGTTCCAATACCTGTGAATGTAAGAGTTAGCAATGTGATGTCAGAAAAGAGATGGTGGATTGTCCATTCTCACCTCCTGAGCGGTCCATCTCCCACTGTACCTGACCATTCCTCTCACCAGCGCAGCCCACCCCTCGTCGACGCCGTCGAAAATCTCAGCCCAATCCTTGCCGTCAAACTTCCGGAACATGTCAAAAGGATTGCACCTAAACTCGGCAGCCTCAGGCCATGTCTCGGGCGTGGGCGTGCCGAGCGTAGTGACGATGCTCAGCAGCAAACCCAGCTGATTCCCATCCTCGTGCACAGGCGGACAGCTAAACATGGGACCACCCTTTTCCTTCCCACGCAAAACGGCAGACAACACGACGCCAAGACCCCAGACGTCTACTGCCGTCCCGTACGCAGCGTTCGCGAGGAGAACTTCCGGCGCGCGGTAAGGTCCCGAGCCGATATCAAGGTACTTCCTCTCCGCCGGCTCCGCGCCCTCAGACTCCGGATCCCAGGAAATGCCAAAGTCCGAGAGTACGGCTGCGTCAAGGTCCGGCGAGAGCAGTATGGCCGAAGGTTTGATATCACGGTGTAAAACGCCCTTGTCATGCACGTCCACCAGCGCAGCCGCGACGTCGCGAAAGATGACTCTCGTCTCCTTCAGCGAGAGCTCACGAGAAGCGAGCAGGTCTTCCAAAGTGAGAGGGTAGTAAGGAAACACTAGTACCGTCCTAGCCTGATCGTCGCGCAGCGCTTCGACCAGCTTCACCACGCGGTGCGAATCAGATAGGGAGCGCAGGATGCGTGCCTCGCGGACGGGGTTGTGTGGTGGTGGTGGGGGGACGGTGACGATTAGTTTTAGGGCGAGGGATGTCGAGGGGGAGTGGTAGACTTGGGATGTTAGGCCTTCTGCTACGAGGATGCAGTCGTTGTATGTTGCTATCTTGACTGTTTCCTTTTCTTGTTCTTGTTCTTTTTGAGGTGGGGGGTTACTGTTGTTGGGTTGTGAGGTGGAGGTTTGGTTGACGAAGGATTTGTATATAACCTATAATTACATTAGAATAGATTAGATAAAAGATGAATAAATGTTAAAATGTTAAAACTTGAGTTTTGAAGAAAAGAGTAGTATAAAACAGAAATGTTGGAGAAAGGAGCAACGTACCATAGACTCGGATTCGTTAAAAGCAGCCTCCTCAACAGCAATGGCTTCCCCTACGTCGATGCCGCGGAGACTCGAAATGGTCTGCACCGACTCGTAGCGATCCGTCGCCGAGACGTCGACCCTCCAGCTCGCCATGACCAAGACTCCCTTGTCTTTTACTTTGAAATGACAAAGTTTGAAAGTTTTTAAAATGTGACCGCTTTAGTTTGAGAAATGATGAGATTTAATCAGGGGTCGTGTTGATTGGGGTTGAACATGAATGAATGATGATGCGGTATGAAAATTAAAAAAAAAAAAAAGGAGCCGACGATCTATATCGGCGAATCGGCATCCTCCCATGATGAACCTCACTTCACTTCACGTCGGCGGAAAGGAAAATAATTCATATCAACAATTAAAAAAAAAAAAATCAAATATTGTATTTTTTTTGGCCCATCATCAGCCTGAACCACACCGGAGCGCCCCTTTCTCCTACACTATATATGTACACAGCACATCTTTTACAAGAGTGATGACAAAACTAAAAACTAAAAACACAACAGGTGCGAAGAGATGAACCAAGTACAGCCTCTCATCCACCAGATTCCATTTGCCGTACGAAGAGATGAACCAAGTATCGTTGGACGGCCTTATCCACCAGAAAACCATTACCATAAAACCATTCCGAGACGCCTGTGGCTATGCAGTTTAAACAAACAAAAAAATTACCCCTTTTTTTTTTTTTGCCTCGGATACAATTCATCAACATGAGAATCAGAGACGACGTGGGTGAAGTAGGGAGAAGTGGGATTTTTTTTTTTCGTGTGAAATATGATGTCGGGTTGTACATGATTTGAGTGTCAGAGACGAGGGGGTATACAGCATCTTTGCGACGCTCCTCGTTCTTTTGTCATATGTACAGTACAAGTGACATGCCATGATGAAAACATGATCATGCATCGTAGCAGGGACGACAAAAAGCTGAAGACAATCAAGGGGTGCGAGGACGCTTCCAGTAATATTGCTATCAAACGTGTTAGTCATGGTAAATTTTGACAGAGTGAAACAATAATCTTACCTTGTGCTGCTTCCTGCAGTTCCGGAGGCTAGGCTTACGCAGACCGTCGACGACAGCCGCCCGCCTGCTCTCGTCGTCGTCGTTCTCGGGCATGTAGTAGTACTCGCTCTCCAGAGGTTTGCCGGCGGCGTCCTTGCCCTGGCGCTCAATGATGCCGATGCAAGGGGTAGATTCCATGACCTTTCTGAGGGCCTCCTTGTCGAGTCCGTCCTTGTGCTCGGCTGGCAGGTGCGTCATGATGGTGGACAGGGGCGTGGAGGAGAGGCGGGAGTAGGCGAGCTGGTTGACGACGTGGTTGGTGACCTCCTCGCTGACGCGCACGGGAGGAGTGGGAGTATCCTCCCTGTCGGAAGCCGGCTCCGGAGTGGTGGCGGCGGCAGCCTGGAGGACGTCTCGCCTCGGCGGGGGCATGTCGTTGGACGAGGTCCGCGGGCGTCTGGCACGAACCGGAGACACATTGTTGACCTTGGGAGAGCGAGTGGAGATGGAAGCGAAGCGGTTGGAGATGTTGGCGCCAAAGGGACCGAAAGAGTGAATGACGGGGTCGTTTTCCTCATCAGGATCGTTGTCGTCGTCGTCCTCGGCTTCGCTCAGCTCGCTGTGGAAGCTGGCGGTGGCTTCGGTAAGCATGCTGGCGTTCACGTCGACGACGGTAAGCTCGGGCTCAGCATCATCCTCAAAGATCTCAATGTTGACACCGTCGCCGCCGCCGCCGAAAAGACCCTGTAGGCGAGCGGAGCTACCCAGACCGGCTGGCGTAGGGCTCACGGGGGACTCGAGACGGGTCGTCCTGCGCCGCAAGGGGGAAGCCTGCAGGGAAGATTCACGTCTATGCTGACGGCGGGGGGAGGTGTAGTCGTCCCCCCAGTTGGACTCGGAAGGGCTGCCACCACCACCACCACCCTCGCCGACGCGTCTCGGCCAGCGGATCATGACCCTCGCGTCCTGCACGTCCATCATGATGTCCGTCCCCTCGGACTCGCTGGTGAAGCTGTCTCCCTTGCCGAGCTCGTACGTCCTTCCCTGGGAATGCAGCGTGACGCCGTTCCAGCCGCTGCACAGAATCTCAATCTTGTTGGGGTCGAGGAGCGTGGCCGCGGGGACGTACCGAGCCTGCACGTGCACCCTCGACACGAGGCGGTTGGCGGAAAGCTGGTAGTGGGACGAGTTGGAGGACCGGCCCATGAGCAGCCACTCGTTGTTCTCGGGCAGGTCGACCGAGGGCAACGCGCCCAGAGGTTCGCGTTCCGAGGCGGCCGTCATGGCGCGCACCAGTCCCGGTCGTCGAACGGCAGGCGAGCTCGCTATGCCCGTGCTGGAGGTCGGCATCGGCGTCGGATACTTGAACTGGGCATTGTTGTTGCTCCCCGTGTTCTGGCGCTTGGAAGGGCGCGGCAGGCCGGGGGATGATGATAGAGGCTCGAAGGGCGGCAGCAGAGACGGTGCCGGGCATTTGACCCCAGAGACGGAAGAAGAAGGTGTCGATGGAATGCTCCGGCTTGATGTCGAAGAAGAGTTGGAGCCATCTGCCGGTAGTAGAGGTGCTGGCAGAGATGGCTCGCTGCAGGAAGACACGTCCTGAGCGTGTTGAGGGAGAGAGTCGGCCATGATAGAGAGTGGTCAGAGTCAAGGGATAAGTTTTTTTTTTTTTTGAAAAAAAAATGTATATCAGTGAGATATCCTCATGCTCTTGTGAATTGTCGACACTTTCAAACTGCCAAGGTAGCAAGTTTTTTTTTTTTTGGTTTTCGGGGTTTGGTGGTCGAAGTAAAGTCGCGTCTGAAGCGCGGGTCGTGCAAGGTATGATATAGGTAGATATCGAGTGCCAGAATACCAGCCCCAAAGCCCACTTACACGAAGTGGACTAGTCGTAGTTCGCGAGAGTTTACAGGGCAGGTTTTAGCAGAGTCCCGTCCGAGATTGGGATATAGAAATCCTCTTCCTTTTCTTCCTTTTCTTCCTTTCCTCCAATACACCGAAAGTAATCAAAAGAAATAGAAAAAAGACCTTTATCTTCTGCCAATACACCAGCTTGAAGTTCAAGTTGAAACAGAAAAAGCTTGGCCGGCAGAATAGGTTTTGAAAAGTGAGGGGAGAGGAGAGAAGTCGGCACCAAAATGGGGGCGTAGAGGTATTTTAAAGAGAGTGCTCCAACTTGGGGATGCACGGCCACGACACGCTTCCAAAGCGCGAGCCAATGTTCGCGTTTTTGGCGTTGGCGTTCAAGTGCTTGCAGGCTTGCAGGCTTGTCAGTGGGTTTGGAGTTAGGGGGGGGGGGGGGTAACCCTTGTAACCTAGTACAAAACCCGCTGAACGCGGTTCGCGATTTAGTGGTTGCAGGACCGAACCTTCAGCACAGACGTCAGAACTTACAGGGCATTCACAGCGGACATGGACTGCTAGTCGTCCCCTGCCCTGCCTGATGACCCTGTGCTTCCGTCCGCTGTCTGGGCCATCCATGCCTCTTCAGCTTTGACGACTCCTTTTTCTTTTTCGTTTCTCTGGTGAATCATTTTCGTATCTGGTTGCTTGCTCGTCTTGAGTGAAAAGCTAACAATTGGGTAATTTTTTGGTTCATAGCTCTTCAGACTCATCAACAAATATTGAAACGTCTGCTCGCAACATGGTGTCAGGCAGCGCGTCCCGTCTTTATCATCTGTGCCCTAAGTGCCCCTCCATTGTACCGAGTTATCTGCAACTGCTTCTCCTTTTGGGTCAATGGCTGCATACGTAGCTCAAGATTCGCGTCATGGCAGCTCCGTATAATGCTTCGTCTCAAAGCCTAACACGAATATTCCCAGCCACGCTCTTACATACATACATAGATCTAGTCGCCAGTACTCTTGTAGCAGGAGTAAGAAAGATCACCATCCATCACAGACAAAGCACGGAGTGATTAATTACTCGCATTAGTTCTTTGATCAAATGTCTTATTATCCCATCTATCCAGTCTTCCTGGCCAGCACGCTGGAATGTCATTTAAAAGGCAGGTGTTTCGGCTCTCTCTTTCCTCTCTTTTTTTTTTCTCCAGCACATACGGAGTTTACATATGTGGGCATATTAAACACGTCTCCACCCAGCTTTCCTTCGTCTCTTTTCTCACTACTGCAGCACTTACGGAGTAGCACTACCTACTTTTTCGTGAACCCCCCTCCACCCAGATGACCGCGTTTTTTCGCCTACCTATGCTTGTCATTTGTCCAATGCGTGATTAGCCGCCCGGCTGGGACTGGGATCCTTGATTACGATGTCCTGCAGGTGAGGGGGGATGAAAATCGTTCTTTAATTGTTCTGTGCGCAACTTTCTCTGCCCTAGAAAGACAAGGGTGTTGTCCGTCTTGAAAGATGTTGGTTTTTGGTCGCGTGAGGTAAAACGGCTGGGTGGTTGTCAACTCGACATGGAGTTGATATGATTGATTGATAGTTCGGAGGGAGTGTGTACTCCGTAGAGAAATAGCCGAGTGTGCATATGGCGTGGTTTCCTCATCCACAAACATCGTAATTCGGTTAGACGATGAGCAATGACGACTGCATCATGCATCATATGAGAGGTTGGCTTTGGGGGAAGGGAGGGGGACGAGAGAGGTCATGGCACAGAATCCCCCGCCCCCATTCTCACACCGCAACTCAATCACACAAGTCCGCAACCCAAAAAAAAGTCCAACATGACTCATCAATAAAATGAAAATTAATTCGACATCATTTCATTGATCCAAGTTAAAATCGCACAAAAATAATGTCGTTGGTTCATCCCGACCCCGAAAGGCGGAGCCCAAGTGTCCGGAAGCAACAGCTCGCCGGCTCCGAAGACCTCCAAATTTTCTTCGGATCGGAGCCCCGGCCATGGGAGCTTCCGTTCCGTCGAGTCCAACCTTTCCCCACTTTCCCATTCTCCTCTTCCTCTCTCTCTCCCCCCACAGCCCGAGCAAGCCACAGTCCAGTCCAGCCAAGAGGCTTTTCACCGCCCAAAAAGCTAGACAGGCGGCAGAAAAAAAAAAGTTGCTTTTTCCGACAGTCTCTGCAATCCCACGATTTGCGCAAACCATACCCACCAAGAACGTTACAACAACAACTCAACGTTTTCCAAAAATCACACAATCACAATCATGGCACCCTCAAAAGAACTTTTGCCTACGGGCTCAAAGGAGATTGCCGCTATTGACCCCGATCAGGTAAACATTCCCAACCCAACCTCAACCCCTCCAAACGGCGTTCTATGCTAACCACGGAAAAAAAAATACACAGACCCTCAAAGCATCCAAGGCCCTCCTGGCGCACATCAAAAAGGCCGCCCAGCAGAAAGCTCAAGACCCAGCGGCCAAGCGCAACCTCCTCTCGGCGGCCGATGACACCGACGACGTGGAGCAGCCCATCTGGCTGACCCTCACGACCAAGCGTCACATCGCCGACAAGGCCCGCCTCCAGCCCGGCAAGGTCGCGCTCCCTCACCCGATCAACAGCGCTGACGAGTCGTCCACCATCTGCCTCATCACGGCGGACCCCCAGCGGGCGTACAAGGACGTCGTGGCCTCGGACGAGTTCCCCGAGGAGCTGCGCAAGAGGGTCACGCGCGTCATCGGCTTCGGCAAGATAAAGGCCAAGTTTAGCCAGTACGAGGCGCAGAGGAAGCTCTTTTCCGAGCACGACTTGTTCCTCGCAGACGACAGGGTCATCAACCGCCTGCCCGGTGTCCTGGGCAAGACGTTTTACAAGACGACGGCCAAGCGGCCCATTCCCGTCGTCATCAGCGGCAAGACGAAGAAGAATGCCGCCGACGCCAAGAAGGGAAAGAAGGGCAGCAAGAAGGCTGGCGAGGATGCCGCCGCCACCAACATGGCTTCCGCCTCTCAAATCGCCCGCGAGATCGAAAAGGCCTTGTCCTCGGCCCTCGTCAACCTCTCCCCGACGACAAACACGGCCGTCCGCGTCGGCCTGTCCACTTTCACCGCGGAGCAAATCGCCGAAAACGTCTCGGCCGTAGCGACCGCGCTGGTCGAAAAGTACGTCCCGCAAAAGTGGCGCAACGTCCGCTCCTTCTACATCAAGGGCCCCGAGACGGCGGCCCTGCCCATCTGGCAGACGGACGAGCTCTGGGTCGACGGCGAGAGCGTCATCTCCGACGACGCCGCCGCCAAGGAGAAGGAGAGGGAAAAGGCCAACGTCGGCAAGAAGAGGAAGAAGGTCGAGGAGGAGGACGCGGCCGAGGAGGACAAGGAGGACAATAAGAAGGACGCCAAAAAGGTCAAGAAGGGCAAGAAGGAGGAGCAGCAGCAGCCCGAGTCGGACGACAAGGTCCTTGACAAGCAGATTTCCGAGCGTAAGAAGACGCTGAGGAAGCAAAAGGCCGCGGCCGCCAAGGCCATGGATTAGATTGCGTCGTTTAATTCATAATGATCTAGAATCAGGGCTTGTGGCACACATGGGATGGGAGTGCATTTGGCGTTTACGGTTGGTTTTTTGGGGAAAAAAACTTGTTCTTGTATGATTCACTGCGTGTACAGAAATGGAGCATTGATGGAATCAAATAAAAAGTAGCATTGTATTGACTTGCAACAAACCGTGAAGAGAAATGAGAAGAAGCAAATAAGAGAAAACATGCACCAAACGCCAGGCCCTGACTACGTATTGGATATCCTATATGCTGTCAACATCAGGCTCACAGCTCCAGCCCCTGGTCAACCTTGGGCGTCTCGACCCACCCCTCGGGCTTAAACTTCCTCCCGTGCAGGCCGTAAAAGTCGGCAAAGGTCTTGTTGAGCGTCTCCTCGTCAATCTGCATGTGATCGGCACCCTTGACGGTGCGGAAGCGCAGCCCCCCGCGCCTGTCAAGCTGCTTGAGGCCGAGCCAGTCCTCCTTGTACAGGTCGCGCTCGCGCAGCGGCGTCACGTCCGTGCCATTGACCTCGTCGAACCATGCGGTGCGTGGAGGAATAACGGTAGTGTCCTCCTCGAAAAGATACATGACAAAGTTCTCCAGCGAGGCCAAGTTGCGCGCATAGGCCGGATCCTTGCGCCGTCGCTCATTATTAATATCGGCGAGGAAATTTGAGCTCTCAAGATAATTCTCATATCCCGCCTCATCGGCCGGATCGCGAAAGTACTGCGCGGGCACGAGCCTCGACTGGACGAAGCTGCTCCAAGTGTTGAACCTCAGCAGCGCCATGGCCCCCTTGCAAAGCCAATCCGACGACCCGCACCCCTTGAACTGCGATATGCCGTTGTGCTGGCTTCCAAACGTGACGAGGCTGCGCACGGGAGGGCTGTTGCACCGCTCGACGTAGGCCCGGAGGAACTGGCCCCCCTGGGAAAAACCCAGCGCGTCGATGGCCGGAGCGGTGGCCAGGATGGGGTGCGACGACAGCTGCTGGCACGCGGCGTCGACCTGCTCCGTCACGTTGCCGAAGAAGGTGGCCGTGCGGTCGCCCGAGGGGTCGTCGCGGGAAGAGAGCGAGACGGTGTGAACGAACGTCCCCGGGTTGACCGACTCGGCGAGCGAGGAGATGGACTTGATGCCCTCCGAGGCGAACGTGTCGCCTAGGCCGTGCCAGATTACGAGGGGGAGGGGCGTGTCGGGGTTTTCCTCGAGGGGCGTCGTCGTTGGGCTACGGGATGCGGATGCGCCGGCCGTCGCGAGCAGCAGCAGCAAGCCGAGGGCGCTGCTAGGAGGAGTCATCTTGAAAAAAGTGCAATATTTCTTTTGCGCAGTTCAAATATTTCGACTAAAAAAAATCTTTGTCCTTTTTTTGGGTGGTTGGAATGTTAGGATGGACAACTTTTTTGATTGAAATGTTGTCTCGGTTGGGGGCGTGGAATGAATGAATGGGGAAAAAGAAGGAGAAAAAGGGCGAGGTTGCTTCTCATAAATGGTTTTATCGATTACGAAACACAATGGCTGGGGCGGAGGGGGAAAAGGGTCTTGATTGGTGGGTACCTACCCCGGGTTCTTGCTCCACCCGTGCCAGGGCCGGTGGTTACCCAAAGCGGAAATCTCACAGGCATCACTTGACATCAATTAACATCAACAGATGGAGGATAAGACGGCTGTTGATTCAGGTATCTTAGAGAGACCAACCGCTCCAATTCATGTTTGACTTTACCTGTAGTAGCCATTTTTATTCCCCTCCAAGATCCCTTGTCATGTTCCGCGAAGTTAAACAACAAGCATTACTATTCCCGAGCAGGTCGTCGATAGATGTGCTGAGCCCGACTCTTGGGCACCAAATGCCTGCGACAGTAGTTGGACGAATGAATCATCTTCTTTTCCACCTTGTCGCATCTCACATTCGTGGCCGCAAACTCGTCGCACTGGCGAAACTCGCCCGGCACCTTGCACGCGCAAGTGTAAACGATGGTGTCTTGATCGCACATGGTCGACGGAGATTGTGATTTTGGGTAATTAAGGTTTCAATGCGGTTAAGGGGTAAGAGTTCGTATTGTTTGCTGTCAGAATTTGTTTTTTCTGAAAGCAGGAATTTGCCCGGTGCGTAACAATAGGCTCACTGAGATTGTAGATGGAGCATGTGCAGTATGCGTTTGATGTCGAGCAGAGCGCCGTTGTGCGATTGCTTGAGTGGGAGCAAATCTTTATTGTGATGATGAAGAGTGTTTAGGAAATCAGGCTTGTCAGAGGCTAAGGGGGGGTTTTAGGCTTTGTAGCTGGTGCATCACGTGGCGAAAACGGAAGATTATATAATAACACAAAAGGCAAATTTAATAACTAAATTTATGCTTGATTTTTGCTTCAAGTGCATCCATGTTCTTTATGCCTAATGTTTTAGGTGATAGTGAAAATTATATACCTGCTAATCCTATGCAAACACCTCCAGCTATTGTACCAGAATGATAAAGTAAAATAAATGTCATTCTAAAATCTCGAGAATTGCTGGAAAACCTATTAAATACGCATAGATATTTTTATTACACAATCAGCAGGATAGCCTTTGTTTAACCCTATTATAGGAATCTTCAGCGACTATGTACGAGACAC